>JAODLD010000115.1:942561-974032 GCA_026781065.1 Mormyrops boulengeri
CTGGATTAAACCCCGTTTTCCCCATAACCTGGGTTCGCTCGCCTCCTTCCCCGCTCGCCTCCGCCTGAATCGTGACAAGTATAATGGTACGAGGTCAGCTGGTCTCACCTCCGTCTCTGCCTCCCCCTCCACGACATCCGCGTTCCTCGTGTCTGCCACGGCCTGGGCGTCCTCTTCCTCCTCATCCAGGTCCACGCTCGTCACCTCCCAGGCGACGTACTGGAAGGGCCCTAAACACACAAAAGTCGTAATGCGAGAGCTGAGGTTGCATCAGAAGCATCTTCAACTACCACAGGCACACGGGCAAACAGTCAAAGACACAGAGTGCTTGCTCACTCTCCATAATGGCCACTGCCTCCCTCAGCGAGTCCTCCGGAGTCTTCTCACGGATGTCCAGAACAGCACAGCTCCCCATGACCGAGGACTCCATTGCTGCCCATTCCAGCATGAACTGCTTTACCTCCACTCTGAAACTGTCCATCTCGGGGCAGTCTGGGTAACCGTTCTCCCATACCTGTGGCAGCTTGAGCTCTAAGAGGAAACGACAGGTCAACAAACTACATGTTTCCATTTAAAATACACATGAGTGCATTAGAATACTTTTTAACCTCTGTGAGGTTAAAAAGTAATTGCGTGATGTGCATTTCAATTTCTTTCTAAAGAAAACCTTAATGCAAAAAACAGCTCACATCAGACCCCTTATTTATTGACACTAAACTGATGAAATAACACATTATTACTGTACTGAAAATCATTTAAAGTTCTGACACAATAATATGACATAATCATACTGAACAGGTTGTGACGCACACCTTGAGCTTCTTCGGGAACCAACCCCAACCCCGAGTGACTGTCTGTGAGCTGCAGCTCCTCCTCTGACCCGTCTCTGTGCTGCCTGCGGAAGCGGAACGGAGTCGCATGTGTCGAACCTCCATTGCACCTTTTACAAAGACACATACTTTAAATATTTCAAAGAAATTTGCAGCCATTAAAATGATACTACACTGTGTAGAGGAGGTCGTTTTTGTTCATATTTCTGTTAAATGCACCAAGACACTTGATAAACAAAAGCATGTAAGGCTATTGAAACTAATGGCTGAGTTTGATTCTCTCTGGCGCATGACTTCACATGACCTCACGTGACCGCACATGACCTCACGTGACCTCACATGACCTCACATGACCTCACGTGACCTCACGTGACCTCACGTGACCACAACACGCACGTTGCCTCCCGGGCCTCCTGTTCCTCAAGTCTCTGCTTCTCCTCCATCCTCCTCAGGATCGCGCCGTCAACCTCATCCCTGTTGGCCTCGTAGATCCTCCGCAGGAGTGTCCCAGCTTCAAACAGTCAACACCAGCCTGTTACAACCACGTACAGGTCTGACAGGACCATGCACAGCAGAGCCTCCGTTCTTCACTGAGAAATGTTCTCCTTCCTCTCCGAGCTTCCACTGAATACACCTCAAGGCTTCACCTCTAGCCTCTCTATCACCTGCATGTTTTATTAAATTTCTAGCATTATCACTGTATGCTTTTCCTCCAGCTCCCTGAGGGTGAAATGAGCTACCCAACCACATCCGGTCATCAGATACCTTCTCCACCTTCAAGAAACACCTGAAGACCCAGCTGTTACAGAAATTCCTCTGCTAGCCTGATGCCTCTTTATGTTCTTTAAATGCTCTTACGTCGCACTCCTGCCCCTTGGCAGCCTCATCAAATCTTGCTTTGTTAGAAATTGCTGTGTAGCTCCTGCTCCACTACTGCTTACACTTGCACCTGGACACACACCGCAAGCTCAGCCTCGCCACACTTATGCTGGTTGACTTCTTGACAGCATGAAGGTTTGTAATGTGATATTTTCCTTGCCTGTACGTTGCTTTGGACAAAAGCATCTGCTAAATATGTTAAATGAAATGTAAATGTATTTAAATCTAAATACAGTCACCAATGTATCACCATAGTTATACATGCTACAGAAGGCAGAACATTATGTGTCTCCTTTATCTCCTTTCACTAATTCCCAGCCCCTCCCTCACACTCTTGGCTTGGCTTCAGCTTCAGCTTTTGGGTGGAGCATTCTGCGGCCTAAGGTACCCCTACCATCCTCTGAACCGTCTCTGAGGCAGATAATCGTATCAGGTCTGATCTCCAGGTCCTGCAATGCCACCAGCTGGTTCTGGTTCCTTGGATAGTTATCGAGCACCCATCCTTTATTAATCTGCCTTTCTGAATTAGTGGACCGGACCTGGGAAAAAATAATAATTAAAAAATAATCACCTTAGGTAAAAACCTCCATAGGGCCCTCCAGCTGCCCGTCCCCCACCATGGTAAAATGTATTACGTTTATTTGACTGTGATGTGTAAATTAATAATATCAACAACGAGAACTTAAGAAACACAACACCTTTATTATCACTTTTGTGAAAAACAGAATACACAAATAAAACAGATTTGTCATTGCAATGTGCTATGTAATCGGCCGCCCTTGGGGTCCCCCTCCCAGCTCAGGGCCCCATTGCCTGCCCTGCCTGTCCTGTCGCTGTGCCTCTGATCTCTGTTTAAGCTGAGTCTTTATATTGCCAATACCCCATGCAGTTGATGTTTGTGAGTCAGTCTCCAGTCAAAAAGTGTAACTGCTAGCCCACTCCTCCACCCATCCTCACCGAAGGACCTTTTCCTAGGGAAGGTCACCCTGGCTCACTTACCTCTTTAAGGTGCTCCGTCAGTATCTCCCCGTAGATGTCCAAGTGAGGAGAACTAGCGTCCCGCTCTGCCTCCTTCAGAGCCTCCATCACCAAGGCCTCCACCTCCGGGTGTCGCTCCGTCACTTCCACCCCTGCCAGTGGAGACCTTCCGGATTACTTCCTCAACACGGACCACCACGGGCTACCATCTCCGGCCAAGTGATACCACAAATTGGCATCACATCGGGTATCGGTTCCTTCATCCAGAGCGACTCAGCCAGATGACAAATTCACACATTTATACAGCAGGATAATTTGGCAGAGAGCTTCTGGATTAATTACAGTTAATTACACTGCATACAAGCCATTATGACAGCTGGGCACCTCCTGCTTCTACAACAAATTAGAAAATTTGATCACTGAGAACTTAGATGGTACAAATGGTACACACTGAAATTATGGCACACTAGTCAGATTCGACAAACGACACAATAAATATATAAAATGCTTGTAGAATGCAAATAATGAGGCTGCAATGAAGACATGAGCGTGTAAATACAGACCGAAGCAACTGCAGCCTGTCAGTCATTCGACCGCAGGACCTAAATCTGCATGCGTCACTGACAGCTTCACTGCGATTTATCACGCAAGAGCACTGCAGTATGGCAGCCACTCTCCACTCTACTGTTTACAAATTCTCCCCATTGCTGTTACTGCAGTCGAATCAGAACTTACCCCAGCTTTCCATTTTCTCAGTAAGATCAGCCTCGTTCTCATCCAACTCATCCTCTTCCTCTGTCTTCCATCTCGCTTTATCTGCAGCAAACAAGCCTGTGAAATTGCATCGTTTTGTTTCTACACACATCCAAGGTAGAGTGGGATTCTGCTTACCCGTCACGTGGGTGATTTCGGCCTTCAGTCTGGCCTTCACCCTCTCGATGGCAATGGGCGTGGCCTCTGCCCGCACCTTCTCCAGCATGGCGTCCCGCGCCTGGTTGAGCGTGGGCCGCACTAGAGCTTCCACATCCACCACGACGGCACCGTAGTGGCTGGCTATCAGGCCACAGAGTGTACTCTTCCCCACCGATGGGGGCCCTATCACCGCCACCTTGCAGGGCGGCCGTGGCATCGGCGGGAGGAGGTAGGGCCGGGGGTTCACCATAAACTTCTGCAGGGCCTCCGATGATGACAGTACGTACATCTTATCCAGGAACCTGGGAGACACAAACAGGGCAGGTCCTGCGTTACTACAGTAAAGTTTGGCAGCACGTAATGTCAGGATCAGTCCCTGCCCCCTCGTTTCCCTGCCTGGCCAGCAGGTATCTCTGGTCACCCCTATCCTAGTATTGGAGTCTTTCATGATTATGACCCACACCTGAGTCTTGTTAGTCCTACCCCTAGGGCTAGCCCTTGGCAAGACCGGTCTTGCTAACTTCCCTTCCAAGAACGAACTTGAGGCAGAATGAATCAAGGGATTGGTCTCCTTTGGTGAGGATGCAACGGATAAATCCTTGATTTTTGGGGCAAGACCAACATCCAGGGATTTTTACTGTCCTCTGTACTTGTGTTCTTAATATTGGAATTGGTCTTCGGCAACGGAAGATACCGTAAAGCGGGAACATGAGAGCACAAGTACGGTCAAGTACGTATATTGAGATTCACCCGTAGTATTTGAGCCCTTAGTATTAATGAACCTCACCTATGTTTTGTTGTTCCCAGTCCCAGCGTTTGGTTGATTAGTTATAGCCTGCACCTGTCCCTTATTGAAGCCTTTGGTATGTGTATTTAACTGCCTACCCTTACTGTTCCCCAGTCAGTCTTTGTGTTTGCTACTGTTTAGATGCATGTGTTGCTTTGTGATCTGCTTTTGCTGTGTTTGTTCCTGTGCTGCTCCCTGCTTTAGTTCCTGTTCTTCCCGCCTTCGTTAGGTCCCACATGGTTCCTCTTGTTTTCTTTCTTTTTTTTTTGCGTTCAGTAAAGCTCCTTGTGTCTTGTGAGCCGCACCACGGATCATCCCCCGTCTTTATCGCCATAACATGCAAACACATTACATTTCCCAGGACTTCTACTTTTATTCTGTATTCTACGGTTCTCCTATTTAAAACTGAAAGCATTTTCAACAAACTGTTACCAACAGGTTTCTTTTTAAGCCTTGCTAATGGGGCACACAATCGACTGACAGACAGCAACCCTGCATAAGTAATAAATTTCACAGCAACCATCGCCTCACCCAATGGCGAACTTGGGTTTTCCCTGGAGGATTGTGCCCTCCCTGAGGGCCACAGGACAGAAGCATCCCCAGCGACTCCGCCTCCACCGGAGCCCCGGGGCCACGGGTTTGCAGGCTGACAGATCCCTCAGCAGCTTGTCCTATGGGAGACATGATTGCTGGGCTATGTACTGTATATACCGCAGACCCTCAATCACTGCTACACTGTCAAACACCACCTATCTCACTATTAACATACTCCAGTGAGCATGCTAAAAGTTCACCTTTAAGACTTACTTAGATTTCGAGAATTTCAGAGGATGCATTATGTATCATGGACACAGTATACAGTCCCAGGCTTTGGCAACTGCAGGACACGCTGAGATTAACTCCAACTGCATTTTTAGGCCTGTCACTTTTTGTGCATCAGTCAATCCTGAAATTAAACATGGAATTTAATCCCAGATGAAACAAATATTGTCTTTTGTGACGGCAATGTCACGCTAAATGTATGTATCTTTGTGTCTTTGTCCTAATTTGTATCTTCTTGGTGGTGCTGTGACGCAATAAAAATTTCAGACCTGACTGATCACCATCATCATCATCGTCATCATCACTTCACTTGGTGAAAATTGGGTGAGAATTAATCCTGAACAGAAAGGTGTCTGGATCCTGCTGGACTGTCGGCCTCCCGTTGGTTAATAATATGCTCAGCATCTTTTATGCACATTATCCATTGTTGCCTTAAACAGCTGGATACTCTATGTAGGTAGTGAAGGATAAGTGGAGAACAGCCCTGATTTGGATCCCACACCGCACTGGTCTCCTGTTCTGTTCCTTAAGCTCTCCTCTCTCTGCAGCCCCTGTTCTATCACCATTCACCCACAGGGTCTGGCTCTCAGGAAGGGTTGCATCTGACGGTGGCTCACTGTGTCCACACTGGTCTGTGGTATCTCCTCCTCCTCCTCCTCCTGCAGGAGCTGCACGGGCGCGGGCGCTCGCCTGGCCGCCATCAACTCCAGGCGTGACACCACCGTCTGCACACGTGCAAGCCATTGCAGAATGCATCAGTGCTCGTTTCCACATTTCTTTTCATTTTAAGGTGCGGATAAAATAATGTGCAACAAAATGGAGACTGTCCCCCCCCCAGGAGTGACCCACAATTCACCAGAAATAAGTCCTCTGGACTGTTGTTACCATCGAGCTCAAAGAGAAAGAGGGGATCATGGTTGACCATGTAATCCTGGAAAAAAATGTACAATACTTTTTAATCTGAGGTGCATTCAGGGATGGGGGAAAAATGAAGTTTCATAACAGATAACCCCAAAATTTTGGTAATGAATGGTCCATTAATATAATTGACTGTATACGGTTCTCCTAAAAAGCAAGACGTACATTTATTAAATAATTACTTTCATGTCAGTTTTTTTTAATATATTTCTAAGATCTCACTTCTAAAGGTCTTAGCACAGTGTCTTTGTAGAGAAGGATTTTTTTGTAAACATCTTCTGGGAAATCTTCCACCAGCTGAACCAGCTGTGTAATTACATCCTCTGGAAGGTCTTGTTTCTCCATCTGCAAACGAGAATTAAATCACAATCGAGAAACCTCTTCAAAGGGAACTTGCCTTAATTATAAAAAATTGCTACGTTTCACAGCCTCAGATGCACAAAGAATATTATCACTCACACAAGTGCCACGCATATACACAGACATGCAGATCACTACAACACCTCTTCCCCATCCTTCTCTGCCAGATTGTCCTCCTCCTCCTCCTCTTCCCCCAGGTCCTCCATCTCATCCCTCTCTTGTCTCCTGCCTGTCTCCTTCTTGACCACATCCCACTGCTCCCTGGGATAGATGGCTCCAGTTTCTGGGTGCTGGCGCCGACCACTGAGCCGCTGGATCAGGTCCCTGTCGGCACACTGGCACCAAGCCATCACGCTCTCTCACTGCAGTCTACCCTCACACTAACTGGAAAGCCTCCCTTTGGAAGATCAACTGAAAATTCTGCTTTATTTACGTCTGGCTGCATTTCTCTTTAGTGTCTTGAATTCAGTTCAGATTCTCTTCAGATTCTCCCTTCTTCGGATGCTGACCTCCCATCGATGCCATTATCTTACAGCTGTCACTACGTGGGGTTTTTTAGTCCTTTCAAATCGTCCAATCTCAAAATTAACCTTAGTGCAGCAATGTATCAACACAAAGCTTCAAAGAGGCATGCCTCTTACAACCCTGCTCCACTATTAATGTTGTGTCTTGAGGACATTTGTGGTCATTGTCCTGTTGCACTGAAGTGATTACAGACCTGGACCTAAATGTATTCAGAACAGTCCTGCAGTGAGTACTTAAATTCCCTTCATAAAAATGTTAAGCTACACAAATCATCCACCCGGGGCTCCAATCCACGTGCAGCATGGGGCACGAGACTGGGATGCATCCTGGATGGAATGGCAGTCTGACAAGGCACACACATGCCTACATTTACACACACAATGGGCAATTTGGAAACACCAAATTGGTGGATGGTTTTGGCCTGCAGAAAGGAACTGGAGCACCTGGAGGAAACCTAAACGATGCAGAAGGGGCTGGGGTTTGTGGCCTTGAGAGATCTGCTCTGATCTACTAAGCATGTTATCACTGCTAGCATCACCACTGAGTGATTTGGATGGATGGATGGATTGATGGATGGATGGATGGGTGCTTGCATGCATGCGTTAATGAAAATAAATGACAGAACATTTATAGACATTTATATACAAATAAGAAAACACTCACCTTAATGTTTATGATAAAATCCGGTGGGAATTTACATTTTTTAATTATCTCTATCTGTTCTGGTATTTTCAGATAGTCTTCTGATATGGAGGGTAAGCAGCCCATTACATAGCCTGTTAAAAAGATTCTCGGTGAGTTCAAACTTCATTTCTTTATCCGCTTTACACTTTAGCGATGTCCGGACAATTAGCCCAGCTTCAGTACATTCGGAAAATCTGATGAGTTAATGTTGAACGAAAAAGTCAGTGTCGAAAGGGAATTGCACTCTGCAGTGTAACTCAACATTTATCGTCACCATAATCTAACACATAGTCATAAGAACATCGCAACATGGCTATAACGAGTAAACATAATATACATGAAATATGCACAAACGTCTTTAGATCGATACCATGATGCTCCACCTCCGGTGACCTCAGCCTCTCCATAATCAGCTGAAAGACTGTTTCCTCTGGAATGCAGCTACCGGTATTGAGAATGTCTCTAAGCTAAAGACACAAGCAGTGAGAAATATGCAAACGACGTTTAAAGTAGCAGCTCAACAGGGTAGATCATATATTAAAATTACCTTTAAACCTTGCTTGGTAAAATTGTTGATGTGATAAGTAAGCATTTCCGTGTCTGCAAGATTAAAGAGACATTTAAGACAGAATTATACGTATCACATATAACTATAATAAAAAACTATATGATTTAATGTAATTTCAGTAGTCATGTAAGACCCGCTGGGTGATAATTACCGTCAATCAGAACACAATTCCAAACCTGGGCTATTTTTCTGGCAAGAGCAGACTTTCCTACTCCCTAAGAAAGAGGGTCGCAAGTCAGTTTTACAGACCTTGTGTATATTGTTCGCTTTGTAAGCAGAGAAGGAAATTATCGAACCGATTCTTACAAATAACTGGCAATAATGTCAGAAAGAAAAACCGCAGACAGGAGGTGATTTGTCCCATAATGGAAAGGTCACAGTAAAACGATTTATGCTGTTAAACCGTTTTTGAAAAAAGAAAGGAAAGAGGTCAGCTGTGCACCCCCCCCCCCGAGACAGCTTACCGGACTGCCGACAATGATGAAGCAGGTGGGTTTGGAGCGAAGCAGATCCCGCTCGGCCTCGTCCTCCATGAGGTTGTCAATGACCGGGGTTGCATCTCGCTCATCCGCATACACGGACGAACACATATTTTTCTATATCTAGTTAAGAAATAATACAATATTTAGTACTCAAATAAATTAATTATTCCATTCCGATTAACTTTAGATAGATAGATAGATAGATAGATAGATAGATAGATTCTTTATTGAAATTGTATGCACACCAACAAACGCATTAATAACCAATACTTTTACTAACTTACTATAACCATTACAGTAACCAGCCATCGCTGTCTTCGGGATAACCAAACCTACGTCCATTCCTACCAAACGGTACTTTTAGATAATGTACCATTCGTATTAGTATTAACAGGTTATTAGTGAATCAGAAAGGTATTAGTACTGCACCATTTAGTTCAAAATGACTAGATGCACTTTACTTAAGCTAAACTACAAAGATTTGACAAATGTAATCTAAACCGATTTTATTACCAACAGGCAAAGGCAGTTTTATTTACCACGACTACGGCGCTGCTTTCGCATTTGCTTCAGTTGTGTACCGTAGTTACCATAGCAGCACTACTGTACTGTCGGACTCGTCGGACTCACCTTACTTTAAGTATTTTCATATTTTACACTGAATCACATATATATCATAATCTAATAATACAATAGACATTTACTCGATGTTTTTACGCTACGGTTTTGATTATGACAGAAATGATATAAGCTATTTATATGTTAAAAACACATTAGCTATTTTAAATCGCTTTTTCCTTTAGGTCACTCGTTCTGTTTGACCTGTGAGACTTTCCGTCTCAGCTGGACCCTCCCATGACTGTCACCTGATCGGATGAAATAGTACACACTGGTACAGTAATGTTGTGGCGGTGTGTTTTTAATAGCTATATCTGCACAGTTATTTTACGTTGACTACGTTGTTCATTAATATTCTTAATTGTGCGGTTGCATAAGTTCAGTTCAGGACGCGTGACTTTTTCCTGATTCATAAAATATACAAAATAGAATGCTTTTCTTGCAATGCAGTGGTAGCTAATTTTTAACACGGGTTGTGTTCCTCTTCTGAAACGCTGGCGTTATGTATATTTATGCAAATCCTTCATGCTAGCGACCATCATTCAAAATTTTTATCTCCTCTTTCCCGTGATGCGAATGCTGTTTGTTTACACCGATAATTCTTCATCATGCCTCTGTCGGCAGCAGTCATCAGTGATGTGCAGAAGCTGGATCTGTACGAAACTAGAGCAGTAAGTGAAATAAATGATTTTTAAAAAAAACATTTACAGGGAGGGAACCAATGACTAGTTATTGTTTAAGGTTAGCTGCGTTGCCATTTACCGATATTCATTTAGAGTCCTCTGTGTGTTTTTCATTGTAGGTTTTAAATAGTTTGGGTACAGCTCTAAAATAATAAGTAATTTCGTCATTTCTGAATGCGATCGTTTTGAAAATGACTGCACCAGATTTACGACAAAATACTGTACTTAAAGTTGTACGCAGTGCTAATTTAACGTAACCCCAGTGCTCGAGCGTTTTGAAAAGAAGCGCATAAGAACAACCAGATAATGGTTTCATGTAATATATTTTGATTAGAAAATTTCTGTGAGCTGTTATATTTCTGACAAATTTTTCATGCACAAAACTTGATGAGAACCATACGGTTTATATGTACGCTGCGTCGCTGTTTAAATCACTGAAGCAGGCAAGCGTTTCCCACTTTGACGCACCAGGGGGCAGTAAATCACAAGCATTCACGTGAAATTTTATCGGTTTTGGTGCGATTCCTCATGTTACATCCTTGGTTACTGATTATTGCGGTTACAGTGCAAGTTTACAGTTGGGTCTCTAAAGCGTTACAGTACCCTGACCAAGAAAAGTACCGTACGTCGTTTTGGCTGCTTAATTGAACTTTACAAAAGCTGTGCAAGACACATTTCTTTATAAGATTGTGGAGCTGTGGTCCGATATGCCTCCGAAACCACAAAGAAGCTGTTTGTATCCCATGGATGGAAATTGTCTAGAAAAGCAGAGGATATTACGAATAATTAGATCTATACTATATCTATATCGGCTATATGTAAATGATACATTGTAACACTATATAACTGATGGTGTAACTGAACTGTATATCACATTATTATAGCATTGTATATTGCATTATTTTTTATGTAGCTTCAGCGCTGTTTTTAAGCCTTTAGAGAAGCCTTCATATTTTAAAATCATTGTCAGAAAGTATGCTGGAAAATTAAGTAATTACAGTAATGCTGTACTTATGTACGCGCAGGCTTACAGACTGTGTAAATAGGCACTCTTTCAAGAAAATCCTTCTTTGTAATATACAGTATGATCTGTCATTTTGTTTTTCAGAGGTACTTTCTTGTCGGGAGTAATCAAGCGCAGACTAAGCACCGTGTTTTGAAAATTGACCGCACGGAACCTAAAGACTTGGTGATTATTGATGATAAGGTAGGTGCCCAGTGACCGGAATTCATTTGGCGAGTAGCTCTTATGTAATACACTACTAGCGGTAATATTACAATACTGCACTGTATTTCACCTTTGCACAAATAGGAAGCAGACGGCAGAGTTTATTACATTATAAGTGTGATTACCATTAGGTGGAGGTGACAGACATTTCTCATTATTAATATTTTTCCTTTGATGCCGTGTGTGAGCAGTCTCTTCTAATTCAGCTCTGGGTGTCCGCTTTGTGTTGTAGTTCTCCCAGACCCTAATGAACAGAGCGTGCCAAATTTCCCCACAATGGTCAATTATTTGAAATGTAGGACATGTGGCTCCAGCAGGACAAATATGCCTTTATTTCACAGTTTTATGTAATTTTCACCCTGTACTGGCTGTTCATACCACTTGCTGTACTTGTACACTGCTTGTGTTGTACAGGTTCTGGTCATACTTTTGTACTATAAGTGGTGTTACACTTGTGGTTGTACTTTTGCACTATGGGCTATACTCCTCATCCATCCATCCATCCATCCATCCATCCATCCATCCATCCGTCCATCCATCCATCCGTCCATCCATCAGCTGCTTCTCCTGGTCAGGTTTGCAGGGGGAGACTGGATTCTCTCTACTGCTTCTGTTACACAGTTTTGTTCTGCCAAATAAATTACAAGCTTTTGGGAGTCAGCGCAGCTGTTCCACAGCATCGACCGAACACAACCCGAAGAGAGCGTTATTGACCGCGAGGTGTTTAATTAACATTCATCGGATTCATTGGAAGCCGACTTTGCGTCACAGAGACCCTGCACCAATTAATGCGGCGAACGCTAGAGGCTGGGTTATTGGGTTCTGATTTCAGGGTCAGCGAGGACGTCTCCCTTCAGCTGAAAAGGGTTTTCCACTCAATAAAATGAGCCTTGTAAGCAGCATTCAAGCCAGTCATAGCATTTAATATATTCATCCTTAAGGAAAATACGACAGTCTGGTCAGGTTCAAATCAGAATTTTGTTACATGTGTAATTCCAGAAACATTATATGCTGAGGTTCTGTGATGACTTGATAAGTCCACTGATTGTGGTATTATTTTACATCTATCCGTGAAACATAACCAAAAATCGTTTGCTTTTGAAATACAGCATAGGGAAAATCTTTTTTTATATACGCATATAAAAATTTGGTTAATATCTTCTGATCTATACTTCTGCAATTCAACGGCCTCCTCCAGCTGAGTGTGAAGGTTTGAGTTTGTGCTGTTAACATGGGGGTGTTCACACTCTGCACCTGGTGGCCTGTGCCTGGCGCTTTGGGGACCCCCTGTCAAGCTGATGAAACAGTCAGGCAGTGTTTC
This sequence comes from Mormyrops boulengeri, assembly GCA_026781065.1. Lineage (NCBI taxonomy): Eukaryota > Metazoa > Chordata > Actinopteri > Osteoglossiformes > Mormyridae > Mormyrops > Mormyrops boulengeri. The sequence goes on from JAODLD010000115.1 coordinate 955,157, forward strand.
CTCTGTTTCCCCAGCATGTTTACAACCAGCAGGAACTGCGTGAGCTGTTGGGCCGTCTGGAACTGGGGAACCGGACCAAAATCGGGCAGAAGGGATCCTCTGGTTTGTCCCGGGCAGTGTCGGCCTGCGGCATTGTGGGTAAGGGTTAACTTAATCATTTATTCGTCTATCGATAAAATGTCATATGGTGATTATGAACATTCACATCACCATCAGTTTGAATATTGTGAGTTTCGTGGTAGAGCCGGAACATTTGATTTCTTGCATAATTAACAGATATAATGCACTATTTCTACACAAATTTCATCGAGGTATGTTCCCTGTTCCCTGGAACAAACAGCAAGACAGTCAGAGAAAAAAACCTGGCAACAAAATATACTGTTCGAATTTTCTAGTGAGAATCACCACCACAAAAAGTATATTTTCGTATAATTTATTTATTAAAATTAGATTTTATTTTGCTGTCCAGTCAGTTTGTCACCTTTTCTGAATTTGTTTAAGGACAATTCTAAGGGTATTTTAAGCAAAAATGAAATTTTGAGGCAAATAAATAATGACTTAAATTATATTGTGATACCAATATTGTTTGAGATGAAAAAAGATATCATGATAAAATATTTTGCCATATCTCCCAGCCCTACACCCAGTTGATTTGCTTTAGGTACAGTATGATTTTGGTATTTCCCCAAGCTCTTTTATACATTTTTCAAGAGAATAATAACAGTTTCCCTCTTTGCATCTAACCCAGCTATTTAACTATTTTGAGCTTACATAATTCTGAGGGCCATGGTAAGATAAACAGGGCTGCAGGATTTTGTCATTATGCATGACAATGTGGAGTTTTCAAGTAGTTTTTCAACCTGCATGTTTTTGATCTTGGACCAAGAGAGGTCTGAGTGCTTCACAGATCTTAAATATGTTTCATTGCATTCCAGCCTAATCTTTTGTAGACCAAGCAATTGTAGTTTCCCGGGATTGCCATAGATTGTTGAATGAGGTACTCATGGGAGTTCTGCTTGCACAAAAATGTTCTGAAGGCAGAAGGAAAAATGATTGGTTCAGAGATATAACCAATCAGATTGTAGAGGAGGTGGGTCCAAGCAAGTAGAGGAGGCAGGACCAAGACATCTGATTGGTTGGTCCCAGCTCCTCTAGTTGCTTGGACCCACCTCCTCTCCTATTTGATTAATTATCTCTCTGAACCAATCATTTTTTTTTCTTCTGCCCTCAGAACATTTTTGCGTAAGTAAAACTTCCATGGCCGACTCAGGCCTGCAGTATTTTGAGGATACTGTCTTTCAGCGTCCTTGCTGATGTTGGTAATTCAAGGAGGCTTGTTACGTCCTGAGATCTACCTTGTGTGTTTACCCCAAAGTTTCAGGCCTGGGGTTTAACTGTCGCCATGTGTCGTCCGAAGACGGCTGATCGCACGTCTGTGTCCCGTTTGCAGTTTCCGCCCACCTTCCTGCTAAGATGTCCGTCGTCCCACTGACCCAGCACTAGCGAGCTACGTGTGCGGTGTCGGCTGATGGGTGTGGGGTAGTCATCTCCTCTCCGGTATAAGCGTAATTGTCGAAATTACATTATGAAGTCAGTTTGTTATAAGCATTGTCTGTGACCTACATACAGTGACGTTTGTATGTAGGCCTGAAATGGCCTTGGGTCAGTCATGCACTTCTGGTTTGGTGTCACACCCACTTGGTGATGATGTCAGTGTCGTTGTCATTTTATTCTGCCTTGGCACACAGGTAGGAGGCGGAGCCTGTGGTAAGTTCACCTGGGTTCAGAGTCTGTTTGATCGGTGCTGGAAAGCATTACGACCTTGTCCTGCATCCACGAGCAGCTGTGCCCTTTCTTGGTGGTTATGAAACTGGCCCAGCTACTGGTTGAAAACAGCGGGGGGCCGCCATCTTTCTGAGAAGGTTTTAGTTGGGTGTTTAGAACTCATTCAGGCCTACTGGTGCTACCCAGCAAGAGAGCATCAGTGCGGCCTAGAAACAGAATTTTAACACGAGATGGGTAGCGTAATTTTATTGACATTTGTAGCTCTTATTGATCTTGCCAGGATCACTTTGTGTAACAGCACCAACGAAACGGACAGCTGATCCTCTGCTAAGCAGCTCAGCCCTCACAAACAGTGACCTCACAAGCGAAACTGAACTGAGGTAGCAAGAATTTTGACATTCAGTTAGGTGCACAACAATGTCGTCTACAGGATAGTTATCATAAGAGACAAGGAACAAATAACAAGGGAAAACAATGAAAAAGGAGAATGGATATACCATTTTGGGATGAATATTAGACAACCCTGACTATAAGACAACCCCATCCCCCCAGACTTTTTCAGCAACTGTTTTAGGATTTTATAAAGAAAAAAAAATTACTTGACAAGAACATATAAGAAGTTCATCATTACAACAGGCACGTTAAACAGAAAACATTACATAAAATAAATGTATTTTGGTAATAAATTAATAAAAACTGCTTCACATTGCACTTCTGCTGTGTCCATTTCTAACTTTTAGACAGTCTCACAAAACAAACTTAATAAGCAAGAAACCCCTGGAGTTGAGTTCTGCATTTTCCTGTCCAGGTGGTCTCATGATCCCTCTGTCAGTAATTAAAAGACCACAATCGTTTTAACACTTATTCATTTCAAAGGCTACAAAGAATTACCCAGATCGACCTCTCAGAAGCCTGTTGTTCAGGGTAAAGGGAGATACCAAGACCAGCCAGACTTAAACCTTCCTTTTCTCCCCCTGAGTGGACAGCTGGCCCTACTTATTGCTTTTGGAATAATCAGCCAAAATCCCACCTTTTAATAAATAAATAATCTGTTGATCATTCTTTGTGGGAATACACACCCACCACATTCTAGGCTTCCTCCATTTCTTGTTGCTTTGTATAATATCACATGTGGCACAGCAGGTGGCGCTGTGATCAAGAAACAGGACTCATCTATAATCATATGCCACGGTGTGCTAGTCATGGGTACACTATAAGGGTGTAGGTTTGGATTCAGCATTGGTATGGACCAAATCAGCCCCGGACCCTCCACCTCCCTAAACACACACAGTCCTCCCACAATTTTGATGAGCCTTTGGTCCACCAGACAGCATGCACCAGTCTATTTCTGGTCTTAAAAGCAAGGTCTTTTTCAGCCAAGATTTCATTGCCTCTGTGTTATGTTATGTTCTGTTACGTTACGTTAGGGTTACTTTACGTTATGTTAGCGCGATTCTGCGATTGGCTCATGCGATCTAGAGCTCATGCACAAGGTGAACATATGGGAGTGTCCCTTTCCGCAGGTTTTGTGCGGTTTTTGGAGGGATACTACATCGTCCTCATCACCAAAAAGAGGAAGATGGCGGACATCGGGGGCCACTCCATATACAAGATTGAGGACACAAACATGATCTACATTCCCAACGACTCCGTGCGGATCACGCACCCAGATGAGGCCAGGTGAGCCCAACTGGGTGCAGAACAACGAGCAGGTGCCAGGGAATTGGAGCTGGGGGGGGGGGGGGTGTACAAAGAGATAAAGGTAATTAATTCGCCAGGTAATTAGAGGATTCCGTCTTGTCCGGTGGCTTAACGATCACCCTGGTGACACTGAAACAATACATTCTAAATGTCCCCTGTCCCCCCCCACCACCACCATCACCACCACCACAAACAGACAAACACCGCATCCCGTGACTTGATCCTAATTACCAAGCCGCAAGGATCTGCACGGGCCCCAGTCGTGCATAACCCAGCAGGACGTGGCAGCCCCAGGTTACGGCGACCTCGGCAAGTCGCGGAGGCCTGGCGGGTGCCAGGCTTTTGTGCTTGTATTTCCATGAGGAGCAGGGTGGCAGCCTAGCGAGCATCTCCAGCATGAACAGGGAGATGAGGGGACTGATTTTCATCGCGACTAGCCTTTGCAGAGAGCCACTTAAAACCCTCATGGCACCAAATCCAATGTTTTCTAACCCAGATGTTTAGGTGTAGTATGGGCGCGCACCCTATTGCGTATAAACCTTGATGTTCTTCAACGGATTTAAAAAAAGAATGACAGCTGTTTTGGTCAATCCACCATTCCATTATTATAGCCGAAATGGTTTTTACATTTATAGTTTCTCATCCACCTGACATTGGCTGAGAGAGATATATTTAAGTCCTCTGTTTCTGAGCTGCGCTGTCTGCATAATTTCATAGTTTCGCACCAGTAAAAATTGATCTGTGTATTTTTACCTTACCACCTCACTCATTTTTATGTGATTGACCAAAATTGCTTTAAACTGCATGGACTTCTGACTGCTTAAAGCTTTAAAGTAAAACTTTAAAGATAGAATTTATGGCTGGCAAAGCTAGAGAAATCTTCATATTCCAAGTAGGTGTGTGGACAGATGGTAAAATTACAGGTTTGAACACCTCTAGTTGGCAAAATCTACCAAGGGGGGCACCCCATGAGTTTTTCCTGGCTATGGGCCTGATACCGTGCTGTGATCCGTGTGTTTGACATGTATGATTTGGGGATAGCCCCATCCTGGGTTGTTCCCTGCATTTCACCCGTAGCCTCCGGGATAGGCTCCGGACGCAGTTTCAGAAAATGGATGGATTTGGGGTTAATAATATCTTTTATCTGAGCTACTTTCAAAATTGAATAATATTGGTTTGGTAAACTTGGTTTGTTTTGGCAAAAATTGTATATTAGCTCTGATAGAAAGTCATGGTCAGCTTTACAATCCAGCAAGAGCTTCTGTAAATTGTAGATGCAGTTTTTGAAAATTGTAACCATCGTTCCATTGGCTCTTTCAGCAGCTGTTTCCCCCTTTTTCAGATACGTGAGGATCTTCCAGAATGTGGACCTCTCCAGCAACTTCTACTTCAGGTAAATGCGTGTTGATGTGCCTCATGCCGCCCTACGGCCTGCTACCATGGATGATCCTAGTCATCTGAGTCCGATTCCGGCTGTCATTTATCATAATGCCCGCTTGTAATCCGTAAATGTGTCAGTGGAACGGGTGTCAGATATGAGCGATTAAGTCCGTCCCTTTCTGCGTACCATCCCATAACTTTTAAGCAACGACTGGAAAAGAGAAGGAGGGTATTTTTGGAGTTCAGAAGCACACTGCCCTTTTTAGCATCAAATTAGGGCTGATTGCCGTATGTTTTCTGGGGTGATATGAAGTGGGTGATGTTGAGTGGAGTGCATATTCTGAGCCTACTTAAGACAAAAATAATGACCCAGCGGGGTGTCCTTGCAGCGGCCGGTACATGTGCAAGCCGGGCAGCGAACTAGCGGCTGAATAAAATCTGTTTGTCTATACCCACAGCTATGCACTTAAGGGCACGAAATTTGACAAACAGTGGCGGACTTGGGGGGGGCGGGGGGTCGAAAATGAAAGACCACTGAAAAGAAAAACGTGGCGGGATCATGAGAAATAAACTTTTTTTTTTCCTTTTCTTTCTGCTCCAGCTACAGTTACGACCTGAGTCATTCTTTGCAGTACAACCTTAGCCTCCTGAAAACGATGTGCGACTTGGGCAAAACAGAGGAGGTGCAGCGTCCAAGCCGGCAGGACAGCTTTGACATTTTTGAGGATGAGGGCCTGCCAACGCAAGGTATCACCGTGTTTGTGCTGCACATTCATTCCGCACAAACTCTCTCGCCTTCCTTCCTTTGTTCACCACGGTTTTTGCCACCCCCCCCCCCCCCCCCAGTCGTTCACGGGATCAGGAATGAGCCGTATGCAAAGTACATTTGGAACGGCAAGCTCCTCGAGAAGATCAAGGACTCAGTGCACCCCAATTGGCTCCTGCACATCATTCACGGCTTCTGTGGCCAGTCAAGTATCCTTCACGTGGGGAGAGATCAAGGGTCTGGCCTGGTGGGGGGGGGGGGGCTCCTTTATTCCCTCAGCAGGCGCCTCGGGAGTCGTTGTGGAAGGTTGATGTCGCTGTGGGAACGGATTGAGCCGTTTGGCTGTATCTGCCCAATGTTGCAACCGCAGCAGTCTGCTAGGACGGGCTTGGAAAGAAGGCCGCCAGGTGCTTGACACTTCCGACTCGAGGACAGTGACACAGTGACCCAAATACCCAGAGAGAAAGGCGAACTCTAGACTTTTGCTGGGTGTTTCTCAATATGCGTACTTGACCACACTTGTCTTCTCGTGAACCCGTTTTACGTCATCTCCCATCGCCAAAGACCAGTTCCAATGCTCAGGAACAGAAGTACAGAGGACGGTAAAAATCTCCGGATGTCGTTCTTGCCCCCCACCCCAAATATCAAGGACACATCAGTTCCATCCTTGCTAAATGAGACCAATCCCATGATTCAAAAAATTATTCAACAAAAAGTTTGGTATTGGGAGGCAGTTCAGCAAGAAGGATTTTGTTTTGCATTAAAATTGAGTGCCCATGATTGGCAGGAAATTGGTTCTGACTAATGCAGTAGTGGACAGTACTCCTATAAGGTCATTTAGCTGCACTTCCACACGCAGCATGATGATTGGCTTGCAGATGTCATGTGATGATAAGCTATGAGGCTCAGGTCTTGAACTGGGTTCCCCCTGACATCTGGGGGGGGGGGGGTATCCTTATGGCTTTGATGTCTTGTCAGGTACTTTGAAGTTTGTGGTTGCCAGGGGTGACTGGTTTCTTTTCTAGTCAGCGTTTATCGGGGAATGGTTGACTCTTTATTGGTGTGGAATCCTTGCAGACAGACAAATGCAGGACTTGGATAAGAGTGGGAGAAAGTAAGAGATACTTAGAGGCAAACATCAGTGTGTGTGAGACCAAACCCAAGCCTTTTACTCCTTCAAAGATGATCACGCGCCTTCCTGAAGTCTGGTCCTCCTTCACGTAAAGCCTGTTCTTTTGTTTTTATTTATTTACTCTTTTCCTTTTGTCTCTTTTGATTTTCCCTGTCGGCCCATAACCTTGGCACACATGTTGGGCGTCTCTCACGGCAACGTGATTTTCCTCGCGGCCCGTCGCTCCGGCGCCTTCCATTGTGCCCGCACGCGATGCTGTTACGCGCCTCGCACCGCAGAATGCCTCCTTTTGTTGGCAGTAAAAAAGATGCTTTTACACGCGAGATCACCATCCACCTTGGGAGTTACGGCCAATAATGAGCTGTTGTGAAGTCGTGAATGTATTATCTTTGCTCTTTCTGTTGCTTAATAATTGTCCACGCTTACATGTTCAGCTGCAGCTTCATCGTCTAATTAGCAGGAGCATTTTTTTGGACATTTATGAGATTAAAAAGCAAGTTGATCAATAGAGTCGTCATCCCGGTTTGCCCGTCTGTGTGGGGTGTGGAGGTGGAGCTGGGAGGTGTAGAATGGCTTCTGGGGAAGAGATTTTCTAAGGCTAGCAGACTTTAGTTGATTACCAAGCCTGGCCGTTCCTACCTTAACCCAAGTTCCTCTAAGAGCTGTTGATCTACGGCCGGCCGGTTTATGTCACCCTCATCGCCCGGAGATCCAGCCGATTTGCCGGAACCCGCTTCCTCAAGAGAGGAGCCAACTGCGAGGTCTTGTCTACATCATTTCCCTTTTCTATTGCTCTGGAGATGATCTATTGTGCTGTTTAGGATCTTTAAGTTTTGAGCTAGGATCAGTTGAGGACTATAGCGTACACCACTCACCCCTGTTTTGGTTTGTCTCATCATGTTGATCTGACCCCCTACATATCAGTCATAGCAAGTTAAAAACAGGTGTATCTGTTGCTTAACAAGACTCAGCTGAGGGGGGGGGGGGGGCAAACTCAAGCCATAATGAGCAAGCTGCCGAAAATGTTGGTGCTGATGCTGTTGTCCTCACCCTCCAAGGGCGACGTGGCCAACGAGGTTGAGACGGAGCAGATCCTCCACGATGCCTCGGTGATGTCTTTTACGGCAGGTGGCTACTCCTCGTATGTGCAGGTGCGAGGTTCCGTTCCCCTCTACTGGTCCCAGGACATCTCCACCATGATGCCCAAGCCACCAATCCGCTGTGAGTTTGCCTACCGTGCTGCATGTTACCGTGTTTTTTCCACGTATCACTATTACGTTCATCTCCAGTGTCAATAGTTGATACCGTGCTTTGCTGCGGCACGTTTCGGCGTCCTGTGGCTCAGTTTAATAAAGACCAGGCCGTAGGAGATGGGATGAGCGAAGGGTCGCTTCGGGCAAAAGCGAGGAGATGAAAGACCACAGCAGTAAGCCACTGATCCACTTCTGAGGGGATGAGTGTCACACGTTATATGATATCTCTCAGGCTGGCACTGCAGAAAGCCAGGTGCCCCACGGGCTGCGTTTCCATCCGCGTCCTGCCGCGGCTTCCAGCAGTGTGGACCTCGTGCACCTCTCTTGGTTCATGTCCTCAGAGAACGCTCTATCCCGAGTCCACCCCGTGTCCTCACATCCGCCCGCTCTACCTGCTGCTTCTGTTTCAGTCTTATATTTTCTCTACATCTACCCTGTTGTAGCCTCATCTTCTGCACTACACGCTCTCTACATCCACTTTCATCTTCATCCCCAGGCCTTCTCTATATCCAGCCTCACCTTCATCCCCAGACCCTCTCTACATCCACCCTCATCTTCATCCCCAGGCCGTCTCTACATCCACCCTCATCTTCGTCCCCAGACCCTCTCTACATGCACCTTCATCTTCATCCCCAGGCCGTCACTACATCTATCCTCATCTTCATCCCCAGACCCTTTCTACATCCACCCTCATCTTCATCCCCAGACCCTCTCTACATGCACCTTCATCTTCATCCCCAGGCCCTCTCTACATCCATCCTCATCTTCATCCCCAGACCATCTCAACATCCATCCTCATCTTCATCCCCAGGCCATCTCTACATCCACCTTCATCTTCATCCCCAGACCCTTTCTACATGCATCTTCATCTTCATCCCCAGGCTGTCTCTACATGCACCTTCATCTTCACCCCCAGGCCGTCACTTCATCCATCCTCATATTCATCCCCAGGCTGTCACTACATCCACCCTCATCTTCACCCCCAGACCTTCATCCAAACACCCTGTCTACGTGCACTCTCTCTCGCACTCCTCCATCTCTCCACCCTTTGCAAACACTCCCTCTCTTCTCCACTACTGCACCCATAGAGCCTTTGTACATTCAGTCACACTCTCACACTGTGACGTCTCCTTTTCTGGAGTCCACATGTACTCTCTCTCTCTCTCTCTCTGATCCTTCACCCAGTAGTAGTTGCAATGTTTCGCTGGAAAGAATTCTGTGCAGAACTCACTTAATTCCATGCAGTTCAGTTTGTTTTTGATGTTTAGCATAAATTCCAGAACAGGTGGCTCAGAGCACCTCACATATGACACAAACAATTTTACAAATAGATTCAAAACAGTTTGCCCATCTCTTAACAGACAGAAAGTTAACAAAACCTGGATAGAGACATTAACTTGGAACGTGAAAGTCGAGCCTTTTGGGGTCATTTTCTCCTCCCCCTTCTGATTTTTTTCCTACATGAAATACAATTTAAACCTTTATAACCTTTATATTTCAGCATCATTTGTTTGTCGCCATTAGCTGATAGCGGAAATGGTTTTTGAAATACTTTTTCATCAAGCCGCCCACTTATTCTTAGTAAAAACATGGGAAGCTTTTTGCCGTCGTGTTGCCATGTCACTGTGTCATTATCTCCATGTCTGAGTTTTTAAAATCTAGAGATTGAAACAGTTTAGGTGTATCATTGACACAGCCTAAGGCTAACGTTTGTATCCGTGTTTGGTTCGTTTTAATGTGATGCTAAATGCCCTGTGCTTGAAATTATGCCGAAAAATTAATTCAGTCTTCAAATTATTACCTGCCTGTTAACTTACTGTAATAAACTCACTTAGGTGGTTTTCCGAGAATCGGTTAGCTGTTTGCAGTTTCAGTGTTTGTTTTACTATGAAAAATGTTTTTTCACTGAAAGCAACTAACATACAAATAATTTATTACTGTAGAGATAAGTAGGTCAGTGTTATTATGTTTATCAGCAGTCCGGACCTCACGGCCATTTGTCATTGCTTATGCTACATTATACGCACACAAATGGGCTCGTTATACAAGATGATTGAGTTTTATGCGTGGGATTTAGCCGTAATAACTATATGAATAAGTTAGTTAAGATCCCGAAGGGGAGTGCTGCTTCGACGCGGTCCTTTGTGCTTTCAAACACGCTGCGGTTCAGTTACCTGTGGTCTTCATTTGGCTTTTGAATAGTGGCATCATTGAAGCTTTGAAAATGTTAACAAGTTCCTTCCTTTGAACACAAGGAAGCAACACGACCTATATTTTTACGTTTTTAGTGTTAAAATCTTGTGAAAAGCAGACAAAATGTTTTTAAAACTAAATCTATAGCATGTTTTATTAATGAAATAAAATATTTTGTTTAATCTTTTGGGGAGATGGTAAGTTTTAGATGTTACATTTGGTTACTTTCTGGGAACTTTTTTTGTTGAATCTGGTAAAACCAGTATTTTAATAATAATTGATCCCTGTGGGAAAATTGTCTTTACGCCTCCCTCACCTTGCTCTTTGCGGAGTAAGTTGTCCGCGAAGGGCTGCAACCTGTAGCGGCGCCCCGGGAGCTGGGGGTTAAGGGTCTTGCTCAAGGACCCGCAGACGTGCTGAGGTTGGGTTTGAACCGGTGACTTTCTGATTATAGGCACGCAGGGTTAGCCCCCTGAGCCACACGCTGCCCTTTTATGTTACAACTACCAAACTAGAACTGTCATTAAACTGCTTGTATTATAACTATGTAAGACCAAGGTATGGCCACATATGGGACGGTGGGAAAGTGGTTTTAAGTGAATGACTACTGATCCGATGTGCTCCGCACATGTGCGTTTGATTCTTGTTGTCTCTGGGGGACGGTGTGTCCCGCAGTGGGTTTGGACTCTGTGCCTTTGATCATACTTGTACAAGAGGCAAATAAAACTCAATTTCATTTCTAATCTCCTAAAACTGGACCTTTACGCATCTCTGATATCAGAGCAGGTTTGGACCTGCAGCCCTCTGGTCCAAGCTGGTCCCGGCTGCTCACCGGGTATCACCCCGCATGTGCCGTTGTTGGGATTCCGGGGTTTTCCTTAGCGACTGTTTTTCTGCCCTTCTAGTGGACCAGGCGGATCCCTACGCTACCGTGGCGGCGCTGCACTTCGACCAGATGCTGAAGAGGTTCGGCTCGCCCATCATCATCCTCAATCTGGTCAAGGTAGCCTTTGGGGCCGCGTGTCTGTAATCGGTGCTGTTGGATCTTAGGGGCTAAGCATTTTACACGCTCTGTATGTGGTGCCGTGTTTACCGCAGTACCATCCTTCAGTGCGGGTCTGCCGGCCCTTAAATACAGAGGTTTAGTTGGTTGAAAATTTAAAGGAAGCTTAGCTAAGCTAACTAGCTATTTAGCTTTTGGCGTGATTAGGTTTCTGGTCGTTATGTAAGGCTGGACCCTAGCAGTGGTTTCATCAGCAGTCGCCTCTACGCACTGCCTGAATACCACCAACATTCTTAAGACTGCTTCTAAAAACTTGCTTCACACCAGTGCCAAGGGCTAATAAGGGTCTGACATGAGCGATAGGATCTGATTTTCTTAATTATAACTAGCGAGTCAGGGTGAAAATTTCAGCTTCAGGGAAAGTCCAAACATTTAGTGCACCATGCTGATGAACATAGTCAGATGGGGTCAGAGGCAGCTGGGGTCTCCTTTAATTATTTACAGTTTAACTACAGTCCATCAACTCTTAGTGCATTTTGTGGGCATCTGGATCTCTGGGCTTTAAAAAGTCAATGTTGGTTTTTTAAAGGGCGGAATCTTGTTGGCTCTTAAATGGTTATAAGTTAATAAATCTCTACAGCTGTGGTCTGCGTCCTCAGCTGGTGGTGGAGGGGGGGCTTTGGCCTGTTGCTTGCATCACGTTGAAATTCACGGGTTGTGTGGAGGTGGGGCTTCCTCACACCAGGGGGGTGTGGGCGGGGAATTCTTATCTGTCACCTGAGAGGAGGGAGGGAGTCTTCGAGGAAAATAAATGGAGTGACTTGTTACTCAGTGACTCCGGGGGGTGGGCAGCACGTGGCCTGCCACATTCAAGGCGCCTGTCCCAAGTCGTTATGTGTAAATTACCTCGTTAGCATTTGTAGAAGTATGTCCACATTAATCTGTCTATCTGAAGATCTACTCCCCTGCAAGCCCCCCCCCCCAGCACAGCACCTCAGATTACCACACAATCATCATCATCATTCATCCAGGAGCAATTTAAATGTTAATAAGGGTCTGCGGTCCGCAGTGTGCCTCACGTGCCTGCGTGTGCGTGCATGTGTCTGCGTGCGTGTGTGTCCCCACATGTGTGCATGCTTATCTGGCTGCCTGCGCACAGATTCTCTGAAATGTTTTGTTGATCGGCAGGTGAGAAGCTGATGGCTGTGCGCAGATATGACATGTCGGCTAGCTAAATCACATCCTACCTCTAGCAGCTGCTAATGGCTGTTAAAACACCCAAATTGAAAATGACTAAATGATATATTGGAAAATGAAACAAAGACAAAAGTCTTATGAGTTATGAGTCAATTCTGTGTTTAGAGTTTCCGGTGGGGTCTGTGTAGAAGGGTGGGTGGGGCTTTGGGGCATGGGCATGCGGTCTTAGTGTGCCCCCCCCCCCCGGCGGTTTCGCCCCTAGAAGCGGGAGAAGAGGAAGCATGAGAAGATCCTGAGTGAGGAGCTGTACCCTGCCGTCATTAACCTCAACCAGTTCCTGCCCCCAGAGCACTGCATCGACTACATCGCCTGGGACATGGCCCGCTACACCAAAAGGTGGGAGGAGCTTGGAGATGGTGGGGGGCTTAGTTATGTGACTACCCAGAGTCTCAGTAAGGTCCAGATTGACTATGCCCAGCCTCTGGTACAGTCTGGAGAAATTGCAGAAAGGTATGGTGCTGTGTGCTGTGGACTGTAACGAGGCTTAGCGCCATCACTGTGGACTGTACCAAGGCTTTGCGTGGTCACTGTGGACTGTGCTGAGGCTTTGAGCAGTCACTGTGGGCTGTACCAAGGCTTTGCGTAGTCACTGTGGACTGTACCGAGGTTTTGCATAGTCACTGTGGACTGTACCGAGGCTTTGAGCAGTTACTGTGGGCTGTACCGAGGCTTTGCATAGTCACTGTGGGCTGTACCGAGGCTTTGCATAGTCACTGTGGACTGTACCGAGGCTTTGCATAGTCACTGTGGACTGTACCGAGGCTTAGCGCAGTCACTGTGGACTGTACCGAGGCTTAGCGCAGTCACTGTGGACTGTACCGAGGCTTTCCGTAGTCACTGTGAACTGTACCGAGACTTTGTGCAGTCACTGTGGACTGTACCGAGACTTTGTGCAGTCACTGTGGACTGTACCGAGGCTTTGCGCAGTCACTATGGACTGTACCGCGACTTCCTGTAGTCACTGTGGACTGTACCCAGGCTTTGCATAGTCACTGTGAACTGTACTGAGGCTTTGAGTAGTCACTGTGGACTGTTCCCAAGCTTTGTGTAGTCACTGTGGACTGTACCGAGACTTTGCGTAGTCACTGTGGACAGTACCAAGACTTTGCGTAGTCACTGTGAACTGTACCGAGGCTTTGCATAGTCACTGTGGACTGTACCGAGGCTTTGCATAGTCACTGTGGACTGTACCGAGGCTTAGCGCAATCACTGTGGACTATACTGAGGCTTTGCATAGTCACTGTGGACTGTACCGATGCTTTGCATAGCCACTGTGGACTGTACCGAGGCTTTGAGCAGTCACTGTGTACCGAGGCTTTGAGTAGTCTCTGTGGACTGTACCAAGGCTTTGCATAGTCACTGTTGACTGTACCCAGACTTTGCATATCCACTGTGGACTGTACTGAGGCTTTGCACAGTCACTGTGGACTATACCGAGGTTTGGCATAGTCAATGTCGACTGTACCAAGGCTTTGCGCAGTCACTATGTACTGTACCGCGGCATTCCGTAGTCACTGTGGACTGTACCGAGGCTTTGCACAGTCATTGTGCACTGTACTGAGGCTTCGCATAATCCCTGCGGACTATACTGAGGCTTCACAAAGTCACTGTGGACTATACTAAGGCTTTGCATGAGAACTGCGGACTGTCCCGGGGCCCTGGATGGTCACTCTGGATTGTCCTGAGGTTCCTTGTAATCACTATGGACAGTATTGAGGGTCTGTGTTGTTGTCTGGACCATGCAAAGTTGGTTCACCCCGGATCTTATACAAGGCCTCAGTACAGTCCAGAGTTCATGGTGAATTTTCCATTGTGTCCCCCGATTCCAGCAAACTGTGCAACGTCCTGGACCGTCTTGGCCTCATCGCTGAGAATGTGGTCAGGCGGACTGGCTTCTTTGTCAACCGTGCTGACCTGCACTGTCACACCCTGCGGCCTGATGAGAGGTGTGTTAAACCCCCCCCACCCCCCAACTGGCCAAAGGATGTTTTTCTTTGGGTGGCTCCCAGGGGCTCCCCGCTTCCTCTGACATGCCATTTGAAACACGGCTCCGTTGTGTCCTGGCAGGTGGGGCGATCTTGGAGGCTACCTCACTGCCTGTGGACGCATGCAGGTGCAGTCTGCTGACGGCGGGGGGGGGAGCTGTCATTCGGGGGGCAGTAACAGGAGATTGGTGGGAGACTGAAATACAATAAATATGGTATCTGGGCCTGTATATCTGCTGGTGCCCCCCCCCATGGGTACAGTAAGCATGTGTGTGTGTCACAGGCTTGTGGGAGTGTTTGGTGGGCGGGGGGGGCTATTTGCCAACTATCTAAATAAGCGGGATCGAGGAACTGCAGGAAGATTTTACAAAAACACATACAAAGAAATTAGTATGCATTCCATCATAAGCTTGTTGTACGTTAAGTTGGCCCAGTTTGGCACTGACGGCTCCCTCTACTGTCCCGGGACAGACGGGTGTACTCCGGACCAACTGCGTGGACTGCCTGGACCGGACCAACACAGCCCAGTTCATGGTGGGGAAGTGTGCCCTGGCCTACCAGCTGTACGCTCTGGGCATGGTGGACAAACCCAGGCTACAGTTTGACACAGACTGCGTCAGGTAGTGACCCGCAGGGTGGGGTGGGGGGGCAGGGTGGTGGAATGGGAGGTTCTGTTCTGTCTGAGTAAACAGGTCTCAGTGCACAGCACTGTCACCTTAGTGGTAGTAGTAGTGGTACTTTATTGATCCCGAAGGAAATTCCAAAAGTTACAGCAGCGCACATAAAAAGTGATATCACTGCACATATACACAAAAGTACAATACTGTATTGCACAATTGCAATGTGTAAAATAAAGTGTGCAACACTTAAATATAATACTCTTCTAGAGGGCTGGTGACGGGTCAGGGGGGCACTTATTGTAGCATCTGATATCCGCTGGGAGAAAAAACCTTAGATAGTGCAGCTTGTGTGAGTCTCTTGCTGAATGTGCTTCTCTGTTTGACCAGGTTGTGAGGTATTGTCCAGTATGCAACAAATCTTCTTGAATGTTCTCTTTTGGATGATGGTTTCAAAGGAATCCAGGTGGATTCCCGGAACAGAGGCAGCCGCCTTTATCAGTTTATTGAGTTTGTTTGAGTCCCTTCTTGTAGCTCTGTTACACCCCCTGGGTTGGGGGCCGGAGTTTCTGTCCTGCTCTGTGTGTGTGGAGTTTGCATGTTCTCCCTGTGATTCCTCCAGGTGCTTCGGTTTTTCCTGCTGTGCAAACACATGCAATCAGCCTAATTAATGACTCTACATTGCCTGTTGTATGCGTGACATGGCCTGCAATAGGCTGGCATCCCATCCAGGGTGTCGCCCAGCCTCTTACCCTGGGCTGTCTGGAATGGGATCCAGGCCCTGCCATGACCCTGGTCAGTTGAATTTGGAGTAAGATAATGGATAAATGGATGGATATTGGCAGATACAGACCTTTTCCTGACCTGTCTGGTCTAGTAACGATTCAGGTACAATTCTGTCATTGATGAATTTTAATAGCATCTATCATCTTGAAGCACAGCTGAGGTGGTATGTGGCTCAGCCTGTGATCAGAAGGTCACCGAATCCTGGGGCCAGCAGACTGATCCGGCAGTTGGGCCTTTGAACGAGGCCTTTAACCCCCAGCTCCAGGGGCGCTGCACACTGTGACCCCCAAGCTTGCGCGGCGCGTCTTGTGGAGTGGAATCTGGGGTAGATGAAAAGACAACTTCTCCGCGAGGATCAATAAAGTATCCCTGTTCTCTTCTGGGGCTGGATCGTGTGTAGAAACAGGGTCGTGTGTAGAAACAGGGTCGTGTGTAGAAACAGGGTCGTGTGTAGAAAAAGGTGTGGCAAGTCGTACCATGCCACAGGCTGGTGAGTGAGCCTGGTGTTGTGTAACCCCTCTCTGTCCCAGGCTCTTTGAAGAGCTCTATGAAGACCACGGGGACACGCTCTCACTGCAGTATGGCGGCTCGCAGCTGGTCCACCGGGTCAAGACCTACCGGAAGATCGCCCCCTGGACCCAGCATTCCAAGGACATCATGCAGACCTTGTCGCGTTACTACAGCAATGCCTTCTCAGGTGACACCTGCCGTGTCGCACGTTACACATAAGGAAATGCGTAAAGCCAGGACTCCCCTAAGCGACAGATGCTTTGCATTATGGGGAAAAAAATCAACAATGCCAGCATTCGCTTTTCAGCTGTCCCCCGCGGACGAAAGTCTAACGTGATCAGTAATCGAGCAAACATCGCTCTCCTGATTACAGTGTTAAATAAAACATTAAAAACAAATAAATAAGCGATAATGAGATCAACGGTGCGTTTTTCTTATTGCATTCCCGGCCCTGGACATCGAAGGCCGCTCTGTGTTACGACAGAGCTCTCAATCGGAGCTTCATTAACTCCGTTTATGGGGAGTCTGAAAAAGATGCACACATATGTTCCGCCGGGCCAGCGGATTACACAGTGGGCTTCGTTACGAGAGGGCCGAGGACTGACATTTAATGCTGGCGGCCCGCTGTGTGATATTTCCTGGGTATGAGAGGATGTTCCCAGCTCCTGTTTATGAGAGGCAGAGCTGCGCTCCTGCTGCTGTAAAACCTTCACGTCGCTCGGGTGTTATGGATAGATCGTGTCCCTGTGTGCCATCGAAGCACGGCAGTGTTGTCACGGTTTCCATATCCTGCTTGCTGGCCCAGGATTGGCTGAGGGCGGTCTGAGATGGCCGCCTTTGCAGTTTTAAAGTGTGTGTGTGGATTATGTTTATATTACATTGTGGGGAACAAATAAATAATAAAATCCTGTTATTTTTATGGTTCCATTTTTCAGGTCCCCACAAAGATCTGTGAATGCAATCAAAAAACATATTTTGTTTGGTTACTTACGGTTAAGGTAAGGGCTGGATAGGGGTTAAGGTTGCCATGTTGAGATTAGAATTTTCCCTATAGGAATGAATGAAGAGTCCTCACAGAGATATAATTACCAACCTGTGTGTGTGTGTGCGCATATGCGTGTGTGTGTGTGTGTGTGTGTGTGTGTGTGTGTGTGTGTGTGTGTGTGTGTGTGTGTGTGAGTGTCTCACCTTCTTGCAGTTCTCCCCTAGTTGCTTTGATTAAGTAGGAAGGGGGATTTATCTGGCTCCAGCTCAGTTTACAGAGAGTTTAAGAAACAGGAAGCCATTGGTTATTGGCTGTAGCTGTTTGTCGAAGCTGTCTCTGGCTGTGGGTGTAGCTGGCTGTGGGTGTAGCTGTCCATGGGAGCTGTCTTTGGGTGTAGCTGGCTGCGTGCATAGCTGTCCATGGGAGCCGTTTTTTGGTGTAGCTGTCTGTGGGTGTAGCTGCCCATGGGAGCTGTCCCTGGGTGTAGCTGGCTGTGAGTATAGCTGTCCATGGGAGCCGTCTTTGGGTGTAGCTGGCTGTGGGTGTAGCTGTCTATGGGAGCTGTCTTTGGGTGTAGCTGGCTGTGGGCGTAGCTGTCCCTGAGTGTAGCTGGCTGTGGGCGTAGCTGTCCATGTAGGCTGTCTCTGCGTGTAGCTGGCCGTGGGCGTAGCTGTCCATGGGAGTTGTCTCTGGGTGTAGCTGGCTGTGGTTTTAGCTGTCCATGGGAGTTGTCTCTTGGCGTAGCTGGCTGTGGGCATAGCTGTTGCTGGGTGTAGCTGGCTGTGGGCGTAGCTGTCCATTGGAGCCGTCTTCGGGTGTAGCTGGCTGTGGTTGTAGCTGTCCATGGGAGCTGTCTTTGGGTGTAGCTGGCTGTGGGCGTAGCTGTCCATGAGAGCCGTCTCTAGGAGTAACTAGCAGTGGGTGTAGCTGTTCGTGGGGACCGTCTCTGGTCGTAGCTGGCTGTGGTTGTAGCCACCTCTCGCATGCAACCTCCCGTGTGTCTGACCAAAGCCCCGTCAGAACCCTGGCCAAATCAAGAGGGACAATCAAGCCTAGACCTGAGCCGACATCTTCCGTCGTGTTTGAAGTGACCAAAACCGTTGCAGCTGGCCCAACCGCCCTCTGAACTGGAGGCGGAGTGAGGTGGGGCGGCATGGGGGGGGGGCTGCCAGAGCATTACCGCCCAGACAGGCCAGCATCTCCTGTCACTGTGCCCTCTGAGAAGATGCCTTTCTTTGTCATTGGGGTGGTTATGTTTCTGATGCCTGGTAATTTATCTGATGGCGAGGCTGGCGCCTTTCACTCCCCTCCTCCATCCCTCCATCCCTCCCTTCCTCCCTCCAGGATGATTTGATAATGTCTGACCTGATTCTGCATGTATTACCTTCTAATTCATTTCTTTAGAAAAGCATGACTCTTCCTGGTTCCTGATCCCTCCTAAAGCAGAATGCTGTGTGTGTGTGTGGGTGTGTGTGTGTGTGTGTGTGTGTGTGTGTGTGTGTGTGTGTGGGGGGGGGGGGGGT
>JAODLD010000115.1:974132-985166 GCA_026781065.1 Mormyrops boulengeri
ATTATCTTTTGTTTTTTTGTTTTTCCTTCTTCTTTCTTTTTTTTTTTGTTGTGTGTGTTTGTGTTTGTGTGTGGGTGGGTGGTGGGGGGTGGGGGGGGGGGGGGGGGGGGGGGGGGGGCGTTTGCATAGATCACATCTGAGGCCCAAATTGCCCCCAAAGTGTATTAAAACCTGAAATTCCAAATTGTCCCTACTTTTGGGGACATCTTTTGAGGTCCCCGTTTGGATAACCTCAGTTTTATAAAAATCTTTGAATGCAATCAGAAAAGTAAAAATGCCAAAAGTCTTGTATTTGGGTTGGTTACTTATGGTTAAGGTTAGGGCTGGGTAGCGGTTAAAGTTGTCATATTGGGATTAGAGTTTTCCCCATAGAAATGAATGAGGTGGACTCGTGGTGCATTGTGACTTGGACTCAAGTCACCGGGAGCGGTTTCCGTGGAAGAGCGCTCTATGTCTCGCTCTGACTGATCCACTCAGCTCTGAACAGATGTGGTTGTGCTATTTTCATTTGGAAGGTGCTGGAGCGGCACATTTTGATACGCTAAGCCCCCAAACCCGGTACTGAGACCAGCTGTATGGCCTTTCTGCAGACATTTCCCCCACATCAGCTTCCCCATAACTGTGCGCATTACTGGGGGGGGAATGTAACCCCCCTCATTTATCCAATGGTCCCGCAGGTGTCCAGAGTCAACCCCACACAATCATTTATTTCTCCACAAAACCTGCATGTCTCTGAGGGCAGGAAACATTGTGACGGGCTTCGAGAAATGTTCCTCCAATGAGAATTTCAAAAAAAACAAAACTGTGAGATTAAAGTCGCTCTTGATGATGTGGTTTAGGAACTTTGATCCAAAGCAATTTTCCTAGATTACAGTCCTTCCATTCATGTGGGGTGGATCAGTCCATTTGCTTTTCTGAAAATTACGACCACGAGTCCGACCCCCGTAACCAGAACAGGAGACATTCGAGTCTGTCTGTTCACCCAATCCGGCGGGCCCTCTCTGGGTCTTACTCTGCCTCTTCCTGCAGATGCCGACAGGCAGGACGCCATCAACCTGTTCTTGCAGGTCTTCCAGCCGTCCGAGTCCTGTCCGCACCTCTGGGAGCTGCCGACCGACTTCTACCTGCACCAGAAGAACACCATGCTGCTTCCGCACGAGCGCAGAAGGTAGCCGTGCCACAACCAGAATTTTTAAGTAAAACATTAATTTCAGGTACTGATAAACTGAAACCCAAATTATAGTTCTGAAAGAGCTGTTCTGAATGAAAAAGTTCATTGACAAGTAGCCTCACTGGGTCCTTTTTAATTAAACAGCTTTGCCATAACATAAAACATCAAATATTGGTGTTTAGTGTCCCTTTGGGGGCGAATGACTACAATTGCAATTAATAGCAAAATGGCAAGAACAGAAATGAATGAGTCGGTAAAAAATATTATGACAGTTAATAAAAAGAAAATGTCTTGTGGAAGATATGTGCAGATAGGTGAAACATGCTTTTGAGAGGACTTTTGTTATGAAACCGATAAATTTGCAACATTTTGTTCAGAACTAAGGAAGCGTACAAAGACTTTCTGTGAGCACTGTAGGTACCACTGTCGGAGTTGAGATGTGTGTTTAAATCAGTTTCACTGTGGCTTCGATTTTTTTTGTGAACAAGTCATTCCTGCCATTTTTGCCATGCTCTTTTTTTCCCTAAACACCCCCCACCACTACTACCATTCACACATATTGCAACACCACCCTGAAACAGACTCATACTTAGATTTTATTATTATTGTTATTTTTAATATCAGACCACCATTTTTGTCACATGTATTTTGCTGATCATGGTCACGGTCCTTGTTCTCACACTACAGTGAGGGAGTGCCAGGTTCCATCGCCCTCTAGAGGTGGCAGCCTGTAATGACCCAGCATGGCGCTACCTATACCCAGTTAAATTCAGGGTGTGCGTGACTGGGCTGTGTAGTCATCCCCTGGCCCCCCTATACTGTTATTCTCACCCCTGTCTTTTAAAAGATGTCCCTTCCTCATTATTTACAATGTTTACTGCCCCCCCCACACACACACATCTGCAAATCAGTTAATGGAGAGGTGTGGCAGGTCGCTCCCTGGCTTTAAAGGGCACTTTAAAGGTCTCCGTGAGTCGCTTGCATAATGGGCTTCGGTTTAATCAAGCAAATTGTTTGAAACTACTATTGAGTGATGATGACGTCATCACCATTATGATAGAAATAAATAAATAAATAAATAAAGAATTCGGCTGCAGGTTCAATCGAACAATTTTCCCGTCACCGAATTTGCTCCCCCGGTATTACTGTCTGAAGGGTGACAATAGACAGACTAATGTCACAGCTCAGGGTATAAAAAATCAAAGAGCAGGGGTCACCTATCTCTGACACACACCTCTCTGTACCACTACCCCGCCATCTGCTCTGAAATGAAATTACAGTTATTTGCCAACCGGTTTATATGATTTCTCGATGTCTCTCTGTATCTCCCCACCTGTACAGTATGTGTATATGTATTTAACCCCCAAAATGAGCTAAGTATGTATTTGAAAATTTGTCATGGCTAATCGCTGAAGAACCAAGACTGCTCGGGTATTTTGTTATTTTACAATCTTTTTTAACGGACAGTCACAATGCAGGTTATGCTAATCATATAATAAATTCTCCCGTATATCCTTTCA
Organism: Mormyrops boulengeri; assembly: GCA_026781065.1. NCBI lineage: Eukaryota > Metazoa > Chordata > Actinopteri > Osteoglossiformes > Mormyridae > Mormyrops > Mormyrops boulengeri. The sequence continues at coordinate 976,824 of JAODLD010000115.1, forward strand.
CATCGCAGTGCAGTAAACGGGTGATTTTGCACATCTGCAGATTTTAATTACATCCTTATTTCCTGGGCCCCACCGGCTTATCGCTGTCTGATAATGACACTAAACGTGAGAGCAGACGTGACCCACCAGTCATAGCTGACCTGCTGTGTCTCCTGTCCTGAATGCGCCTTTAGTTTGCAGTGATACGTCACAATCTGTTGCTGTCTCTCCAGTTACACATTCTGGTGGTCGGAAGATTTGCTGAAGTACCTGCCGCTACCCTATGATGAAGGTATTTCTCGTTACGTGTCATTTTTGTGACAATACCATTTGCTTACCTTTCGGCATGTATCGCAGTTTTGGGGTAACGATATATTATCGAAACGCTCGGTACGCAATCTGCCGTTGTATAATGACATTTGAATTCTAGTCCTCGAAAATAAGATGACCCTAGTTTTCTGGATGTATTTTTTTGCGTTAAAAACCCTGTCTTATATTCGCGCCAGTACCTATAGGAAAATGTCGGGCATGTCGTAATACCGCGGTTCACGTGTGTGTGTGGAATTGTCAGGGGCATATCGAACGGTTCGATAATATAACATTTTGTTACGCGGTTAAGTAAACATGTTGTGACCAAGCTAAATATACAGTTATTTGGAAAAATAAAGAGTTCACTGTTTAATTAAAGGGTGATATGATTTTTTTTCTTAAATATAAGGATACAGAATCCTTACCGTTTCCATGGCCCCAAAACCACAATACATACTGAACTGTGGGCAAACAGTATCGATACACCCCTTGGGTTGATTGCTAGGTTTTCCTTAATTTCTTAATCTTAAAAAAATTATTGTCGAATTAAAATTACAAAATAATTTTTTTGATGCCTAACGAATGGGAGTGGAGTTTCGAGGGAACATGTGAAGGTTTGTGGGGGGTTGGAGTGATAGAACATTCTGGAGTCTGGGTGGGGTGGAGGGGGATCTCCTGAGGGCTCCGGCATTTGCACAGACGTCATGTGACCTGTGTCCCTGCAGCTCCCTGCGAGGAGAACAAGCGGCGGGTGAGCGGTAGACGGCTGAACCACTACGACGAGAGCATCGACATCTACAGCGAGTTCTTCCGGCCTTTTGAGCTCTCCTGCTTCGATGACAGCTACTGCGTGGCCATGACCAACTCCGCCAGGTGAGGCCCCTCGGTGAAGTTTGGTGAAGAAGTAATCTGGTGAAGTTTAGATGAACAAAACATGGTGGACAACAAATTCATGAGTGTGCTGGATGGGTGACTTTAGGAAAGGTTTTGAAATGGCTAAGCTGACAAGCTTTGATAGACATAACATCATAGTTTTACATCAACATGAAGATCATTTAAACATAATTTTCTTTGGCAACCTAAGACTTTTGCATAGTACTTTATGTCAGAATGATTTAGCCGTGCCTTCAGGTGTCTGTCCTCTGAGCTGGTATCTCCCATCATGCCATGCTACTGTGTCCTGCTCTCATTGGCCGTGCCTTCAGCTCTCTGTCCTCTGAGCTGCTATCTCCCATCATGCCGTGCTGCTGTGTCTGTTGTTGTGTTTTTTTCTTCCCCGTCAAACAGGAGTCAAGAGCCGCTTGTGTAGATCTTCAGATTCAGTCTTTATTGTAACAGTGAGGTTACAGCCAAGGCTGGACACCCTGCAGGAGTGTGTCCAATACCGTTTTACACTATTTTTTATACATTTTCTTATCGTGTAACAATATCTCGTCACTTGAGCATCATCATTCCTTCAACCATTCACCATCGTTGTTTTCTCCCTTGATCCACACCCCTAGGTAATAAGTTTGTTAGTCATTTCTGTTCGGTCCCTCGCCTGAACATAATTGAACGCGACCATCTCTAGTTGGTTTTTTAAAATACCCAGCCGTGAACTTTTGATGAACTCGGGCGAATCCCTTCCTTCAGTAGCAAACCTTGGCAGCTTCAGCTTGTTGAACATTGTCTGACTAGAGGGTTGATAATATATTATGTCCTTCAACATAGTGATAAGCTGCAGCACTAATAAAGTACATATTCATACATCAAAGGCTCACAAAATAGCTAACAGATACAGAATCTTCTAAGCAAACACAAGGTGCTAATTCATACTTGTTTTCCATCACATTGTGCACAGCAGTAATTGGTCTGCATTCTCTGAAGGCTACAAAGTCACTCTCTACACAGTTTACATCAGTTTCATAATAGAGTCCTAATGATTACATTCTCTGTATGTTATGTAGTGCTAAATAATATTCCATATGTCCTACTCTCGTTGGCCGTGCCTTCAGCTCTCTGTCCCCTGAACTGGTATCTCCCATCATGCTGTGCTGCTGTGTCCTGCTCTCGTTGACTGTGCCTTCAGCTCTCTGTCCCCTGAACTGGTATCTCCCATCATGCCATGCTTGAGCTGGTATCTCCCATCATGCCGTGCTGCTATGTCCTGCTTTGATTGGCCGTACCTTCAGCTCTCTGTCCTCTGAGCTGGTATCTCCCAGCAGGCCGTGCTGCTATGTCCTGCTCTCATTGGCCGTGCCTTTAACCCTCTGATAAATCTTGTCAGCTTTTAGTCACTCTCAGGTGCCTAATAGTGGCGGTGAAGGATACTGGACAATCACCTGGATTGCAGTCTTTACAATGTGAGCCTATTCTTAAGTGCCAATGTGGGCGCAGAGGCTTTGGAAAGGTTGCTGTCGACCCAGACTAGCACCTGCCTCCGCGGCTGGTGATGTCACCCTCCCAACCCTCAAACCCCGCCCCCTCCCAGTTCTGCCCGTGCTGAGCCTATTCATAGACCATCTGCAGGTCTCTTGCAGGCTGAGCTGCATGGGCCTTCATTAGATTTACATGAGCTGCTGGTGTCCGGGCCCCTTCTCGTGTGTGAAGCAGGAACAGCAGGAAGTGTAAGCAGAAGACGGTCTACAGTGGGCTGCACATAGACAGTGTATATAGACACCCGTGAATAGAGACACCCACTCACACTCAACCAGTCAGTACCCGTTGACGAAGAAAGTACAAATCTAGTCTAACCAACCAGTTGAATATAAATTGTCACAGAGTACTTAATTGCTTGGTTGAAACAAAATCTTGGTCTGGATTTTTGTATTTTCTAGACCTGAACTTTCCACCTCTATCCGTAACGGCTTACTTTTGTGAGTAACTTCCCCAACACCGCTTTACAGTCATCTCGTGAATGCAGGCTTTTCACTCGCTGGGCTTTTTTGCTTCAGCACAGCTTGACTTTAAGGCTTTTCCTTTATTTTTTTGCGTTTTTTTTGTGTCGTCTCACAGGGAGTTCATGCCAAAGACCGTGGGGGTCGACCCGAGCCCCTTCACCGTCCGTAAGCCTGAGGAGACGGGGAAATCCGTGCTGGGGTGAGGCTCCGGCACCCGATTAGACATGGGCTCCGTCACGCACAGCCTTTTACAGCCTCCTGCGTTCCCATTATCCACACACTGGAGGCCAGTCCTGGAAACACCTATGGATGGGTCGCCTTTCGCCTCAGTCACAGTGGCTCCGTGGATAGTCATGTTGCCTCATACTTTCAGGGTTGTGAGTTTGAGTCTCGCCTCTGTGGAGTTTGCATGTTTTCCCAAGTGTGGCTCAAGCTTTCTCTGGGTACCCATTTTACCATATGCAGTACAAAGATATGCAGGTAGATTAATTGGAGTCTCTAAATTTCTAGTAGAATATGATTGGTTGCTTGTGTCTTGTGATATATTGGCATCCCGTCCACGGAGCCCCCCAGCCTTGTGCCATGTTCTGCCTTAGACTGGCTCCAGACCACACCTCCCGTAAACAGGATAAGGGCTTAGAAGACTGATAGATGGATGTTGTTGTCCACCTTTGAAGTTCTCCACCTTTCAGTTTTGCAACACCTCGAAAAACCCGACCTTCATTTTAAAATCTGTTTTGATTAAGTCTTATATTACTTTGTTTTGGTCTTGGATCATAATGGCATAGAAAATGGGCCCTCTGAAATCCTTCCCAGCAAACCTTAATTGTTCTTTTGAGGTTCTAGTGCCATGTTAATTTCTGTGGATTTTAACACCATGCGTAAGAAGTGCACTGGGGCCCGATTCATAAGAAAAATGCTAATATCTCAGCCCCTTAAGTGGAGTTGCTTCCTGCGTAATGGTAATGAGACCACTCTCATGCTCCGGCACAGCACTGGCCACTTTTCGGCTGCCTCTCGCTGTTGGAGTGTTTACCCTCAGCTCACATGAACCTTGCCTTGTGTTGCCTCAGGGACGCTTGGCAGATGTGAGTCGTCACGCCAAGGGTAGCGGAGCGTCTGTCTGACAGGCGTGTTCCTGACATGCATGCCTGTGTGTAATTAGCATCGTCAGGAAGTGTTTGAGCAGTATGGGGTGACTTTCCCTGCATGTTGCCATGTGACAAGCAGTGCGTAAAGATCCCCATTGAACAGAACAGAACAGTGATACTTTCTGTTAGTGTTTTCCAATGAGGTTCTCGGGGCCCGCAGACACTCCACATTTTCGCTCTCCCAGCTCGGAGGGAGCAAAAACGTGGACTGACTGGGGGTCCCCAAGGACTGGATTGGGAAGCACCGCTTTACATGATACATGGCGAAATTCTCTTTTCGCCTCCCCCATCTTGCTCTCCATGAGACAGACTGACGCATATGCAGGTGAGAGCAAGCTTGGGGCTTATAGCATTGGGTTAGCTGAGGCTGGGGCTGGGGCTCAAACCGTCGACCTGATCGTCGGCACGGAGGCTTAGCCAGCTGAGCCACCCCCCCACTGGGTAGTACTGGTGTTGGGGTAAGAGCCAAATCCACAGGAGACCTACCCCTCTATCTAGCAATAATGCACATATTATTAGACTTCTCTGCCATTCTGCCAGTAACTGTCACCAGGACAGCTTTTAAAATATTTATCAGAAATACATTTGATACATCATACATGCCTTATAATATTAATCTTGGTGTGTGTGTGTTTTTTTTTTTACACTAGATATCTTTGTCTAGATATTTATTTGTTTGTATGTTAATAGCCATAGGTGCTGACATGGCATTAAGTATTCAAGTATCTCCCTACCTCCAGTGGATAACTTGAGGGTGCACCCTCCCCCCCACAAAAAAAAAAACTATGTATGGCTGTATGGCTATTTTCTTGCTACCCCTAATAGCACTGTCCTTATTCATTTTTATGGAATGGGGCGAACCATTTGTCGAAACCCCTGCCTGAAGAGGCTTTAGCCTTTGGTCACGGTCGGCCATTCCCCTCTAACTCTGTACGCCTGCCCCCCCCAACCTTACCCCCAACCTTACCCCCACCAGCAGCAAGAGCAGCAGGGAGGAGGCGATGCTCCAGCGCAAGACTGCCGCCAGCGCTCCGCCCCCCCACAGCGAAGAGGTGGTGTCGAGCAGCTCCGAGGATGACTCCGAAGAAGAGCGGGAGGACGAGGGTGCGGCCTCCCAGCGCTCTACGCCCATCAAGCTGGCCGAGGTCATGGAGAGCGCACGCGTGCAGGAGGTGGGTAGACCCCCATGCGGCTCCTCCCATTACTTAGCTCAGCGTTATTCTCACACGGATTCACAGTGCCGTCGATCTGCTGATCTCCCGATTTGACCAGAGCCACTTCTGTCATCCCCGCTGCCTTGTGATTCAGGAGAATTTCTCATCTCCTGTGGATTGAGCCCTTAATATGTTCACCCCCCCTCCCCCCCAGTCACGTCCCGGGGAAAGCGGGGGGCTTCTGTTTGCTTTCAGGCTGCCATCCCATCTGCTTCCCCCCCCCCCATGCTCAGACACTTGCCACATTAAGTGGGTTTAAGGGAATCCCAGCAAATCTGAGGGAATCAGGGAAGCGTGAGGATTTCAAAGCAGGATGTGGTGAAGAAGTTTGATATTCCTGTCTCCTTTAAGGGGCCTGTTTCACACGCTCTGCTACCCCTGGCACACAAGCATGTTTTTCTTTGCAAAGACTTTCAAAAATTAATGCAAGAGGTAGGTCTCAGTGCTGTCGTGTTGGGTTAATGTGGGTAGAATCCATGCTGAAGTAGACAGTCAGTTTCTTGGCTCGTTAGCTTAGTGTCATGAATGCAGGTCAAAGTCAGACATCTCACATGTTGCTTTGGGATTTCATTGCCAAACCTCTGGCACTTAATAATGCTCATTATTCCATCATAAAGAGCTCTGAGGTGGGAGCTGTGGTCCCTGTCATGTATTGGTCCTTGCCTTTGTGCAGAGAGTAGGCTTGTTGCCTGCCTGCGATAAAACCTAGACATTCCCATCTGAAGATGATTCATATGTTCAGATCGTCATTTAATGGCAAAGTGAGTTTTTCTTGGGGGTGGTGTGCAGCCCAGTAGGATATTGATCCGTGGCTGTGTCCATAAGGTCGTGGGTTTAAATCAGATGACTGGCATAGTGAGCGAATCACTCTTGGGTCTCGTGAGCACGACTCCAGGGGTGCAGGATGCTCATGCTTTGCTCTGTCACTATGGACAATAGTTTCTGCTAATTACATCAACTCTTTGGAGCACGCCGGCATGCCGTCTCCCCGTGGAAAAGCTTTCTGTGTCTGAAGCTGCAGTCACTGGTGAAATTTTAGTTGTGACTCTAAAGTTCTGCCACTAGAAACTGCGTTCCCCTTTTGTACCCCTGCTCCTTAAATCTTACCTTAGATCTTGCCTGCTAAACTGGGTCTCTTCAGTAAACATCAAATGCAAAAGTATCATTCTTAAAAAATAATAGTCATTTTGGATACAGGTCTTTGGTAAGCTGGTTTATGATGTGTATTTTGTGTGTGTCGTCGAAAGCCACCTGTGCACCAGTGAGGGAAACATGGCAGCATTTCCCCAGAGGACTCTGAGCCACCTCTGCCGGCCGCTCTTCTGTTATGGAAATGCTTTAAAGTATCCTTGTCTCTCTATGACTCAAGGTCTCCATAAGTTGCTATGGCAACAAGCGTGTGAAAGACAGGCAGCATTTTCCACAGAGAGCGCGAGGCTTTAATGTCCCTCCCTGAAGGAGAGTCCAGCGATCACACAGCTTCACTCCAAGAAGATGCCTTTGGTCGCTAACGTATTTGTCACTCTGGGGTGTCACGATCCTCTTCCAGTTTCGAGTGATGTTTCTGTGTGCTCACCATTATGAATATTCAGGCTTAGATCTTATTCAAACATCGGTATGAAACCTGAACCTGGGTACAATCCATGCCTGATGGTACACTGTCAGAAAAAAAGTACCAGTTTGTACCTTTGGGGGTACAGTTACTTGTCACTGGGGCTGTACCCTCAAGTGTCTGCCCATTGTACCCTAGCTGTAGGTAAATGTACCTTTTAAGGTACAGAAAAGGACTCTCAGGTACATTTTCGTACCATGTGGGGTACATTAATGCTGTTTGTGTCTTGGGGTACGAAACTATTCCAGAGCTGTATCCTGTTTCTGACAGTGTGAAGGCAGTAGTAGTTAATGAATCATTGTGATAATTTTTTTTTTTATCAGGATCGACAATCGGGAACGTGGGAATGCTCAGTCCTGTACACCGTGTTATGAGGCATGTGTTAATCCTAATGATAATTTTCAGCAGAGTGATCAAAGTTGATTCATAATGATAAAAGTACATTTATTTGGAGAGAAAATGTTATATTAGTCGGTCGCAAACAGAAAGAAAGGAAAAACATTTGATTATCAGTGTGCACAGTTATTAGGCAATCAGAAAGTAAGTGGATTAATCTTCACAGTCTACAGAAATAATAAAAGGTGGTGTCCTTCCACTGACGCGTCCACCTACTCCATCAGCACACCACACATAGCACACTGATATTCAAATCAGATTACAGTTTTGAAAAATGGTGGCACTTGATGCTAAAGGGTTTCTGGAAGATTCCCCATTCATTTGACACAAATCATTGGCAGTTAATTTATGTCTTATTTTCTCTACATACTTATTCTGTCCTCTTTGGCTGTTGGCCACAGAGTACTTGATTGTATGATGATGATATTTTAAGTCTGGTTTTATGTTCTTTTTTTGCTCTCTTTTAGGTCCTTTTTGGCGCATTTTAATATTAATAACAATTTTCCTAATAATTCTCCTGCACAGGGACGTATCCATGGTTTCCTGTTTTACTCCAGACAGAGAGTACTCACACTAAATACTCCGTTTTTAAACACTCCATTGTTAATTGGAGATTCATCTGGACTAAAAATAGTGGTCTGAAGAGAAGATGTAATTAAAACATACACTTGCCTAGTAATTTTGCACCCAGCATATAACAGTGGTTCTCAGTCTTGCTCCTTGTTGGCGCCCCCCCCCCCCCCACAGCGTTGGTGGGAGAAACACCAAAGCAGAGGGGAGTCTGGTGTGGGTTGTGAATAGAG
>JAODLD010000115.1:989096-1005530 GCA_026781065.1 Mormyrops boulengeri
ACCCCCCCCCCCCCCCCCCCCCCCCCCGGTCACCATGCTGGGTTTGTTACCTTACCGGTTTGGAACACCTGGGATGGTGTACTAATGGGGGGGGGGGGGGGCTTAGCACCTGTGAATCATTCATGTAAAGCCAAAGTGGGTTGGTGAGGGTGGGGGGGCTGGGGCGATATTAATGGGTAGGGCTCTGTTTTTGCCTGGCAGCAGGCTGGTCTTGACGGTGAGGTGAGATACATACTCCAGCCTGTCAGGTCTGCCCCGGCGACACGGCAGTGTGACTTACACGGCGTACAGCGTTCAGCGGCCGCTGTAAACGATCCCATGTGCCGCTTCATACTTCATAGCTCCATTTTTCACAGTCAGTGTGGGCATTCTGACTAGCCTGCCGCTACATAGCCCATACGCATCAGGGCTACATGCCTCGTGAGTCGTAACACGTTAGTCCTGTGATCACCATCAACGCCGAATGGGATGGCCATCGTTCACACCCTGCATTGACGACTTGCCTTTTCAGAGGTCCTTTGACCCAGTCGTCTGGCCATAATGATTTTGCCCTTGTGAAAGTCATTCAGATCTTTATTCCTGCCCATTTCTTCTGCGTTAAACATGTCAACTATGAGCATTGAATGTTACCTTAACATGTAATATATCCCAGACCTCGACAGCCATTGTTTTTGCACGTCAGCACTATTCGCCTCACGTAGGCGTGATCATAATGTTTTGGCCCTTTGACATATAATCAGCTGTGTCCTCCACCAAACTTAGACATCCAACACTATTATTTTCTTGATTTTAAAGACAGCGCCCTCCCACAAGAATGTATTTCAACTAAATTTTGTATTATTTTTTTATTAGTGTTCTTAAACAGTACTGGTCTCCACACAATACCTCTCTCCCCTTGCGTAGCACCTTAAGGTGCAGTGTTGTAAACGTTTTTCGGCGCTGTTTTACAGGATTATTACCCTGTCAGCTTTGAAGGGGTCGGGTCTTCGGTTATTTTCAGTTTGCCCTCTTTTGACCAGCTGGGTTATTTGGTTTTTTGACCTCTTCTGGAAAATCTGCTGTAAGTACTTCCTGTGAAAGATGGGGAAAAAATGGCTGTGTTATGTAACATTTGATTGGCTGCCCTACCCGTGTCTCTCTGACTCGATTAACTCGCACGCAGACGCCGTCTGGAAGCCTCCAGCTCACTGTGCCACACGTTCTTTCCGGCTTTGTGTCATGCTCAGGCTCCCACTGATGACAGAAGCAGCCTTTGACCGTCACCTGACAAACACAACAGGCACCAGCGTCTTTGAATTACTGGCACGTTGCTACCTTTCTGCTTAGCCGGCACTAGTTATACCCATCTAAACAGCTAGGTATCTTACCACTTATGTAGCGCTAGGGTACAACAGCCAGACCCTTGTGATGCTTGAATTGTGTACCTCTGTGACATGAGTCCATGTTCGTAACCAGTATGCTACCCTTGAGGTGCTTACTGGCTCTTTGCTAATTTGTTAAGCAAAATGGGGGCTGATTCAGACCCTCCTCTGTGGGGGCTTGGTAAATGGGCATGATTAACGCAGTTACAGCGTGGGCCCCGACGGAAGGCGTGCTCCGATCAGACTTGTGATGGGCCCACAGGCGGCATATCCCGGGACCGCCACAGGCCCGGACCGGCATCTCTCTCTGCCCCGCTCACCGAGGGCGAGCTAGCAGGCGAGCGTCTCAAGGCCTTTCAGTGCAACGGATCTAGTGATCTCCATGGTAACGTTGCCAGCTTCTCTTACCAGCCCACACCAGGGCCGCACATTGTCAGCTGTGATTACATTTTTAAATGAGTCTTTTGTTTATCTGCTTAAGCGCAGATGCTGAACTGCGAGGGTCAGCTTTTGGGTAGGACTTTTGGGAAATTGTCGTTCAATCGATTCTTAGAAAGGAACTTCTAATTAATGTTACTTATTAATAATAATGGGTAACAATTAAATTTACATCTGATGGAAAGCCTATTTTTTGGTGGTCATCGTTAATAACATTTATGATGATGACATTAAGTTCTTTGAAATGAGATGATCAGGAAGCCCCAGGATTTGGGCTTCAGTTTGTGGGCAGACGGAGGCCTCTCCCGCTTCTGCCCTTTAGAATGGAAAGATCGCGGCCAGCTGTCTGGAAGGGGTACGAGGCTTTGTTCGTTTTCAGAGTTCAGAAATTCGAGAACCATGCTTCCAGTCTTTACCTTTTACCTTCTAACATCTGCTAGAAGGCCTTCCTGAATATTCCGCCTGATAATAATGCAGTTTCATTAGCAAATTGCCATTTGTGTCTCTGGAGTGTTGTAAAAAAATGTGTGGGTTTTTTTTTTTGGACTTGCTCCTGATGCAGGGGGGGGGTTCTCAGCTGCCATTTGCAGAGCTATTGTGTAGATCAGTGTTATTCAACCCGGTCCTCAGGGACCCCCAGACAGTCCACTTTTTACCTAGAGCCGGGAAGGAGCAGAAATGTGGACTGTCTGGCCGGGATCTGTGAGGGAGCGAAGACATGGACTGTCCAGGGATGCCTGAGGGGACTGGATTGAGGAGCACTGGTGTAGATACAGAGCCCATATCTCTCAGAAGCATCTCTTGTTTCCCGGATAACCATCGCTAGTTTCATCTATGCGTGGGTCCCCGGTTCTCTGGAAGGTTCTCCTCTGGATGAGATCTGACTGGAGAAGTGACCCCTCCACCAACACAGACTATGTCCTTGCTGATGAACGGCTTGTGGGAGTAGGGGAGGGGGGGGGTTGCCTTCCGGGGCGGGAAATCGCAGTCTGATGCCCTGGTTCTGTCCTCTAAGCCCTGAAATGAATTGTTACATCCTGAAAAGGCAGACATGTGCACCGACAACGTGAGCGCTGTGGCCTGCCGCTGCCACCGCCCCCAGTATACCTAACAATTCTGCATGTCCACAGGTTTGCACATTTGGGTCAGAACCAGCACAAAGTGGAGTGGATGGGCCAGGTCGCCGAACCCGAGCAGCGGGAAAGTGTCATAAACCTGTGAGTAATCGCAGCTCCCTGTTACAACCTTTACTGCTAATCCAGTGAATGTTTGGGACGTCCGTGAAACTGCCGCTAATCCTTCTGGTGTTTTCTGAAGTTAAGTGGCCTCCCTGGAGAAGTCATCATTGCATCAGTGCTTTTCTCGTCGCTTCAGTTCCTTAACCACTAAGTCACCTGCTTCCCTGTTTCTGCCCTGCACATGATGTAAGGAATGTGGATTCTGGCTGACACATCCCAGAGGTGGATGGCTGAGGGTGGAGGTGTCTGCACTTCCCATTTGAATGTAAACTTTAGGCCACAGCTAAGTGAATGTCTCAGAGCTGGGCTGCTGTCCTGGCTGTGAATGTGTGCGGGTCATATATATATATTACAAATATCCCCACAATGTGATAAAAACCTGTTTTTTTGATGTTGTAGGGACCTTATTTCCATTCCCTACAAGGGAACAAAGCTCGGGTGATGCGAGTGCCCAGTTATGGCTGTCACGGGGACACGTTTGTGAGTGACGGGCATTCGTGTGCTGTCTAGACACGCATCTCCTTCATTACCATCTTACCTGGGGAAGGGGGCTACGTTTTTCCACATCCTGCCTAAAAACCATAACCCTTTGGAAGAGAGGGGGGCATTCACTTGCAGTCCAGTGGGACAAATTTTCCCCCAAGGCTGTGCTGTTGCAGTAGTAGTGTCTGCCTCTGGAGGGCGATGCAGACCTCAGTTTTCTGTAGCCCTTTAGGTGATGATAGGTCACTTAGGTGCTCAGCAGCTTGACCCCTGTGGCACATTTTTGCTCCAGTTGGCTAATGGTCAGCCCCCCCCCCCCCCACCCCAGCTGGAAGAAGGAACCTCATTAACCCTGTGTGACAATGACCGCAGACTGACACACAAAACAAAATCTTCACATTGTTTGCCATGGCAACGCAAAGTCTTTCTGGAGATGCCGGTTTCCGTGGTTTCGGGTGATTGAGGTCCGGTTTTTGTATTTTGCCTACAGCCTGAGCCATTGACTTCTGAGACACACACACACACGCACGCACATATAATATATCTTACACACACAAGCCTGATGTTTTCTACTCATTAAAAATGTCTGTCAAATGGCTTTACTGCGAGTGAAAAGGACCTACTAGGGGTTGCAATGTGTGAAGAAATGTTTGAAAAAAGGGAAGAAAAGCCTCTTTTTTTCCTCATCTGTGTCACGGGGTCTGTTTAAAGGGTATTTTTAGAAGCCACGTGTGTGCGCCACTGGGCCCTGATCACCGGCCTATGAGCTGCAATAGCACCTGTCAGTCTGGCCCCCAGTTTGAAACTGGAGCTGCTTATGATGTGGCCCGCAATTCCCAGCCAGTTTGAAAAGAAGCCTTAAGCGTTACATCTGCTAGTTTAAATATCCGTTCTCACTACAGTTCAGTTTTTGTACAGACTGGCTGGCAGGCAGTAGAGCTGTACAGTTGATGCCGCTGCGTTTTTTTTTATGTAGATTTTTGTGGTCCGGTGTTTTTTGTTTCTCAGAAATACACCCCCCTCTGTTACCGATGCCTGAATTTGCATATTTCAGGTTTTTTTTTAAGTTGATTGACCTGCACAGAGGAGCAGCTGCCATCCAAACGTGCCTCGCCCCCGCCAATCTGCACATGGCTGCCGTGATTAATGGCGGGGGGGGGGGGGGGGGGGCCCCCACACGCCTCTGCGGTACAAAACAAAAGGGCCACATGGAAAACGGACGGGGTTTGAAATGGTGGAACGAAGGGCGGGTTGGGAATCTGTGGAAGGGTAACGAGCTTGGGGACGAGATTGGATCCCACAACCTCCTTAATTAATAATTAGAGGGCTTGACTGCTTTGCGGACAGTAATTAATCACACGTAACCTGTAATTTTAACTGTTTAGCTTGAAATAAACAAGTCAGTCTTTCCCATTTACTTGAGAAGGTCACATCAAGTGGCACATTCAAAGGCACAACAGCCGGTCCCCTCCAGGGCACGCACACATGAAGTGCTTTACCGTTTGCTTCTTGGGAGACCCGGCTGTGTAAATGGTTAGGATTACAAAGCCAGGTTTCTTTTTTTCCTCAGACCGAAGCACGCTAATGTAAATGACTATCAGGAGAAACAGAGGAGGCTCATTATTGCAGTTATGTAAGCGAACACCTCCGCGCACTGACTTGTTTTAATAAAAAACTGCAACAATGCAGAGCCTCTCAGTGCTGTGTCAGGGGCGGCCATGTGGTTGCTGTATGAAAGGGCATGGCTTCATCCAGCAGATGCACACACACACACACACACACACACACGTGCATGCACACAAGCAGGGTCTGTCTACCTGCATCTGCCTGTTGTCTTCACTTTAAACACTTATCTTATGTGCAGCTTTGTAATTTCTGAATGAAAATGATGGTTTTAGCATCCAGATGCCTTTATGTGTTTCAGGAACCTGTGTTTTAACCGGTCTCTTTCTTAGTGCCAAGGTCTCCTTGGTGTCATTCTTTGCTGCCGCAAATCTCAGCCTTGTGATGAGGGCACTAACAGTGCAAAGGTTGTGGGTTCGAATCTGGGGAAGCACGCATAAATTAAATCTGACCGTGGTACTGCAAACCTGCCAGCAGATAAGGTGTTTCTGTCTTTGGGAGAGCAGAGAAAAGGCCAGACAGTAAGTTCTATCCTGGGGGGGACGCTCATTATCCCCCGCCAAGGAGGGTCTGTGAGTCCCTGCCCCCCCCCTCCCCCAAGTATGGTCCCACTATGGCAGGAACAGCACGTGAGTTTCACGGTTCATCAAATCCTCGTCTTTCTATGCCAGCGAGTGGGTAGCGAACGTGTCGGCACCTGAGAGGCATCGTGCAAACATTAGAGAGCTCACAGTGCTGGGGGCTGGGGGGGGTAGAGCACTGTGGCTTTCAGCCAAGACTTTGAAACTGAACAGATTCTGGCGCATATCTGGACTGGATGGAAATTAAGGGCTGCTGTGTCTCCAGATCCTCATCACTCAGAGCTGTTGTTAAATGTTTAAATCGGTTTGGTTAGTCACCCTCCGACTGTGGTTCTGCGCAGTCTGTTGGCCGTGGTAATTCCAGGCTTCGTCATTCCTTATTTGACTCGCCGTCGCGGCCGTACATTTCTACGGAAGCCACTGAGCATAAGCTCCTTCTCAGCGTAGTGATTTATCTACCTTATAACTTCTCTGAACCCTCTGATCCCCGCTAAGGCCGAAGCCAATGAGCGGCGTTCAGGACTCAACACTCGAGAGTTTCTTCGTCAACACATCTATGTACAAGTGCACAGTGCGTTGAAATGCCATTTTCCTTGAGCCCCCTATGGTGCTACACATAAATACAAATACAATAAGCAGAAGTGTTGTGAATGTCACTCATAGAAATAGTGTGTGTGTGCAGTGTAAAGAATATACAAATGTTATTTTAAATAAGGCAAACGGATGACGAACAGCAGCATCATTGGAGGGTAAGTGGGGGTGTGATGAGGATAGTGACAGTCTTTGAAGTTGGGGGGTGACTACTAGGGGCAGTGTAGGTCCTTTGGGGGCAGCAGGGTATTAAGAAGCCTGACTGTTGGGAATAGAAGCTGTCTAAGTGTCTGACAGTGATGGTTTGGATGTTCCAGAACCTTCTGCCAGATGGCAGGGGGTGAACAGTCTGTGTGATGGTGTGGGAGGGGTTTGCCGTCATGCTGTTCGCGTGGGAGGCAGGAAGCCGCTTCCGCACTTAAAGTTGTGAAATAAATTTTAAAAAAGGTCTATGCCCCTTGTGACCTGTCCAGCTCAGTGCAGCTCAGACTGGCCCCCCTACACCAGGTGAGAATGACAGCGACCGTGATGGTAATCCCTCATTTTCAGCTTGTGGGTCTGGCGGGCGCCTTGCCGCTGTTCAGGGAGCGACTGAGGAACAGCCCTGACCAGACAGTATTAAATTCAGTTTAGTTATACACTCTTTCTGTTTACATTAGATCAACTTTATATTTATATACTTCATATATTTTTATAAATACAGATGCTCACTTTATTATGGTTTGACTAGATGACGGTGTGAAAGCGATGCACATCCAGTAGTCAGCTCTGAATGCGGATCTGTTCCCGGCTAGTGATATGTTGTATGATACTACCTACTGAGGCTGGGCGATGGCAGCATCCAGGCAGCCATGGTTCCAGTTTCTGTAGCAATCGCAAATTGAGCCTTGCCTTGTGCCCTGTGATGGGCTGGCATCCTGCCCTGGGTGTCCCCTACCTCATGCCCTGTGATGCCCTGTGATGGGCTGGCATCCTGCCCTGGGTGTCCCCTACCTCATGCCCTGAGATGGGCTGGCATCCTGCCCTGGGTGTCCCCTGCCCCATGCTTTCTGGAGCGGGCTCCAGACTCCCCATTATCCTGCCTGTCCTGTCCTGGATAAGCAGTTATGATAGCTGAATTGAGGTTCCACCTCCACAGGTGTGCTCAAAGTGCACTCGAGCTGATTTCAGTCCCCGCTAAATGCTGGATAGACTGGCGCTTTCCAGGAACTCAGGCAAGGGCTGCGCCCGCAGGGAGACACTTCAGACCTCCGACTGTGCCCAGCTGGGGCTGTGCGTCCAGGCTCTCTCTCACTGCTTATAGATCTTGTGTCATTCATCAATGACTATGGGTCTGTTTATTAAAATCTAGATTACTGGCCAGAAAATTCATATTATCTTGTTATAACTGGATACAGAGTGTCACGGTCTGGAGCCCGTGGCTGTATGCAGGAGGTCGCTGGTTTAAATCGTGTGGTTGGCAGATTAATCACGTCACCAGTGGGTCCCTGAGGAAGGCCCATAACCCCCCCAGCTCCTGGGGGGCAGGATAAAAGGCTGACCATGCTCTCTGATCCAGGGATGTGGCTAGGGGTGCCCCCTGACCAAATATAACCTTAGACCCCCCCAGCCCATTTTTACATACAGTTTTATGTATTCGACGGCCCCTATCAGGTGCCGCCCCCCCCCCCAAATCTGCCACTGCCCTGACCCGATTTTCTGTGTGTGTTTCATACTCATGGCA
The DNA here is from genome assembly GCA_026781065.1 of Mormyrops boulengeri. Lineage (NCBI taxonomy): Eukaryota > Metazoa > Chordata > Actinopteri > Osteoglossiformes > Mormyridae > Mormyrops > Mormyrops boulengeri. Next base: position 997,135 of record JAODLD010000115.1, read on the forward strand.
AGATGAAATATATGAAGACTGAATGTTTTATTTGTATGACAATAACATAATTGATTTTACATTCAAGTTTTTTGATATTCAAAGCTCTTACCAGGTGAAGGTATTTTAATCCCATTCTATACCCCCTCTCTTCCCTAGGACTCCTGTATCCCACTTTTCCCAGGACAGCATCTACGCAGTGCAGCCCCCCAGCGTGGACAAGGCCAGTCGGGAGGTGTTCGAAAGGCACATCCAGACAGGGCGGGGCCTGGTGGGGGCCCTGCACCGGGGGGACGTCCTCATGTACCGGGAGTATATCAAGAACCGCTACATGTAGACAAGCTGAGCATCAGCATAGGGGGTGGAGCTGGAGCTCATGCTATGTGGGGGCGGGGCTTCTGGGTGAGACCATATCAAAGGGAATGGGGGGGGGCGATGTAATGCTACTTCTAAGATGGAGGGCTGAATTTGATTGAGCATGGACCTGGAAGAGGGAAATTACTCAAGAGGTGTACAGTGACCTGAAGAACTCATGTGGTCATGTGACTGCTTAGGATTGCTGGCCATGTCATGAACAGAGTGCATGAATATTTGATCCCGGTGTTGATATGAATTAGCATGTTTAATAAATGCATAGCCTGCTTAGCATAGAGAGGGGGTCTGCCTGCCTCACAGCACCTCACTTACAGCGCTGGATGTTTTCTCCGTGTCGTCTTCTGTCATCATATCAGACTGAATATTGATTCTGGATGTTTTTAACATTAATATTATTAATATAAATAAATGAGTTATGACCTTTTTATGGCACTAGTTTTAATATGTTCAAAATAAATAGAGGATTGCGACACTTTCAAGTCCGTCTTTCCATGTCGAAGCAGCCCCTGGGCACTGATACATCGATGAATCATTACACCCCGACAGTGTAACCATTGGCGATCGGCGTGCTAACAGAGAAGGGTAACCAGCGCAGCATCCCAAGGAAACATCAAGGCACCTCTGAAGACAATTCATACGGAAAATCTGAGAGCCTGGATCCTGTTCCCTCCCCCGCCCACAGTTCCCAAGCACAGCTGACATAAATGCGCGTGAGGAGACCGAACAGAACCCACACCGTGGAAATAAAAGGGCCAACCGAACGCATCTTCAAGCTCCCCCCCCCTCGCTAAATCCTGTCCTTCATTGGGCTGCCACACACCCTGGAATAAAGAGCTGGTAAACATTATGGTCATTACAGCCAAGGGGGGGGGGGGGGTTGTGCATGCCCACATTGGCTTTGGGTTTAGGGGGGTGATCCCCTTGCGAGGGCCCCACCAGGGGCAGGGGCTTGCTTATTGGCTTGTATCGTGGTTATGGCTGGCAGCATTAAACTGTGCTGAAACACAGGCTCTGCTCAGCGTGATCCCACGCTTCACGTGCACTGTGGCGGCCCAGAGCTCTCATTTCACGCTAATTACCCAACGGCAGCGCTAATCACCTCCGCATGTAGTAATAATGACGGCCATCTCTGAGCACGTGTACCTAAGGCTCAGGGATGCAAGAACGCCTTTGTGTGCGAGACACCGCGGTCGCCGGAGAGAGTGCGCGGTGAGTCAACGAAAGGCAGTGCAGAACCTGGGGGGCTCGTAAGTAAAACACACATATGGAAAAGGGGCTGTACCCATAGTGGATTGTGGGTAGCAGTGGGGAAGACTCCCTCCTCCCATGTGTGTTACTGCAGACAGCTTTCAGCTGCTGACTCCCCCAGCCTTGTAAGATCCACGTGACAGGGAGGCCTGCCAGTCATGGTGCACATGATTGTTTAAACTGGCCCTCAGCCACTCCCTATTAATTGATATTAACCTTTCTGGGGGTGGGGGTGGTGTACGGCTGAGGAGATTAAGCTCTTACTCGTTAAATATCCCAAGGAAAAAGTAATATCATGGTTAATCAAATATGGTTCAGGGACCTCAATAGCATTGCTTCCGGATGCTCTGTGCGGTGCAGCACAAAAGGTAATAATATCTCGATGCTGTATTATGAAAAGTACGCTAATAACATATAGTAGCGGAAAAAAATAGGCTACGATAAAAAGGCAAGTGTCAGTCGTCTGAATGATGTAATGGAACAGGGGAGTCATCTCGTCGCATAGGGACAGCTTTTGTTATGAAATGGTGTCTAAGATGAAAAGAAACGACAGATGCAAATCCAACCAGAGGGTGATCTGAATTGGCAGGACCAATGGTGTAAATGAGTCTCATGTAACATACAGATGACCTGTGAAAGCGATCCTGAAGTCCAGTCAATGGGTCGCAGTCGGCCAAGTAGAGACTTTTCCTGTTGTGGCCAGAAGGTAAACTGCCCCTTGCACAGAAAACTGTGTCCTCTGCGTTATAATTAGTAAGAATTACTACAATTTGTTCATTTTCAAGTAAAAATAGCCTCTGCCCAGGAACCTGGTGAGTAACACCAATTCCAGTCATTACTCTTCTTCAAACCAACAGCAGTGCACGTCACACTGTAAGTCAGGCCGCTAATGTTTGTTTGTAGGCCCAGACTGATCTGCTGGGGGGTTGTGTGTTAAGGCCCCTCCTTCTGGCCCTCTGTGGTTTGCTAAAGAGAAGTCAGCTTGTGGCTGAGAGGGGTGGGGGATGCCTTAACGAACTTCCCTACCATTCTGTGTGGGCGTACAGAGGGTGAGTTATGGCCAGAGATGTAGGATGTTTGTTTTAAATTAGCAGAAGGTGTACAGGTAGTGGGGCAAAAACTGGTGTCAGGAAATGAGAGCTTACGCCAGTATGGAGGCTGGTCAGGACAGGAGTTCCTTCTCAGTCCAAAACATTAGTCTAAAGTTTTTCAGGGTTTTCTGTGAGCAAGTAATTATTACAGATCAGCGGCGTCTTTCTGGCTCCCAGTAAATGAAGACAGAAAATTCATTTAGATGGACTTTCTCTTTTCGGAAGAAGATTGAAGTAACAAACGGTTGCTGGGATACCAAGGAGACGGCGCTCTCAGCATTCTCTTGCTAAAACATTTTTCTGATGAACTCGGACGGCATAATCAGCCCGGACTCGGATGCGTGTGCTACTCCCACCCTAGCCTGTATTCACACGCGTTTTAGGACATTTTCCCATGGAATATTTCATTTTGTGTAGTGCACGGCCGCCCTCGTTACCCGGCACACACTGAAAGCGCTCCATTGTGAAGGCGAACACCAGCTTGGCTGCTCTTAACCACAGTCCCATTGGTCTATTTTGCGTGCATGCTTTGCTGGTGGTGGACGCTGGTGTTCGCCACCTATGATCCTGTCACCAGTGTTATGGCTGGGAACGTTTAGGTGGATACGCCCTAATGAAAGGATATACAAGGTGTACGTGTTTGTCTATAGTAGGCTATTTAATTAATATGGACCTAACGTAATGATAGAGAGGAAACATTTAATTTGGTAGTCATAATCTGGAAAATCGGACTTCCAGTTATTTTGCTATCTTTAACTGCATTTTATAACGGGGATGTTCCAAAACTTTAAATTTTGAACCGCGATGTAGCAAATGAGAGTTTTATTGTTATTGTACATATCTCCTTAGATATGTATTTTTGAGGGCAGGTTAGACAGCGTTTAATTCAGAGATCTAACGATGCGACCTGACCAGCTATCTGATTGGTCATTGATCTGCCAATTAAATGTGATATAATTGTTTTGCCACCCCCGGATGTGTCGCCCTGTCACAGAAGTATCTGGATTCTTCTCGCTGACCACAGAAAGACCCCCCCCCCCCAAGAACAGCCGCGCTAGGAGCTGCTTGGAACTCGTTTGCTGTGTCTGATTGCGTAAAGTGGTAAAGTGGTCCCCTCGCTTTACTTTCAAGAGGCGGTATGCATCAAGGCTGACCTACATACAGACATGTGACCTAGATGCCATTGTGTCAGCAGAGGCACTCCTGCTAACTTCTTAACACTGATGTCAAAATGAAGATTTTTATTTTTATTTTTTTTTGAGAGAGAGAGAGAGAGAGATACTGCAACAAAAAACGTAGTATATAACTGCTTGGTGAACATTGACTTGGGTCTCTGGTCTGGTGCAGAAGTTGAGAGACCTTAGTCGGCATTCCTTCTTATATATACACGAAACAGTCACTGAGCGAAGCCTCCGGCCGCGCATTCGGACTTGAGAGAAGGCCGATGCAGGTTAATTTCTGTCAAAAAACAGTAGCTAGATTCAATAGTTAATGTATCGGTGTAATAATGTTTGACTCTGACCAGTCAGTGTACTTAAAATCAATAAATCTAGATTCACCCCCGACAACCCTGCTGTCTGTATCGGAACTATTAGGCTACCCACGTGTTCTCTGTTTTCAACATAGAATTGACAGTTTTGTAGTGTTTTGCACAATGGCTACCAAAAAAAAGTACGTTTACAAGATTATGTGGTGGTTCTTAATATAAAACCGACGCTTCGGATGACGACAAATGTAAACATAAAATCGCCCCTCCTTATTGCATCAATATAATACAACGTTAAAACACAAATTCCAGTCTGCATTCTGCTGAGACCGCCTTGGATCTTGGATCCCATCCTTTATAGCCTAGGACGGTGTAACTGCACTCGTTTCATATTCTTGGTCATTCTCCGTAGATGTTTTGCATAAGATTAAAATGTATTGTGAACAGCTTTATGTCGACGACCGCCCCTAAGACAATACATCCGCGGCTTGTCAGTCGGTTGCGATTCTTCCCAGCAAATGGATGGGATGTGGAGCGGGGGCGGGGGTGGTTTTTGTACATGCCTCTTGACGTCATTTGGGTTTATTAACAGTCAGTCCACAGTCGTCAACATCACTTACACTCCGCTCTCCTCAGCACCAGCAAATGATCCTGGACGCGCTCCTCAGCCGCACCGCTCTCACGGGAGTGAAGTGTAGTCGGACTAAAGGCTTCACCTGAGCTTTAAAAATTACATTTTGACGCCTCCATTTAACTTTTCTTGAAATCCATGTGCAAACAAAGGTAAGAACTACGCTGCCACAACACAATACAGTGGGAAAGAAACGAAAGTATTCGTGATTGTTTTTAAATTTCGGGTCGATTTAATGTATTGTCAGAAGTTCTTGCGCATGTTTAATACATTTGAACTAGTTTAATTAAGCTTATTGCGAAATTCAGGACCACGGACAGCGGTTTTCTCCTAACATTTGTAGTCCTTGATTCTGTCTTGCAGACATATGCAAAATTCCGTCAGTGAATATAATCAACTTTGAAAAGATATTTGATGAAAGGGTCACTTCGGTTTCAGTGTGCACAAGCAATTCACATGCACTCTGGTGTAAGAAAAACGAAATTTATTTCTCTTCTGTAGGTGGGTGTTAACGGGGGAGAAATGAACGAAAGCCTGGAGGCAAATGACACGACGGCGCCTGTCCCTTGGATCGAGCCCGGGGATGGCAACCACAGTTTGGGGCTGTCTTCCTGGCTTTTGGACTTTCCCGTTAACCCCTGGCACGTCATGCTGTGCATGTCGGGCACCGTGATCGCCTGCGAAAACGCCATCGTGGTCGCCATCATATTTTACACCCCGACCCTGCGAACGCCCATGTTCGTGTTAATCGGCAGCCTGGCCACGGCGGATCTCCTCGCCGGGATGGGATTAATCTTGAATTTTGTATTCCAGTACTTGATCTCCTCCGAGACCATCAGTCTTGTGACTGTAGGTTTCCTGGTGGCGTCTTTCACCGCCTCCATCGGCAGCCTGTTGGCGATCACGGTCGACCGCTACTTCTCGCTGTACAACGCGCTGACTTACTTCTCGGAGAAGACGCTCTACTACATCCACACCATGCTGGTGGTGACCTGGGGAGTCTCGCTCTGCCTCGGGCTGCTGCCCATCCTGGGATGGAACTGCCTCAAGGAGCCGTCCTCCTGCAGCATCGTCAAGCCGTTAATCAAGAGCAACGTGGTCCTTTTGGCGGTGTCCTTTTTTGTCATCTTCTTGATGATGTTAACGCTGTACTTCAAGATCTGCAAGATCGTGTGCCGGCACGCCCATCAGATCGCTCTCCAGCAACACTTCTTCGCGACCTCGCACTACGCGGCCACCAAGAAAGGCGTGTCGACCCTGGCCATTATTTTGGGGACCTTTGGGGCCAGTTGGCTCCCCTTCGCCATATATTGCTTAGTGGGTAAGCAGGACTCTCCTCCCGTGTATACCTACGCGACCCTTTTGCCAGCCACCTATAACTCCATGATCAACCCCATAATCTATGCCTACAGGAACACGGAAATCCAGCGGTCCCTTTACGTCCTTTTTTGTGGTTGTTTTCAAACTAACGTGTCTTATCGTTCGAGATCCCCCAGTGAGGTCTAAGTCACGTTTTAGCAATTGAATTTATTTATATTCATGCATTTGTATATGATGTTTCGTATGTTTTGCACAGTGACAATCTGCTTTTGGTTGGTTGTATTTGAAAGCGTTTCCGTGGTAAATGTTTGTACAGCATCAGCACTTTACTGAGTAGTTGGATAACTCCGGCCTATTTCTAAATACTGTGAACAGACGTACTTTGGATATAAAATCTGCATCATGAATGTATTTATATCTAAAAAGCACTTTATTCGGTGCATCCATATGCCAAAGCAGTGTCGCATAGGTCTTGAAGTTTTCAAGTTAACGACCACTTGTAGCTACTTGTGACTACTGTTGGTGATTTACTATTTTGTATGTCTATGTACGTTTTATAACCACGGGATGACTATATGAAATAAAACTAAAGTACCTAAACCGCCTCACGTGTTTCTTTGCCACATTCGTAATGCCAGTGTGAACTATTAATTACGTACTATAAATTAATTAGCGGGATCACATGTGTCTCGTAAGTATCCGCCCCCAGAGCTGAGTGGTAAGTGAATCGCTACTCGTGGATGATTGTATAACTAATTTAAATGCTCGGAGATTCACTGCAACACATTAAAGAAAAGAAAAAAAGTTGATGTAAGCATATGTCTCCGATTGCGTTTGAGGTTCAGTCATTAAAATAATCTGAAACTTCACTGGCATATTAAATCTCGTCGGAGTCTTTTATATATTATTAAAAGATTAAATATTAAGATAAAATGTCATTCCCCATACTTGTAATTCCTGCCATTACTTTTCAGTCGTAAAAAGCCATCTGTTCCTGACTTAATAATATTGGTGTCACGTACCAAGAGCTTTGTTTAACTGAAATGTGGCTTTGACTCTGTGCCATAGTCCTTTCGGTGGTTTTGCTAAACGACCCAATCAGCTCTGTCTTTAAATGGCCCTGTATTTTAACTTTACCTGGGCGCCAGGATTAAATCTCCCCCACAAAGCCGGGGAAGGCAGCAGGCTCTTTTCTTTCCCAGCAGACCTCACTAGCTCCTTTTTATTGTGTTTATCAGTAACCGGTATTTAATGAAGCTTACATACTACACCTTAGTTTTTTCTACAATCTCAAAAAAAAGTGTAAAAACTTGTACCTTTGTTTGTCACTGGGGTCGTACCCTTGTAATTGTACCTTTAAGGTACAGAAATGGACTCTGAGGAACATCCCCAAGGTACAAACAGCATTAATGTACCCCCAATGGTACAGAAATGTTCCTCATAGTCCTTTTGTGTATCTTAAAAGGTATAAGTACCTACAGCTAAGGGTACAATTGGCAGACCCTTGAGGGTACAGCCCCAGTGACAAGCAAAGGTACAATTTTTTACCATTTCTTCTGAGTGTAGTTCCCACATTTTTACATTTTACATATACTTATCTGAGGATGGCCCCTCCTGGCACTTCTATAGGTTCCCCGACTGGAAACAATAACCTTCTTAAGCATGTGATCATCTCCTTAGCCACTCTGCCAGGTATGTTCTAGGAAGCCTAGCAGTCTGCTTTAGGACTGCATCAGATAAGGATACTTCAGTCTGCGTCCGCATGGACCCATTTCTGCCATAATCCTCCGCACACGTATTGTAGTGGAAGTAATATTCAAAGAACAATGGCTTCAGGCTACCTCAGCATTTTTACTCATGCAATTAAAATATGAAATATTTTATGGTCTTCTGAAGTCTATGGAGGTTAGAATTCAAACACAATCCAACAATCCGTATTCAAAATGTTAATCGTGGCAGTGGGGGCGGGGATGTTTGGAAACATCTTCTGATGCATCAGGCAGAAGGTCATGGTACACTTGGATGGCCTGTAGCCAGAAATAAATTTGGGTGGGGAGCATCTCAGTAGATTTCACTGATTGCGGGGTAGCAAGCAAACTTCAATGAGGGTTCAAACCCGTAATTGTAGTAGCTGACTACATGAACGCGGGAACTCTTATGAGGAGAGGTTAGCTGAGCTCAATCTGTTCAGCCTCGAGCAAAGGAGACTAAGGGGGACATGATCCAGGTATATAAGATTCTAACAGGTCTGGATGCTGTTCAGCCA
>JAODLD010000115.1:1061719-1078619 GCA_026781065.1 Mormyrops boulengeri
TGCCTCCAAGCTTTCTGGCAGCATTACTGTTCAGGCCCCCCACCCCTCCGGCACAGAGGCCCCATTATTCTCCCACTCCCCCTGAGGAGGGATGGGCCATAAAACAAAGACCCCCACTATGGTGACACAGCCCGGAGATAAAGCGCTCCATACATCTGCGAATGGCCACCAGGACATTCCTCCGGTTGCTTCATTTTGGCAGAGTGACTTCCCCCCCCACCCCCCCCCCCCACACACACACACACACATGCTTTCCCTGAGCCCTCAGCCAAAATGAAAAAAAGGCACGCACCGGTGTAATCCAGATACAGAGGGGTCACTGAATAATTTACGAACAGGTCCGAACCCACAGCCAGATCGAGTAACGCAAACTTCTCTGACCGTGTGTCTGTGTCACTGCTCGTGCAGCAATCACGCTACAAAACACCCGAACGCTCGGATACGGAGTCGGCCACTGGAAATCCCACGTCCACCTCGCTGGGCTCATCCCACCCAGGAATCTGGAGTTTCTTCCCAGCAACTGTAGACGTACAGTGGCTGGGGTCATGGTCTGCTGTTGTCAGGGCCGCTAACTGCCTATAGGCCATGTGTACTCAGGGCTGGTTCCCTTCATCTCTTTCTTGGAAACTGAGACCTCTGACATGACAGAACCAGACCTGAGTTTGCATGTCTGTCCCTCTAATGACTTTCACTAGAGTAATTAGATGAGTCCCGACAGAACACAAAAATCCAAACATCCTGCATTTTATTTAATCAGCAGACGCTTTTACCCAAAGTAACATACATTTTTGAGAAAGCAGGGTCAGACAGACCCTGGAGCTATAGGGGTAAAGTGCCTTGCTTAAGGGCCCAGCAGTGGGACAGTGATATGGCTCCCAACCCTGGGATTTGAACCTGCAACCTTCTGATCAAAGGCACCCTGTCCAGATGCACTGAGACACACACCGCATGAGTGAGTAGCAGTATCTATCTACGCATCTACACATGTGGAAATGCATATATATGAATGTAAACAGACAGTTAGAATCAAGCTCTTTCCTTTTGGATCTTTAAGGCATCTGAATCACAGAAACTCCTGTTGGCATTAACTCGCCTCTGTGGAGCAGATCAACCAGACCTTCGATTCATTTTAATGCCCCGCCGATTCTCTCCATCTTCATTGACTACAAGAAGCTTCTCAGCGTCATTTCAGCCTTTAAAAAAAAACAAATAATGTGACTCTGAGCGAGCATCTCACATTTACACCTCCCTCTTTCTCCTCTTTGCTGCCCCCCCCACCTCAAGGAACATCGTATTACACATGCAGCTGAATGGCAGCATGCGGGGGGGGGGGAAACGCCAATTAAAGGCGGAGAGCCGTGGCCAAAGGAATAACTGCAGAGCTGCAGCGTCCAAGGCCACAGCTCAGATGGATCTGATTAGAACTAAGACAAGAGCTCTGTACGTCTGACGGGAGGGGGCCCCTCTAGCAGCCGTGGCCTGGTGCGGGGGCCCCCACTCGACTTCTACCCCTCCCACTACTCCTTTATTTCAGGATTAATGGCCTCCCACTGCCCGGATTTGCCTTGTCTTTATTTTCACTTGTTTGTACATTTCTCTGAAATCCAGCATTGTACCAACCAGCTGTTCAAATATGGCGCATGTGCACTGCTGTACGGAGAAAACGAAGTTAGGACTGGAAACGCACTACAGTTTTCACCAGAACACCTTCTATCGATACGGGAAGTGCAAGCGCAGCAAGTCGAGGGTAGATTCATAATATTCCTCCGTTTTCTTCATGTTAATATTTTCATTTTCCGAAATAATGGCTCGCTGTCTGACTCTGGTCTAGGTTTGTTGGCTTCGCTCTTCTGTTTCACTCAAGAGCCTTCAGTGTGATTGAAAATTAGTCCCGTACCAGAGAGGACTGGTGTGTTCGAGATGTCCCTTTAATGCTTAAAGGGGTGGGGCCATCTGGTCTCAGGAGTCATGTGAGGTTTCTGATCTCACTCCTAAGGACTGACAGGTCCAGCAGCTGCAACTGGCTTTTTATAGAAAGCCTATCCTTCTCCTCGATAGGCTTTGGACGTCAGGATGTAAACAAGGGGAATTATTCGGTTTGATTTAGTCAAAATCCACTTCAGAGAGGTTTCCCCGGAGATGTGGAGCGTGTGGTTCTGCGGAGCTGCAGGCCGCTGGCGAGCTGTGTGTGCCTGCCGGTGTACAGGTGCCGTACAAATCGACCCGCTACAATCGAAGCATAACTTTTGCCCATAACAAGGTCATTGTCTTACAGTGTGCCGCAAGTTAGTGGAGATACGCCTTACAGCACCCATGGCTCGCTACCCAAGCTTGTCCTTTCTGCCAGTCGTGTTTTTGTTTTCCGAAACATGGACAATAAACTTTTTTCCCCAATTGTGGATATTTTTGGTTTTCGATGGTTAAATACAGAAAAATAGGAACAGATCTACAGGCTTCGTTTGTGTTGCTTTACTGTTCCTTACAGCAGGACACAAAAAAACAGCCAATCTGAGCTGAATTTTAAAAAAAGGCAGGCCTGGGACTTTTCCCAAAAGACGGGACAGATTTCCACTGTGGTGAACAGATCTCAGACAAGCAGGGATGTTTGGAAGGAGGATCAGGGACATTGATTGGGCATCCTTATGGTGTCATTAGGCATGTGAACAAAAGTAATTACAAATACATGACAGATACCCAGTAAAAAAATCCAGAGAAACAAGCCAGGACAACCATTCCCCTTCTCTGCCACACAACGAACTTGCATTTCTTCCTAGGCAGTATTAAGGCAAAATGGTATACCGTGGTATTTTGAAATCATGGTAACAAAATTAGCTTAGTGTTTCACTGTTCGGAGAAATATATTGTGGAGGACCTCCCCCACCCCTCCCCTTCCCCAAAACTTCAAAAACGCTAAATACTGTAGTCTTCGAAAAAATGTAAAAAAAAAAAAACAAAAAACACATGAAGCCTGAATGGTATGACGGTATGAAAAGGTAGATACCACCCAAGCCTACTTGATTTTTAAGATTGTTAATTAGTTGCAGGCATGTAAATGAGGGTCTTGCCAGGCCCCGCCCCTCTCCTGAAACAGCCACGCCCTCCAGCGTTTCATGTCATTCGGTACTGAGCTGCTGCCCTTTCTTTGGCTTCCATCAGAAGGCTGTGCTGGACTTATTCAGGAGATCATTACCGTGATGCTATTCTCAGTCCACAGAAGCTGTTCTGAATAAAATGTCACATTACACGCATAACTTGCTTTCCTCAAAAAAAGCCATGTGTCTGAAACAGCCATCGAGATTGCAAGAAAAGTTGGGTTTTTTAGCGTTTTGTTTTCCTGTTTTTATTGCTTGTTGATTTATGTGCTCCGGCAGCCGAATGAATGACGGAACAACGCTGACAGCTATCTTTCAGAATAAATAACAGTGTCTTTTTTTGGCACTACTCATCAGCAACAGTAGGAAGATAACACTGCCGCTGACCAGTGCCCCTGGCAGACATGCATGACATCAGAGAAAAGCAGCACTAGTTACAGAATGAGATCTGGTCATCTACACACACCCCACAGAGCCCCCTCCACTACATAGACACTAAAGATGCAATCCATTATACACACAGACTAATGGCAAAAGGCACTATATATGTACACTAAAAGTCCAATCCACTACATATATACACACTACAAAGTCCAATACACTATATACACACACTACAGGTACAATACACTACATACACACATTAAAGGTCAAATCCACTGTATGTACACTACACAGTCCACGGAGTCCAGTCCAGTTCACCCTACTGTGTGTCCTTAGTGTCTATAAGGCACAAAAATCAATGCATATGACTAAATTCCTATCAGACTTTTAACTATGTAACTGTGCAACTGTAAGTTGTACTTTGATTTCCTTAGTATTACACGATACTAAGGTAATCAAAATGATTGTTCTGTTTGCAAGTCTCCATAAAACATATAACAATGTGGGTTTTTTTTTTTTAACCCAGTGCCACAAGCTTGAAAGTACACGTCCAAATGTAAATAGCAGAGTGAATTATACAACTGATGGGACTCCAGAGGAATTACAGGGAACAACTGGATATGAAGACTATAATTAGATGCCGAGTATAAAATCTCAGTGGGTATTTTGCCACCTCGGCTTAAATGAGGACCGGTCAAATCATGTAACACTGGTTCAATGGCTCTCTCACGCGTCAGGGTGGGGGCATCGGGGGGGCACGGATACCCGGCCAAATTCAGGGGGCCCAGCATTTTATAGGGACCTCTGAATACGAACAATAACAATTACAGGCGCAGGAAACATCAAACCTCCTCTTTGCAAATTCTACACCCCCCCCCACCAGCTCAGCAAACTGTACTGTGGGAGACCCCCTGGCACATGGGCATGAATTATGGGATGGGGGGGTTGTATCCCCCCAATAATCAAAACCAGCCAGTATACCCCCCTGGACCCCCTTAAATGGGTGGAGCACTCAACCCCCCCCCAGTGCTCAACCTAAAGTTATGCCCTTGCTCTGGCCCCACGTCAACATTTTCTCAGGAGTCCCAGAATTCCTAGCGATGCCCCTTCATCAGGGTCTTTGCATACTGCGAAATACTACTTCATTCACATTTTGCCCTAAATACGTACATGCTGTGAATGCCGATCTGATGAGAGTTAATGCCAAATCACTGTCCTTATAATGGAAAAGTAAAATGCTGTGCGGCACTACTCAACAAGCCTTTAAGTGCCCAGTATAGGTATGAGATGGCAAAGCAATCTAACGAGTCTGAAGGCTCATTTATCTGTGCTAACGCAACGATTCTTCAGCCCTCTGCTGCCAGGCCTCCAAGCTCTCAGCTACCTTTAAGCCTCCAACAGCCCTAGTACTAAGAGAAAGGCTAAATTGGCTCAACTGGCATGATAATTAGTTCAATCGGGTGAATAAGCACTTCGGCGGACTGAAAACACACATACACACCCATGACCAAACAGGACTGTGGTTTATGGGAGAGGCAGGGAACTCCTTTGCTCCTGCAAGTTAATGTGTCAGACTTAACTAAAGGTGTATGCTAAAACTATAGGTTTTATTAGTTTCAAACCAAACTTGTGATTCAAGAATACATGTAATAGTACAAGGTTCAATTAAGATACAAATGTCGAGGATTATGTATTTTCTTTGCTTTGTGAAGTATACTGTGTATTTTCGTTTATCTTCCAGCTACTTATCCCAGTCAGGGTGACAAGGTCTACAATGTATTTATTCCATTAAATTACGAATGACTCATTTATGCCTTTTATCTCATTAAAAAATTAGGCTAATTCCAAAGCACTCTGTTTAGTTTTCACTAGAAGGAAGAATAAGAAAAATATTTTAATAGGACACATAAATCTGTGGCAGGCCATTAAAAAAAACCTACAGACGGCTATTTTTTATCCAAATTGAAAAAAAACCTTCCACAATATATTTGGTTTCTGCATAATTTATGCAAATATATTCAGCCATGAATTTGTGAATTTAGACCTTAGCAGGTACCATAAGGTTCACGCCCTCTAACCCGAGGGGCGTGAGGAACACCGTCCCCCTGCAGCAGGAATCCATCGATGCCTCTCCTACTCCACACATCCATTTAAGTGAAAGGAGTAGTGATGGCCTAATTTAATGCAAATGAAATCACACGTAATATCGTTGCTCATTTATCTTTTTTCTGTCAGTGAATCTTTTTTTTTTTTTTGCAACGAAATAAGTACGAATTAACCGTTTCCAAGCACCGCCCGTAACGCATCGGCAAATCGGTCCAGCCATCCGGGTGACCTGCAGGTAACAGGTAAAATATTAACAATTTAAAAATTTAGAAAGGGCAAATTGGGCCGATTACTCAATGTCACGTGTGTTGTAATGAAGGTGAGGAGCAGCAGCCGACCCCATTGTCATTTAAAGTGCAAAGAAAATCAAGCCGATTTCTGGTTCCTTTTGTTAATTTGCCTATTTACAGAAAGTGAACGGACGTGAAAAGGACAGAATATTTTTCTTTACTGCCGTAGCCCTTTTAAATCTGACGTTCAGATGAAGAACCTAATATACCGCGAACCGCACTGACACTATCGTGTTTTTTTAAATAAGCCATTCATATTATCTTATTACCTCATAGGTCAATAACATTTGACAATAAAGTAATTGTTCTCCATACAGTTTTAAAAACAGGTTATGTCAATTATAATTAAATCTACCAGCTTACACGATCCAGTAAGGTATATGCACACGAAAAGGTATATTTCATATTCACATTTAATACGAACCGTGCTTCTGCAGCGATCGTGTCTAAATTTGTATTTTTGCAACCGCGGCATAACAGACCTTCAGTTTGTCTTCTCTAAGAAAATATAAACCTTAATTAGATGGGATTACAGCGCAGTCACATTGCATTAATGCACGTATTCCGCTTTACCAAGAAAGCAGGTCAATTTCATTGCCGCGTACTGAACGAGAAAAATAAGTACAGACTCCTGATGCATGGATAAAATAAAAGGCACAGTATATCCAGCGAACTCAAGAATAAATATTTCAGTGTCATATTTCTTGTAAAGAATTTGAAAAAGACTCCGCCAACTAGTATTAAGTGGATAATTTCGCAAAGCAAGTAACCTAAGCTTATTGTATATTTTACTAACCTGCGATGACCAGTTCAATTAATGGATCTCCGCGTTCACGTACAAAGTACTGTAGCAGAATCGCCGTGAACGCGCACGCCTCCTTCTCCGCTAGTGGAGATTTTTACAATGCACATTGTATCGGTAATACATTTCGGATTTTCAAGCGTTTCCCCAAAACACTTACACAACCACCTACTGTCGCCTTTAACTATTTGCATCCGCTCGTTGTAATTGGACAACCCGCTGCGCAAGTTCTGTCCTTTGATTTTAAAAATGTGCCCATCAAACGACTACACACAAGAGTACTCAAAAAGACTGAAAATTGGTTGCAGCTACATAGTTCATCTATGAAATGTGCCAATGCGAGCTATTATATAACTTGGTAGTTGCAAAAAAAAAACAAAAAAACAATGGCTTAAACGTGATAAATGCGATACAAAACACGGCGTGTCTGGTGATGGCACTGAAATATGAACTGAAACTGAAAAATGAAAAGGATGCTTTGTTTTCTTCCACTGCATTAAAGAACACGCCATCCAGGTTTCAGATTTCACAAAGCCATCTTCCAAAATGTTTTTTTTTTCTTTGCTGTTGGATAATTCTACCTCCTGCTCCCCTTTCACTAGTTCGCTAGCAACTGCAAAAAATAACATGAAAGAACACAGTCGCATACTAAGGCTTGGTTGCTGCTGTTCTATGCTTACATTTCATTGTGTTGTCATATATAAATTTTCTTGCATTGTTTGCAGTTCGGTTGTCATCGACAATGATTATCGCTGAATCCAAGGCTATGCCAGCATTAT
Source organism: Mormyrops boulengeri (assembly GCA_026781065.1). Taxonomy (NCBI): domain Eukaryota; kingdom Metazoa; phylum Chordata; class Actinopteri; order Osteoglossiformes; family Mormyridae; genus Mormyrops; species Mormyrops boulengeri. The sequence goes on from JAODLD010000115.1 coordinate 1,069,173, forward strand.
TGCAGAAACGCCTTGTACTAAACAGTACTAAATACACTTATCATAGCCCCATAGCGATGCGGTGCGCTTTCTTACTGGCTAGATAGCTTCGTTAGCAACTACGGGCTAATCATAATTAGGAGGCGGTAAACCTAGAATACAGATGTTTGGAACCCCTTCCCCCGCAAATACGTACGATCATTCCGAACCCGAAAGGTACATAAGTGGGTACTTTTCCATGAGGGGAAATTGCTAGTTGCTAAGCTTGCAGCGTGCTAAACAAGAAAAAAAAAACTTCATCAAATAATTAGTTCTGCGACAAAGAGAAAACCGCGTTAATGCGATAATTTCTCGCTCGCCGCCCGGGGCACATTCAATCTATACATTAAATCATGGTTTGTATTCCCGCGTATATTTCCAGGTACGTGTCCAAAATATCTAGGTAATTAAATCCACCAAAGACATAAAACTTCATTCGATAGAAAAAGAGGGGCAACTTCGCTCCTATTTCGCCGCTATTTCCAATAATATATTATTAGAGACAGTGGATCGCTTCGCAGAAGGCTGTACCTGAGACTTTCTCTTTTCTCTTGGTTCTTTTATATTCTTGCCATTTCGCACAACTTGGAAAAAAAGACCTCGATCGCCGTTGTCCTCTCCCGTCCTCTCCCGTTCAAATATCCAACCCCATCCCACACCGTTGTATTGTCAATACTAGAATAATATGAACCTCGTTCGGGATAACAGAAATGGATCTAGTCACAATCCCCGTCTAAGAAGGGACCAAAAAGGTGTGAGGTGAAAGAAAAAACATTAAAGTGATAATGTTGCTCATTGACTTGCAGCTAGGAATTTGAGATTATATTGATACAATACAGGCTTCGTAAACGAAATATTACTTTTTTTTCACGGTTGCAAAATATTTGTCGTTTTTGTTTATGTATTAACCTCTCATTCTTCGTGATGGTACATACCACGCTTTATTGTTGGAGAACTGCCCAGCACAACCCAACCAAAACCAGACGCATCGCCCCCTAATTGCATAACGCGTTCTGATTGGACAATTTCCGGATACAGACGCCCATGTAGACATGCTTGTCCAATCCCAGGTAAAGAGGCGGCGAACACTAGAGGTTGTCGGTGTTTATTGTGATTATTGTTATTAACAAAATTAAATTAAATTTAATTAAATTAAACTAAATTAAACTAAATTGAAATAAATAAAAAAGAAACCCATGGAACTTTGATTGATCCCATCGCAATACATAGGAATAATACCTAAATTTGTGGTGGTACATATATTGTCTGACAAGTAGTTTTCGTGTGTATATACATCCGTTTTCGCATGCATTGATTACAGTATAACTATGGTACACTATATATAGTATATTATTCACATACTTCGGTAACATACTATTTATAATACAGCATTCTATTAGTGCCTGATTTCTTAAAATTGTATTTTCGGCTTAGTGTCAATGTCCGAGTTATAATTATAACGTCTGTTAATTGTTCCCATTGCGCTATCGCGCATATTGCACAATTGTTTATTTATTTGTATAATGTTAGTTTCTTTATATTAAACTTAGACGTAACTTTTTTTATAACCTTGGCGGGGGGGGGGGGGGATTCGTTTGGTCCAACAGCAGGTATACAGATATAAAGAAGGAAAAAACAGTTACATTAAGGAAAGAGGTACATGCAAGATTTTAGTTTCCTTTTAGTTACCAGACCTTGGATTTGTTTTTTTACTTTTCTCTCTCTAATGCTCCAATGTACAGCAATTTGTGTCAGCTATGGTTGTTTTAAAGTGCTTTTTATAAATAAAGATGGCATGGTATGTATGGTAAGATGCATGGAATAAAATAAATAGCAACTAAAAAAGAATATTGACAATTTAGGGCAGCTATATACAATCAATTTCAAAACTGTGCAATGTTAACAATAAAGTAATTGTAAAACAGAAAAGGGCAGTGCTATGACTGCGTAAATTTTATATTGTACGCCCATACTAAACAGTGGGCATTATGAATATTAAGTGGATCAGGTACATTAGACATATTTATATGTACATATAACAGGAGTGCAGGAGAATCTGTGCAAAAAGGCATAAGGTGCTGACAGTGTATTATAATATTACATAGTATTACATATTGATACTACATACTATACCAAGGCCTAGTGTTTGAGATGTTAAACAGGCGACTAGCAGTTTGTATGAAGGACCCCCAAAGCACTCAAGTGTCGCATTTTGGGAACAAGAAACACAGCTGTGAGTACTTCCTCTCCTTGATAGTTCCCCTATTGAGAGGATGAGCCTCGTTTTCCATGATGAAGAGCAATTTGTCCCCCACTCCCTCTCATTCACAACCTTCAGTGATTCCAGTGGAAGACCAAAGATGGAACTGGCCTTCTTTATTATCCTATTCAGCTGAGCGTCCTCCTTTTTATGTCGCCTCCCCAGCAAGACACAGCAGGTCAGGATGCTGGACACTGGTGTAACATGTATAACGGTCTGCTAATTGAATTTCATGCAGAGTATCAGGTGTGGCTTAAAGTTTTAGCACTGAAATGCACTTGTTGTACATGTGCAATAAAATATTTTGAACCTTGAATAATATACATACACATATACCTTACGTAAGATGATGCATTTGTCTGGTATTTTAGGTTTAGATTCATTCATTATTTTTGTCATGGATATTTAATATGGTTTGCGAAACGGATAAATGTAACTTGTTTTACCGCTAATCTCTATGAATATACAACGATGATCGATAAGAATAACAATTTTACGAGTCAACCACTTGGAAAGGAGAGAACATAGTATTTTCTCTTTGCGCTTTTTTCTAAATGGCTTATATGTCCTCGGTGAGCTGTTTAGGTCAATCACAGTTGAGTGCGCGCTGTGGGCCAAGCCAAAAGTATTTTCCGCCAACAATGTCCTAAAAGGTACATATTCATTTCCGAGAGACAGCCTATGCGTTTATTTGACTGAACACATATCATTTAAATTATACATAGATGATATTTGATTTCATAACATAGATTACGCTGGTAATACTTTAATATTAGCATTGATATTTATCAGATGCTATTTAAATTGATCGTCAACTGTTAGGACTTTCTTTGCCGGATATTTACTCAATTCAAGATGTCGGCCGTCGTGGGTTCGCTTGTGTCTTACGAGACTGATTCTGATTCGGATAATGAGACGCAGTCTAACACCAGTCCCGAAAAAACAGATCCCGATGCAATAGCTCATCTTCTTCCTTTAAAATCTGGGAAAAATACTTCGCTAGCCCTCCTAAATGCAGCACCCGAGGTCGCAGTAAAGGTAAGATGCTACGCAGACCTCGCTCAGGGTGTTATGAAACCGGCTAACGTTAACTAATTATCGTCGAAGTTAAAATATTACTGTGGCTGCCGAAAGTATCGCAGAAACGTTTAACCAATATGTGTGTTGAAGTGGCATCTGAATTATATCAGAGTGTTTCTGTAATTTTTATATGCTGTCGTGTCTACGCCGGTATAGGCTTGTTAGACGCCAGTTGGTAACTGCGTGATGTGGTCGGGATGCGTTTTTGTTAAGTAACTTTCATTGGATAATTAAATACGCGATTCTACCATTATTACGCCAAATTAATGAATGGTTTTCTGTTTATCAGTTTTAGCCAGCTAAATGTTATCTGAAGTAGCGAAGTAGTTACCAGACCTTAAAACAATTGTGCTTATCTACAAACTAGTAGCTGTAAGCAGTCAGGTTTTTACGTCACATATTTCCCTCGATGCATGAAGAGATATGTCGAAGTAAGTACTTTTTTTTGTTTTTAATAACGCCCTGATAACTTTACTTTTACTACAGGAGGATGTGGAGACAGGAACTCATCTGGATCCTTCCCTCAAGGAGGTCAACTATAACCCAACATATGACACCATGTTTGCCCCAGAGGTAAAAATCTTTGTAGTCCACAAAGGTCGGTTATTCACCCCTCTGCAGAGGGCAGATTGACATCACGTTGCAATCCCAACACTTTGAGTATGTTCTAATAGCGATGTAAAACTGTTTTCTGTTACAAGTACTGTTGCATGTCCATTACACTGACACTTGCAGTCTGGTTAAGGAGACTTTTTTTTATTATTGCAGTTTGGTCCAGTCAACCCATTTAAAACTCAGCAGATGGCTGCCCCCAGGAACATGTTGTCTGGGTTTGCAGAACCAGCACATGTTAATGACTTCATGTTTGAGCAGCAGAGGAGAACCTTCTCCACCTTCGGTATGTCATTTGGACGACATCTCCCTTTTGACTGTCAGAGACCGATGTCTTTATAGCGCTGGTTGCTCATTGGTGTAATTCGATTTCATCCTTTCGCTTTGGGGATCCATGTGGATGAATGTGTCGAACCACATAGGAATACACTGGCTGCTTGCTTTGTTTCAGAAGAGCTAATCTTCACAAGTCTACGTCATTGATCTAAAAAGTACACTCATGAAATTTGAGCTAGATATGTGTGGGTCGGTTGGGTTTTGCGTAAGCCCTGTTGTATTTATTGTGTGTTTTTTAAAAGAAATTTTTAATTTATGTAATGCAAGATTATATGGGAGCATATCTGTGGAATTGTAGCAGAAAATAGCCCCAGTTTGTTTAAAGGTTTCTGTTGGTGGAACTTAATGTGCAGAAAAAACTGAAGTATTCTCAATAAGAGGCATGTTTCCTTTCCAAGGGTACGCGCTCGACCCATCAGTGGACAACAGCCAAGTTTCATCCAGCAGTTACATTGGTGCTGTTGAGGAAGCTGAGAAAAAGAAAGGTACTTCATTCCAGCAGGAAAAGCAGCGTTTCTCCTGTAGATATTTTCAACATTAATGCTCATACTTTAAGTAACAGTACTGTAATGTATGGTGACAGGTCCTGCGCTGGAAGCTTCTCACCTTTCGGCCAGCAGGGGGCCTCATATAAGTCCTCGATCCTTTGTGATGTCATGCACACATTCTCTCTTCCCCAGGCATAACAGTATTTGAGTCAGGTGCTAAAAAGGGAGAAAAGAGGAGGAAAATCAAAGGCGGCGATGCGTCAGAAATCGATGGTTTCCTTGGGCCATGGGCAAAATACGTGGATGAGAAGGACGTGGCCAAACCATCAGAGGTGAGTGCCTTGTTCTGTAAACTTCACCCTTTCCTTTTGTGGCTCCTGCTCCTCCTCCAGCACTGTCTCATTCATTCTCTTGGGATTGCTTTTCGGATAAAAGGAATGAGGAGGCAGGAGCAGGAAATGGACGTCCAATTAGAGAGGCGTTCGCTCTGGAGGATTTTAAAATATGAAGCAGTTGGGTTAGTTTTTATTGATTGCTTGTTTGAAGTCATTTATGAAAAATGACAACTTGCCTGTATCTTGCATAAAAACAGGGTATTGCTGGTTGCCACCAAAGCAGCACGTTTTATACTATAGTTGTTTTTTCAGTCTAGGCTGCATCAAATGGGTGTTATAAGTATATGAATATGAATGACGACGCAGTGCTGCATTCTGGATAATGCCGGCCGTCGTGTGTGTTGGATAAGTGTCTGGGCCTTTGTTGAGCATTTCTGTTCCATTACATGAGTAGCTGTACAGGCAGTGATCTATCATTTCATGTGTTTCTCCTGTGTTGCCAGCTGCTACCGTCTGCAGTGCATGTTCTGGCCGCATGTTAGATCTTCAGGCAAAGGCTTTTGTTCTTGTTAAATGATTTCTCCTAAGGATTTGTAACCCAGTCTAACCGAGTCTTTTAACGGGCAGCCGTGATCTATAATCGCCTTCTAAAATATGTTGCTGCTGCTCGTAGCTCGAACATGTTGTTCCGAAAGGTCCTCGTTAATTTTCAGGCTCCTGGAGTGCCGAGTGACATTTATGGTAGTCCAAAGGGGTGCATCAGCAGGGGTGCAGCTCGCTGGTCATTTACAGTGTTCCATGTGCCCTTGTTCTCCCAACAGGAGGAGCAGAAGGAGCTGGATGAAATCACCGCTAAGAGGCAGAAGAAGGGGAAGAATGAGGAGGAAGCTCCTGCAGAGGAGAAGACCATTCTTCATGGTAAATGGGGGTGTACAGGTGGCGATCAGAGGCGGGTAGTTTGTCTGTAGCTGAACTTTGTCTATGGCACCCTTCCTGGAGTGAAGGCACCCTTCTGACCTTCCGGTGCGAAGTTCTGTGGGTCAAGCTTTTGATAGGAGATGTTTCTTACCTGTTGGATCCATGGGAACTCACATGGCACTGAAATGCGTAGGGATGGTGATAGGGGCAGGGCTGCAGGTGGCACTGAAATGCGTAGGGATGGTGATGGGGCAGGGCTGCACGTGGCACTGAAATGCGTAGGGATGGTGATGGGGCAGGGCTGCACGTGGCACTGAAATGCAGGTGGAGGGCGGCACACCTGCAAGAGCATGAAGGGGAGGGGCAGCCGCGTCCACATGAGGGGGAGGGGCCGGCCACACCAGTGCAGTCCATAGTCTCATGCTGGGATTTAAGGGAAGGCGTAACCATTAAGGGGCAGTAATTAGAGACGCTGCCCAGCCCACAGCTGCGACTGATTGAGGATTTTCCAGTTTTCTTTGTGTGCGTGATAGCCGCCTCGTCAGACTGCCTGGCTGCCCCGTCCTTTCCGCTGTGTAACCTCACGCATGCTCTATCCCCCCAGTCAAAGACGCGTACGACTACCAGGGCCGCTCCTACCTGCACATCCCCCAGGACGTCGGCCTCAACTTGCGCTCCGCAGACATTCCTGACAAGTGCTACCTGCCTAAAAAGCAGATCCACGTGTGGACCGGACACACAAAGGTTAGTGCGCATTGTCCCTCCCCTCTCCCCGTTTAGCACCCCGCCCCCGTGGTTTGCGCTGCCTGCATTGAGTACAGAAATTCACATTGCCATTGTGCTGGGGGTGCATCATGACCCCACACCCAAAGGAGTATCTTCTCAAGTTTATTTTTCTTGTTCAAGTTGCTCTTTACTGGAATACCAGGAATGTGCTTTTCATCTGTGTGTTCCGTGCGCTAGGATGAGCCAACGTGCCATTTTTGTTTTTTTAATGGTGTTAGAAGGTTAAGAAATTTCCAGCAAATTGACCCATTAAAAGGTCTTCAGGATCAGTGGTACTGGCATGGGAGACGGCAGCTAGCTGGCTGTACGCCCAGTGCAGCCTCAGCCAATCAGAGGGGGCTATGCTTTCATGCACTAACCGCTGCTGTTGGCACAGTACTGGGTCTGGTGGAGGAGGTTTTTAAGCTGTGTGCAGCCAGAACGTGGTACCTCGCCTGTCTTCTGAACCCCTGACACGCCTCTGTCTGGTCACCTCTGTGGGACACGAGGGCTGGCACCCTGGAGCAGAACTATCCGTCCCTCAGGGGGGACAGAATCACGGACTCGGGCCGCTTGACACTTCCTTTCTAATGACTGCGTCCCCAGCTGACACTCGCCCTCCCGTCCCGTATCTTGGCCCTCCGTGAATTGTGGTGAGCAGTTTCATGGCTGTTTCCTGCTTGATGGCAGTGTTGAAGTGACAGCAGGGACACTAATTGGCCGCCTGTTGGGAAATAGGAAGGTCTGGGGATTCGCTGTTCAAATGCCGTGGCTCCACGTCTCCCGTGTCAGTGACCTTTTGTCATTGTTTTTTCCTTCGGCGCCTTTCAAATACGCTCTTTCCCCTGTGGTGGCAGGCTTTGAAATCTGACCACACTTAGAGACTTCCATCCTAAAGGTCTCCTAATATGAAACCGAAATCCCCGATCACCTGCTATGGGCTAATCGACACCAGAGGCCAGACAAAAAACTCTTTTTTTATTTTTATTTATATACATTTTTTTTTATTACTGCCCATGTTGCCTTGCCTTCCCTCTGCTTCCAGGATTTAAGGCTGTTTGGGTGCAGTTTTCACTCCCAACAGCCTCTGAGTGAGAGAACAGCTGCCGTAGTGGAATCCCCTCATCAGCATCTCAGCATGATTGTGTTTATATTTTAATGGCTACTGTGCCATATTTACACCAGTCACATGACCTGCGTGCTTGTATTTGCCCCCCCCTCCCGACCCTAAGGACTCCCTGCGGATTTCTCCAAGCGTGAATCCCCATCGCTGACACTTTTGTTGTGATATTCGCTATGATTCCCTATTCTTTTCGTTGCCGTTTGTCCGTCCTGCGACAGCGTGATGAATCATCCCCCTTCAGGTCGTGTGACACGTCAGCGGAGTGTCCAGTCGTTTAGTGTGTGCTATGTACTTACACCATCCACATCGCCCTCCCTAGCCGTTCGGTCTTAATGACTGACGTTTGCGTGCCGCCACGTGGGGGTGGACTTTCTGTGGCGGGCAGCACGGCTGCCGGCTCGGATGACCTTCTGACCCCTCTCTCTTTAGGGTGTCAGCGCCATCCGGCTCTTCCCGGTTTCGGGCCACCTGCTGCTCTCATGCTCCATGGATTGCAAGATCAAGGTCTGTGCCGGTATCTCGCTCCAATCCTCTTTATTTTATTAAAATACGACGTTTTATTAAATTTGATCGCACTCACTTTGATAGCTGGTCCTTCAAATCAGCATATCACCTACAGGTGATTCATGCCAGTCACCCAGAACTTAAGATCTGCTCCGTTTATTTGACTTTCCCATAATGTCACCTTAAAAGACAGTGAAAGTTTCACATGTGAAAGTTTGAAAGGTATTTAAAATATGGTTTATGCTAAAAATGTCAGTTCTGTCTGGTCACACTCGTCTGTGTATATATCTGCATGTGTGTTTTAAGGGTGAAGAGGTTTCATTTCGGCTGAATGTTTATCCTTATTTCTGGAAAAGTTACATTTGTTACTATGCTGCTTGTAATGCATTTTATGACGAACTTTGGACAGATTCTGCGCAGAGGGAATTTTCTGATCTTTTTTCTCCGGATGAGTGCAAACAGGACGCTGTTAATGTCACATCCTGCCCTCTGCCAGCAAATGTCATCTTAAATGGCTTGCTTTGTACTAATGAAAACTCATTGCTGTGTAGAAAGATCAAGCCTGCATGCGACGTTTTGATGTTTTGGTCCCCGAGCCAAACCAGACCCAGCTGGCCTCCGTCTCGGGTATAATTAGGAAACCTGTGCTTAACAAGGCCGGTTCGGATTCCGAATTGGGCTTCACTGAAGACCCAGAGCGCTCTGTATTAAGATATGCTAAAATTGCTTAGGCAGCCGAACCCAATGCTAAGCCACACTCATGGCCCTTTTATCTGCTTTCAGCTGTGGGAGGTGTATGGGGAAAGGAGGTGCATACGTACGTTTATTGGTAAGTGTGCCTTTTTATCTCATTAACTCAAAGAATGCTGGTTGGACAGTAGGGGGCACTGTAGACTCCACGGTTGTGGGTTCGAGAAAATGTTTGGACTCGTACCGTTTCTAGTGGGCGCCCCCCCGCCCCGGGGGGGGGGGGGGGGGGGGGGGGGGGGGGGGGGGGGGGATGGGGGG
>JAODLD010000115.1:1086544-1099372 GCA_026781065.1 Mormyrops boulengeri
CCCCCCCCCCCCCCCCCCCCCCCCGCCCCCCCCCCCCGCCCCCCCCCCCCCCCCCCCCCCCCCCCCCCCCCCCCCCCGTGGGCAGTGGAGATGCCCCCAGTTTGTCCACACAGGTACTCATGCTTGTGGAGCCCCTGGGATGCACCCCAAAACACTGAGCTCACTCAGAACAGCGTCAATAACACCCTGACACTGGCTAACTGGAATAGATGTCAGGCAGGAGTAGTGAATTAGGATGTGGTGCTGATGTCCCTCCTAACCTGATCCTGCCCCTCTGCCCCATCCCCCCCCCCAGCTATGTGGTGTCGGGGGATGCTGACGGCAAGCTGAACATCTGGGACTGGAAGACCACCAAGCTTTACCACCGCATCAAGGCGCACGACAAGGTGTGCATCAGCGCCCTCTGGCACCCCCATGAGACCTCCAAGGTCGTCACCTGCGGTTGGGACGGCCAGATCAAGCTGTGGGACTAGGACTGTGGGGCTGGGCCTGGGCGGCGGGGCATCTCCCCCGTGCTGCGTCCCGTCTCCCGCTGCGTGTGGGACTGGCATCCAGTCCTGCCGTCGCTCGTTTGTACCGCTGGCTTCTGGGCGTCTTGGTGGTCGGGGACGCGCTCTCCCTGTGTCACCTGCAGCTCGCTTTCTTTTTATGGCCGATGTTGCTCTTTGGGTTTTAACATGCCATCCATGCCGTGACGACAATAAAATTTTGTACATTTCCATTAAGTGATTTTCAGAAACGTCTCCTGCGTTTGAACCCTGCAATGGTGTGCTTTATTTGGTCTGACAGTATTGACACAAGCCTGTCACTCCTGTTTTAATTCACTTTCGCTACCAGCGAGAGGTGCTATTTCAGCTTGACTTGAGCTTTAGCTGATAATGGCACCCTCCGGTGTCTGCATGATGGACTGCGTATGTGTGTGGTGTCTGTAAGGTTGTAAACATTCCTGCGGTTTTGATTTCAACTGGGGTTGTTACGGTCTGTTAGAGCTCGTATTGCTGTTTGACTTAGTGTTAGAATTTTATTTAAGAATCTCACTTTAACATCCATTAAATCAGCTTAATAGGGCCGTCGGTATCCCCCCCCCCTGCCGTTTTCTTAGTGATTTTTTTTTTTTCACCCATCAAAAAAAAAAAAATATTGAATTGGCAAAAGAGAGTGCATTTTTCGTTATTTCAGAATTAGCAACAAAGGAATAAATGAAGTGGGGGCGTTGGAAATGAGCTAATGCTGTCAGCGGCCGGCTTGACATTTTAATATTCAAAGGCATAATAATTTGTTCGAGGCCATTTTCTCTCCCCAGACCTGGGACCATGCTGAGATGCCTGTTTCCCCGCCTGTAATTTTACCGCTGCCTGCTTTGCGTTTTGCGTTCTCCGTGCTCTTTATTCTAGAAGGCCGGCTTGCAGCCAGGGTTGGGCATAGGGGTCCTACAGGAGCTTCCGTACACCTGATCACAAGGTCTGACGTCGGTCACCCCATTAATCTGGCATCTGGATGCCCTGCAGGAAAAGGGCCTGACCTCCTGACCTCCCAAACCTGAAATCTGCATAGCAATTAAAACACTTTTTGACAAAGCGAATTTCGAACAAAAAGTCTGCAATTTCAGAAAGTTCCTGTAACGCTGGTACCAGCCATGTCACGGTTCAATGGCAGCAGAAATGTTTATATGGACCCCACTGACACCGTGGAAATCTTTGATGCGGAAATGTGGGGGGGCGGTCATTTTTCTATGCCAGACAGCAGAGGTTGCAGAGTCAACACAAGTTAATTCATTTTTTCTTCTTCATCTGCCCTTTAAAGTTCAAGCAATCGAAAGAACCCCAAAACATTTTTTTTTAAAAAAGTATCAAGTTAGGTAAGAACTCCATAGCATTGAAATTTCTTTGGTCACCCTTGAGTTACGCTTTCCCTGCAGGCTTCAGTTCTGTTTCAGCTCACTGGCTCCCCCTTTGGCCATGTTTAGAAGAGCAACCACGGCAGCTGAGTTGCGCCAATCCCATAGAGGCACTGAGACATCTAGAGTTTTATCTAAATGGGCCACACAGACAGACCACAGTGCCCTTGGTAGCTCAGGGAAAATGGCCCAGCTTCTGTTGTTGTTTGTTTTTCGGGGGGGTTGGTGGTGGACACCAGAAGGTGAAGTCATGGAGGCACCATATGTCAGAGGTTGCGGGGAGTGGCTGAAGGCCGCCTCGGCACGTTCTCGCACGATGTGGATGTTATGTGAAAACAGACTGATTACGTTGTCAGGTGCCTTTATGGAGCTTCAGCGTGGCCTCCATCTGGAGTTCACCCAGCCCAGGATGTAGACGCTGCTGCTGTTCAACATGTCCTGGCGCAGGAAGAGGCGTGGCCTCCTGCTGTCACTCTGACTGTAGAAGAGCTGGAAGTGGCTGCACTCCAGCTCCTTCAACAGGCTGAACCAATAGCGTACCACGGTGGCGTCGTCCCCGCCCACTTCGAAGCCAGGCCAGTGCAGGTGCACCTCCAGCAGGAGCTGCCCGATCTCTGGGAGGACATCATCCAGAATCAGGTTCTCCAGGATCTTCCACTCTGCACTTTCCATGTCGGCCTTCAGCACGTCGATCTGCACGCGGGGAGATGAGCAGATGCTGGTTATTACACCATATGCTGCTTTCATTTGGTTTGATGCACAAACAAGCGGCTCTTTTATCCATAGCAAGTCGCGGAGTGTGACATTTAATACCCTTTTCCCCCACATTAATATAGATTTATTTTTTCATGGAAGCAATTTAGTTTAAGCACTGCAATTACACAAGGGGGCTCTTGTGAGAGCACAGAGCAATAGTTTGCCAAACAGAGGCCCATAATTGATCTACATCAGTATGGTGCAGTGTTCTCATCTTGTCAAGAGTATCCAGAATGGCAACATTGAATATTTAATGTGTTTATGCTTCGTTAATTTAGGTTTTAGTATAAGCAAGATAGTTTTGTTTACTTGCACATTTCCTGCAGAATTGCTCTTTTGGGAAATAATTTTTAGCTATATCGAGGCTGTTACGGTGTTCGGGTGATGAATTTTGAGATTTTCAAGAGAGCAGAACTCAAGCACCTCTGGCCCTGTAACTAAACGGGAACACTTTGCATACCGTTGTCTCACTTTTTGACAGTTTCATCCCCTGACACCAACCAGCTCCAACTCTTTGTCAGAGGATCCCCCTGTGCAGCCCGTTCAGGTCATTATAAGAATATAAGTGCTTCTATGATTGACTCCGAGCAATGCAGGTGTTCCTGACAAAGATCAGCCCGTCACCCACCTGGGAGTCAGAGGATATACAACCCTCACTGCCACCGTGCAGAAAGAGTGTTGGCCACGGCATATACCAGATCACTAGTGGTTAAGACTAAAAATTCATTCCCTCTAAGCTGAAGACCAGATCTACCTTCACATGACCTTCACATGAAAATTTGTTACTCTGAACAACACTGGGTGTGTTTACAGGCAGAAGAATGCCTTACCTCCAAAGTCACCCTTGATCCTCTCCATGGCCAGGCAACTTGGCCAGGTGAAGGACACCAAATAGTATTTGGATGGAGATGTGTCAAGACCCATGTAGATCAAACAGCAGATAATCATCTCTGCAGAAATATTAAAGCCTACTAGAACCTTCCATAACGCCTCCCATCTTTCACTGGAGCATCAACAGAATTTCATCTCTAGTTAGGCGGCTAATTATACAGTAGTGATGTTTATTATATCGAGAAACAATAAAGCATTTCAAAACAAGCACAGCAAGCCCACTGTTTAGCTATGCAGTTAGCTGGTACATCAGCACACATACGCAAACACAACTACCTTTCACCCTCAAGCTTAAGGTAAAGTAAATCATTATACAATCGAAAACTCTGAAGGGTTTTTTTTATATGTACTTCACTACTAGCACAAGGCAATTTGGAGTGTCTTACATTTATGCAGTTGGCCGATGCTATTCATGTCAACAACAGGGATGATTTGACTCAAAAATAATACCAGGGTAAGCTTAAGCCATAATTTTAGCATGACTGGCATTGTGAAGAGCAGAACAATGCTTTATGTTCTTCTGTTGAAATGACTTTCTGGGCTTAGGCTGACGTTCCTCATACCCCATGACCACAAATAGCCTTGGGGGGGGCTATTAAGGGCACATTCATGACTATATATATATTAAATACACACGTGGAAATTTGCGTAACAAAAACACATGAGTGGCAGGGATGGATCGGGTGGCGGGGAGAACTAGCTGACAGACAGGGTCTCCGTCACACTCCATCCTCAAAGGAAACCCTTCAGCCCCATGAAAGTCACCGGTTCGTCGGCCGTGACGCGCGCGCCCACCGCTGCTCTGCGACTCTCCAGAACACGAAGGGATTTCCTGCCTGATCCATTCATCATCTCGGCTCACAGAGACGGAACATCAGATAATTTAGAAGCCCTGCTCTGGGCAAATATTAATCAGCATGAAGTGACCCACGAATTCTCTGATTCAGTTTTAATGCATCTGCTATTTTTCTTTCATTATATTTTGCAAGAATAAGACATGATAAGCAGTTCTTTCAGAATTTAATTTTAATTACGAGGTCATGCTTCTTGTAATTTTGCAACTGTGGGGAAAGGTTTTCACGGACACTTTGTTGACCAGGAACATTGCGTTAATCATATTTATCAAATTGATTCCTGCCAAAATGCAGCCGGTGTTCATCTTACAGTTTAAATGAATGGCAATGGATACGTACCAAACATGCAGAAATGATGTCAGAGAGAGCCTTCTGGAAAGAACAAAACCTAAAACCAGTGAGACACCCTCTGGAGTGAAGTCATGTTTGGTTGTAGCACTGTTGCTTTGTGCAAGAGAATGTGGAATATGGATGGGTTGACATGAACGTCAACACGGAAGACCAGCCTGTCATCTATAGTCACAATCCAGGTTGTTTAATAAATCCCCATAACCTTTAACATTGAACTCGAGCAGAGACTGGGCTATCCCAGCAATGGGTTATGATAAAATCAACTCTGTCAGATCTTTTAACAAAATGGCCGTATATTAAAATCAACACACATTAGTTAATATTCTGAGAGCTGAACTCAAAACACTATCCACCCTGTAGAGCAGTGACTGTTTTTCAAGCTGATCTTTTGTTACTCGTTCTCTCAGAGCCACTCTGAATCGCACCGAGGGGTAATATACAATAAAATGCTCGACCCCAAGAGAAATGATTGATTACAAAAGCTATTTAAATTGTGCGACACACAATTCCCAACCTAAGCCTTAAAATGTCAGCAAGACATATAAATTCCAGCAAAAGTGCAGTCAGAACTCAAACAAAAGGTGATTGGGGAGGTAACAGGGCCTCAGACAGGAGAATCTGCATGCGGATATCACGGGCCTGGTCTCACAATCATTTAAGATTAATCCTTTTTTAATGAACCAAGCAAAGTGCCATGGACATGGAGGGGCCTATAATGCCAAATGAGAGATAAAAGCACTGGAGCTGAGCCAGGGACCATTGAGATCAGCCCTTTCGGGGGGGGGGGGGGTCATCATTTATAAAAGTAATTTGGAGCGGGGGCTGCAAACAAACAGCTGTAGCTGCAGCACGTGAACTAAGACGACAGCACCTCGATCGACGGACTTGATCATTTACAAGACAGTTTACAGACTGTACAAATTAAAGGTGGAATATTATAGGAACTGCTGAGCTACAAGCAGAAAGGTGTAGACTGTGCAGGACGGAGAGTTAAGGCTCATCAAAGAGCTGAAGATGACCGTGCTTAACACAGGCCAGACAAAATGGCAATTACCAAGTTAAAATGAACCTCTAAAATAAACAGCATTTCTGATACCTGCTTTGTGCCCCCAGCCCGGGGCTGTAGGTTTGGTTTCAATACCAGTAGGGATCAAATCAATTCCGAACCCACCACCTCAATAAACGCACACACACAATATTAGCAAGGACACGTTTCTACTGTCCATACTCAAATCTACGCCTTTGTACCAGCACCCCCCCCGATGGAAAATGAAAAGAATGGTATATGAAATAATCAAGTAAAAATAATAACCAATTCAGTCTTTTTTAAATAATTATGAACAAACCAGAAATCGCACAAGCACTGCATATGAAAACGGGAAATTTATAAAACAAGCCTAATTACTATGACTAAATGGGAAAAATGAAAATTTTAACACTTCTGGTCAATATTAAATTTTCATTAACTCTGGTGCATTATTTGTGTTGTCATCAGGAACAGAACCACATTCACATTCATGAAATTAGTTTATTAAAATATTTGCTAAGATAATGTTTATAGTAGCCTATAGATATAGAAGAAATGTTTGCAAATGTCCTTCAACTTACAGCTTTGACACATTTAATTGATTTAGCTCACGCTTTTATCCAGAGAGATGTACATTTTGAGAAAGCAGGGCAAAAAAAAATCCCTGCAGGAACTGGGGGGGTTAAGGGCCTTGTGCATGGACCCTGCAGTGAAATCACCACCCCAGGGTTTAAGCCTGTGATCTTCAAATTACAAGAACAGCATCTTAACCCACTGAGCCATGAGCTTCCTTATAAGGTCATGGTTTACAGCTTCCCATTGGTCCAGAGCTGCACAGAGGCATCAGTGACGGGGCTCTCTTCCCAGACATCCTTTTTATCCAGAGCCCTTACCTACATGGGGCCAGGAGCGGTGAGCTGGCCAGCCTGCGGGGGTCACGGCCGGGGTCGAGGTCACTGGCCTCGCAGCTCATGCTTGGCTGATGATTGCATTAAATGGCGCCGAGAGGCCTGTCAACCCGGCCTTGCGCGGATAACAGAGCGTCACTGGGAGATTGATGGCAGAGGACACGCCGTACCTGCAGCACCGACGTCACACCCTGTGCAATTCTCTGCCGCTGTCACAAGCTCGTTCAACTTCGTAGCATCATAAGCCAGGGGTTCACGATTGTTTAACTGGTCCAGAAGGTTCTATCCTACAAGCAGCGCTGGCGTTTATGAAAACCAGGGTTGCCAACTCTCATGCATCTGGCGTGACACTCACGCTTTCAGACTCTTACGCTCACGCAAGAAATCTTCCGGCAAATCTATGTCATTCTATTATAAACCTAACATTAGCTACAAAAAGCGTTTGGGCAGTTTGCAAACCTTCCAGACTATTTATTAGGTAATAAAAATGTTACATACATGTAAATGCGTGTGCATGTGTGTGCAGATTTGTCTCCGAAGGAAAATCTCATGCCAGCCTGCTGACCAAAGTTGACAACCATGCACCACTCAAACCATGCATTTGTGTGAGGCCCCCAAGGTTTTGGCCACAAACAGTCACTACACTAAATGATAAATGTATTCTCTATTTAGGATATCCAGAAGCAGCATGTTCTGCGAGCCAGCTAGGATCTTCACACCCAACTTGGTAGCTATTTGATTTAGCTTCTGCAACATCCAGGGAGGAGGTGGGGGGGACTTTTTGAGTTGGGCTCTGAAACAACAACTGCATCCCACCTACAAGATGAGTGTTCCTGGTACATTTGTGTAGATAAGTAGTTGACTGTGTATAATATGTGACCTTAAACTGATTTGGCTCATTAGTTTGCCAAAATTCCTACTCAACCTAAAAAACGAAAAGGAACAGCTTACCCGTGTTTAATTGTTTAGGGATTTGAGTAATTAGCAATATTTTCTTTTAGTCTTATCAGCTCAAATTCCTCCTGAAAACATCAACAAAGGCTGTGGGAATGTAAAAGAGGTCGGGGCATCTCAGTAAACTGTTTAGTGGGAGCGGAAATCAGCCAACTCGGCCCTGGAAAACGGCTTGATACCACCGTTCAGGTCCACACAGACACCAGCCTCACACCCACAGCCATTTAACGTTTTCAATGTTTAAACTCTAACTACAATGAAAACCTCAATCACCAATAGCCCTAAAATCTGTTCATCTGTTTGATGCGTAACAATAGTGATAGCTATTCAGTCAATATTTTTTGACTAACACAAGGTCATTATATCCACAATACACTATTTTGTATAGTTAGATTATATGATTAGATATTAGATACCATTAGGTATATTTTACTAAAATAACCATCATTTTTAGAAAGTCCCAATGTATGGAGACCAAGAAATCTGTTTATATATGCAGTTCTTGTCGGTTAAGGCTGCGTGACTTTCCTTCATTCCCACACAAAGCCCTTTAGTGAATAGTATCTATTTCCACAGGGCCTGAATGCTTTTTATTCAGCGGGAGAAATGTTATTTGTAATATGAATTTATCAGACAAATGGACATGCAGGAATGTCCCATCATGCCACGGGGACACCAGAGGCCGTGAAAGCTTCCAAATAAGGGGGAGACGAGATGAGCGTTAGCTGAGACTCCGCAGGATTACTCAGGCATGCTGCGGGTAGGCGGAGTGAGACAGGTGTACAGTCACCTTTCTGGGGCATTTGGCCCCGTACCAGCGCGGGTTCACATGCTTCATGGGCTCCTGTGAATGCGGACGCTAATTGCAGCTGACGATCGTAATTAAGCACCCGCTTTCCTGCCATTTCAAATGAGTTCAGGAGTTCAATGTGCTGGTCCTACTATGTTATCTCCAAAGACCCCCGGAGCAGTAAGACTGAACGCTGACCAGCAGACATGACTCACACAGAGCGCTGATAAGACACCAAGGGAAATGCGTACTTTCACTTCTGCACAGGATTCTGAGCCCCTGTTTAACAGGCTAAACAAACTGCTAAGGAAGCCAGCTATTTCATTCCCCTTTGATTTGCTAGTTATAAGCTTGCAAATTTTCCTGCTGCCAAAGCATAAGGGGAAACCTCAACAGGTGGAGATGGCAGAGGTACAACACCCGATCTTCCACTCCGACCGTTTTTTTGTTTTGCACTTTCACTTAAGACAGGTAGATGGAACTGTGGTTAAAGAACTAGACTCAGCAAAATCGAGCAAGCAGTCACATATCTGAGCTTTGCGAGCCGCTCTGGGCCGGGGAGATGATTAAGTAGGTAATGTGGTTCATAAATGTGAAAGTCGGCTCTCGGCCTGCTTTTGAAAGGCTGCTATAACCAGCAGCCACCTACAACTCAATCTGCTACTCACACCAAGGCAGAAAATGATGTGCAAGACTCACTACACGCAAGGGGAGGAAATGCATGGATAATAAAATGACAAAAACATGAGTACAGAGGGGGAGCAGACCTGTCATAAAAACACATGTTGATGCCTGAAAATGCCATACTTTATCTAAACCTAACCCTAGCCTTAGTTTGCTAACCCTAACCCTGATTTGGGGCCTTAGGGTGAAATAATTACATAATTGACAGCAGATTTAAGGTAATATGTGAAACCCAGTGGATGGGGTAGGTTAGGAGCAGAAGGTAATCTTAGAATCACTCGCCTTCCTTACGATCCCCTTCAGTACTTCCTGTGCCCATTTTTCACAAAGCCAACACACATCAGGACTTGTTTACAGCTATATCTAAGATTCCCTCGCATACATACCTACAGAGACCAGACAAAAAGCTCGCCTTTATAAATCCATGGGAAAAAATGCAGTGTCACAACTCGCAATTCACTCATAAAAATTCCAGTCTGGCTTCCATCTGGCCAAAGACTGAAAACAGCTTAACCAGAACTGCACTGGAAATGTAAAAATAGTAATACTATTTGAGATGCTGTATTAGGCCTGTCTTGGTAACACCTTCTGGTACAAGGGATAAG
This sequence comes from Mormyrops boulengeri, assembly GCA_026781065.1. Classification (NCBI taxonomy): domain Eukaryota; kingdom Metazoa; phylum Chordata; class Actinopteri; order Osteoglossiformes; family Mormyridae; genus Mormyrops; species Mormyrops boulengeri. The sequence goes on from JAODLD010000115.1 coordinate 1,096,262, forward strand.
GTCATCAAGCTGAATCATGGAGTCCTGCATGGACCAGTGCTGTTCTCTGGCTCTCATTCTCTGTGTACACACACACACACAAACACACACACACACACACACACACACACACACACACGCACCTGTAGTCATTTATTTGTGGGGATCGCTCATTCATTTCTATGAAAAAAATGCTAATGCTAACTATGACAACCTTAACAATCTGATATGATAAAGTTCAAAATATGATTAAGAATTATTTGTGTTTAAACCTTATGGGAATAAATAGTGACAGCAGTAATTTTGGGGCTGGGAAGATGTCAGTCCTTAACTCAGAGGGGTTTCGATCCAGAGCAAATTGTAACAAGTGCTTGTCTTCATTAAGAGGATCTTAAACTTGAACTGCCATTAAATGCAAACACAGTGAAATATGAAATGAAAATAAAAACTTTTATAACAAAATAAATGTGATTACACCATGTGTCGAACTTGCATTTTACATTAAAATATATTAATATATGTTGGGATATAAGCTCTTCATTATGCATGTACATTATGGTGATGTACTTTTTGAATTAACATGTAAAAATGTATCCACCTCACTTCGGACTCCGAATGGGGAATGACCTACATGACTTTCTGAGAGCACAGATCCCCCCCGCTCTGCAGATGATGCGGGGTTGGCACCTTCAACCAGAAGGTACGCATCACATCACACAACACCTCCTGTCTTTTCGCTGGCCTCCCATTCCTGTTTTTATAGATTTCCTCTCAATGACATGACAGTGATTAATGCACACAAACTGGAGGGTACACAGCCATGCCAGAATGTAGGTCTTCTCGTTTTATTTTTTAAAATAAAACTGCTGCCTGTAACCCTCCCTCACTAAATCACCTGCCAGCCCCACTGAGAGAATCTGCCCCTGCATTGATTTAGGGTCCATAACAATGATTTCCAATTATTAAGTATTTGCAGCAACCGAAGCCAGAAAATATATAGCTGTTTAAGTATAATTTGCGCTGTGTTGTATGCGTTTGTGTGCCTTTGCTTAATAACTGTCTATTATTTGTCTCTTAAAAGGTAAGAAAAATGGGAAAGGAGAAGCTTTTTTCGGCAGTTTATACAGCACTATTCATCTGGCAGCCCTTCTGCAGAGCTGTCACTGCCAAGCACCTGAGCGAAATCCTTCTGCAAAATCACCTTTCCGTAAAAAATAACAGTTATAGGTGGAAAAACATCGTAAACTGAGCGAGCTGCTCGGCCTCGTGAATACTTCAAATGCAATGGAAAGTCGTTTATCCGCTCAAGACGAGCGGAGCCCGCAGAGAGGAGGACCTGCTGTTTCTGCCCCAAGGTGGGGGGGTACCCCCCCAGGCCACCTCACCGTCCTGTGCCCGAAGTCGCTGAGGATAGTGGCCAGCTTCTTGGCAGTGCCGCGCTGCTGTGGGGGGGGCACAGCGGGGTTGGGGTCCCGCCAACCCACTGAGAGGCTGTGGTGCCACATGGTGGAGTCATGCTGGTGCCCCCGGGGACCGCTGGGGTCGAAGCGATGCACCTCACACCCGGATCGCGCCAGGGCCAGCTCCAGCTGACGGGCGTCTGCACCCACCCTGAAGGGGGCAGCACACAGAACAAGTGAGCTCACACATATACACACAGACACACAAACAGACACACAGACACAGACACACACAGACAGAAACACACACGCACACACACCACACACCACACACAGACAGACAGACACACACACACACACCATGCACAGACAGACAGACAGACACACACACACAGACGCACTCACACACACAAGTGACTTCAACCTTAAGACTGCAGTAAAGATTCAGTTCATGAATATATTACTGAGTGTCTTTACAGGGCTCAAATTTAATATTACTCTCAACTTGATTCATCTTATATAACAGTTTTTTTTCAATTGCTAACACAAAGCCCAATTTTAAAAACTGACACTCAAGGATCAAATTGTACACTCATGTTAGCAAAATTCTAAATACATAATCTACCTTTGCACGCAATTTGCAATTGAGCACGACACCTTCTGCATCCCCGTACACACATGTCTCTAAGTAAGACACAACAATCTGGAACTTTTGCCATTGTTAAACACAGCCATTCAAACAGCCACACCAATGAGCCAACTGGCCACTCACACATGCCACTTGGCCAAACACCTAATTGCTAACTGGTTAACTCAACAATCAGAATTTGTAGACTATATAGACCCCAGATTTACAACGATTGTTCAACAACAATGAAAGCAGCAGAAAGAGTGAGAGGTGGAGGAAGAGTGAGAGGTAGAAGAAGAGTGAGAGGTAGGGGTAGAGTTGGAGGAGGACAATGAAGACAAAGAAGACCAGCACCTTTGAATGAGATCCGAGCAACATTAGTTGACCATGTCATAAATCATGGGTTGACGATGAGAGAGGCTGGACAGAGGGTATAGCCCAACTTGAGTCGTTTTACTGTTGCCTCTTATTCAGACATATCGCCTTGAGAATAGGTATGTAATCAACATAGCACACACTCTGCATATGTAATCCAAAAGTCATACGAAATATACTGCAAATATTACTTTTATGGCACATGCACTCTAGACATCTAGAATCTTGCAAAATATCCTTTGGAAAGAAAAAGGATACTGACTAATATCCACGTTACTCTAGTTTTATCGAAGGATTGAAAGACGAGTCCAACATGGTGGAAGAGATCGAATGTTTAGTGAGGAACAAGAAGCAGCAATTGCTGGAAATGGATGCAGATACAATCTCCCATGAGTTTTTTTTTCATGGCTGGTTTCAACCTCACCAAAACCAGGAGAAGGTGAAGAAACATCATTGGTCACAGAGCTGTTGTGGATGTTCCTGGCTTACGTGGGCGAAACATTAGAATGTGTGCTGCCATCACAAATAATGGAGTTCTCCACCACCATGCCAATCTTGGTCCTTACAACACAGACCTCATCATCTTGTTTCTGGACAGGTTGCGTCACATAGTGATCCAGAGGGACCGTGTGGATGATGATGGGCAGCACAGATATAAGAACATAAGAACATAAGAAATTTACAAACGAGAGGAGGCCATTCGGCCCATCAAGCTCGTTTGGGGAGAAC
>JAODLD010000115.1:1107208-1117290 GCA_026781065.1 Mormyrops boulengeri
CACTGCAGGCATTTGAGTGTGGGGAGGAAAATGGAGAACATTCAATCCCTGCAGGGGTGGGATAGTGGTGCAGTGGTTAGCACTGTTGCCCCACACCTCTGGAACCGGTGTTCAAGCCTCCACCATGGCTCAGTGTGTGGAGTTCTTCCCGTGTCATCATTGGGTTTTCTCCAGTTTCTCCCCACAGTCTAAAAACATGCTGAGGCTGAAGTTGAAGGTACCAAATTCTCCATAGATATGAGTGTGCCTGCAATGGATTGGTCCCCCATCCTGGGTTGGTCCCTGCCTTGCACCTGTAGCTTCTGGGGTAGGCTCAGGTCCCCCCACAACCCTGAATGAGACAAGTGGGTATAGAAAATAGGTGGATCTGATGCGTGCCATGCGATTAAATTTCATTCTCTACTTTGGCAATAAAACTTTGGATCCTCCCCCAAAGAAGCAGAAAACCACAAGTTCTAAAAAAAACAGCATCCAGACATGTGGAGAAGTGATTTTCAGCAGAACAAGGCCCAGGCGTGAGTTTGGGAGATCAACACGGAGGATTGCTGAGGCCACACACAGACTGTGGGCATCTGAAAAACACACTTCAGGAAATACAAACGACGCAGGCAGTGTCATGGATGCCTCACAGCTAGACATGGTGACTCTGACTCACCTGCGGGGTCTTTATGTAGGTGAGGAATCGTAGGGCTTCCTCTCGAAATGTGTGCTGCGGAGCGGCCCAGGGCTGCAGCTCGATGTGCCAGCGTGGGATCTGTAGACAGAGCAGAAGATCCAGGCCTTACCAAACAGCTTTCATCCTCCACTTGACCCTCACGCCACCCCAGCTCTGAACAAGCGCCAAGATGCGGCTGCCTTCAAAGCCTGAGCTCTCGTGGTTTTTATATAAAATGTAGATTTTTGATAGTTTTTTATCCGTTTTTTTTCCCCCTCTGGGCATAACAAACACTTACTCGGTAATTCTGGCAATAAAGGGTCGGCAGATTCTATGAACACGAGCGCTCTCTCCGCTGGAAGTTGAGACATCAGCAGCTAAAGGCTTCTGCCCGGGAGTATTTCCACGTTCTCTCCTTTTATAGAATTATGCAAATGACGAGGTTCGTCTCCAGGCCTCTCTGACACTCCAGATAAAACACAGAGCCAGCTGGTGTTGCAGGCAATTAAACAGTACAGATCAGTAATCGATTAGAGACATCAGCACGGACAGCGAGCAGCTGCGACTGACACTGCTCACCTTCGGCTATTAAATATTGGTTAAACACTCAAACGCGCACCCGTCTGTTCCTGGAGCTCAGAATCGCCACACAAAGCCTCCAGCAGAACATCAATAAAACAAATGACCAAGCAGCGGATCCAGCCAAACAGAGCTATCCTTCTCAGTGGGGAGTTGAAGGGAGTATGGCTGCAGCCCCCTCCCACAGCAGACACTATACAGCCTCCCCACCATTTCCCACAATCCTTAGCAAGAGAGATGAGGTCTTCCCCAGGGCAAATCGTAGAAGTCTGCGATTCAACAGCTGTAATGTTGGTACACACACAGAGATTCTGGCGAGGCCTCGGATCCCCACTTTCGGAAAGCTGGTCTGGGTCTGGCACGGGGACCACATAGGTACATCACACCACTGGCATGACTTCATTTCTAGTAGAAGGCCACAGGCTTGCACTTTCTTAGGATCCTGGTCCATGCCAGTATTGGAATGCATTCTTGTTGTTTTATGTCACCGAGTAGGCACTTCATAAAAGGCTCTGTTTACAGCAGCCGAGGCTCTGCTTCCCATCAAACCCCCATTTTGAGTTTAAAGTTCAGGATTTGCACTATTTCTGCATACGATACACTTGATGCTTTTTTAATGCCACCTGACTCCACCAGAACTTTGTAGAACAATTCCAAATGGTTTCAAATCTGTTTTTTATACAATCTGTTCAAATCTGTTTTTTATACAAATGAGCTGTCTACTTGCAGTTTCTATATCTTCTAAAATGACTGGTAAGTAACTGCAGACCTTTTCATACATATTAAAACCTCTGAAAGAATTCAACTTAGTTCAGAATAATAGCAGTTGACCAAAGTCTCCAACCTGACCTGAACTCCAGGGGGCGACAGCACCACTGCAGTGAGCTCACATGCAGACTGAAGGAGTCCATATGACTCATCTTCATTCAGTAATCAATGTGTATTCATGTGATGCTGCATGTTTGTTTTGTAGAAATCACCCCAGATCTTAAGGCGAGCAGGGTTGGGGCCATTCTGGAATGGATTCGTCAATTCCAGTCCAAATCCAGTTCCATTTCCTGATTTTGGATTGGAATCGACGAATGCATTCAGGAATGGCCCCAACCCTGAAGCCGAAGTCAGAATTTCGCAGTAGTGCATTCAGGCCTCCCAACTCCTACCAACAGGACGTCACCAAAGTCATTAGTCGATGATATTCTGATAATTGCTCTGCAGCTTATCAACTGTGCTTCATGATAAAGATCAGCCAGTGGATCGTAGCTGCACGAGATTTTACGAGTAATAATCACAGTCACTGCCACCACTTCACAGGCAGTTCCCACAGAGCGAGTGCAGCGTTCCAACTCCCAAGGTCTCTGGCAGAGTTGCCTGACTCTCTCAACAGCACCACCTGTTGTCCATTTTGCCTCCCCCCTTTGATCTGCATAGCATCTGAGCACGATAAAATAACTTCAGCAGTGTCCCCTGGGGCCTTGCGGCGCTCGCTCCTGACCCCGGGGCCTTGCGGCGCTCGCTTCTGACCCCTGGGCTTTGCGGCGCTCGCTCCTGACCCTGGGCCGTGCGGCGCTCGCTCCTGGCCCCGGGGCCTTGCGGCGCTCGCTCCTGACCCCGGGGCCTTGCGGTGCTCGCTCCTTACCCCTGGGCCTTGTGGCGCTCGCTCCTGACGATCCACCAGCCAGGTCCCTGTGGATGGCAGAGCTTCACGTTTCACACCGCTGCCGCATCTCCCTCTCGCTTAAACCTTTTTTTTCCACAGCAGGAAAAGATCTGATCCTTAATTCAGAGGTCCGGACTTGAGCAGAATCTAAAATCACGGTACTAGGACCTTGCAACAGAGGCTCTGAAGCATGACCGGGAAGAGTTGCGGAAAATGCAAGTGTCAGATAAGATTTCCAGCACAGGGCATCCAGCATGGTCCGTACAGCAGACACAGACAGCGACCCTGGTGCACACAGCAACCTACTAGCAATTTGTTGCTTCGCTGATGTTGCCGGCCAGAGAAAATTGCTTTTTCCTCCAGCTGGATGCTTTTCTGGAGCTGAAGGAAGTTACTGGCGGGAACAGTGGCATGGCACTCGCCAGGAGCCAAGACTGAAAGCTGGACTGCAGGCCCATATCCTGGCTACCCCATTTCCTGCTGCGCTAAAGTCACAAAGTATAACCAATGCAGATATATACATTTTACAAAAGTACTGAACACTCTGACTGCAGTGTATAGATCCAGCATTGGCTGAACCACTTACGGATCTCACCATGTACCACGACCTGACACAGAATATGATGAGCGGGGTCTGAGGACAGACAGAACTATGGACATGAATCAAACGGGGTCAGCTGGAGGGGGTGGGATGGTGGCTTTGGGTCGCTTTGCATCCTTTGCTATGCACTCTGAATAGGCACCAGAGTGGGGATGTTAACCAGGGCAGAAAAAAACAGGGTAACGGCCAGGCTCAGGCAATGCCGAGGGTAGGGATTAGTCAGTGACACTACTGCATTGTGGGATATCAGTCAATGCCAAATACAGAGAATGACAGTGTGAGTGAATGAGAGAGAGAGAGATGGCCTTTGGATTCCCTGCAGGACGGAAGGAGATGGCCCGTCATGTCATCCTTGATATCAAAAACGACCCCACCGCTCCATATGATGGCCACCTTTCTTTGACCTTGGACTGTCACTGTGATTGTCGTTTGGCCCTATTCTGGGGAACTAACACAAAGTTCTGCTTGAGCAGGAAAAAAAAAACACCCAAAGAGACACATTTTGCACGGCATATAAACACACCCACCAGCCCAACAGCGGAGTCCAGGCCTGACACAGCCAGCCACCATTAGCTGCAGCCTGAGCCCAGTGGGGTCAAACTGTGCTGGGTATCTGGGCGGCTGTGTGAACAGGTTCTGCATCTCCGCGCCACTCGTAACAGATGAGTGAGGAGGTGAAGGGCTCTGCACTAGGGGGAGAGAGAAGCTCCAGTAAATGTTTATGCTGCTAACCCATTTCAGCCAATCAGCCACAGCCCCAAGGATCCGGGCACACTCCCACACAGCCAATCAGCCGCAGCCCCAAGGATCCGGGCACACTCCCACACAGCCAATCAGTCACAGCCCCAAGGATCCGGGCACACTCCCACACAGCCAATCAGCCGCAGCCCCAAGGATCCGGGCACACTCCCAAACAGCCAATCAGCCGCAGCCCCAAGGATCCGGGCACACTCCCACACAGCCAATCAGTCACAGCCCCAAGGATCCGGGCACACTCCCACACAACCAATCAGCAGCACGCTTCAGCCCAAATGGAATTCCCTTCTTCCCCAAACACACTCAGCACAATCAGTGCTTTCATATCTTTGACAGGATGTCATATATCTATCATCCGCAGACTCAGACAGAGCTGGATTCCCAGGAAACAGACGGCAACGCAGTTAGCAGTGCAGTTCGACAGTGTCAGTCAGCACATTGGCACAAATGGCCCCAAAAAACAGGATTGTTAGCCAAAGAATCAGGAGCATCATTCATCAAATCAGTCAAGATGAATCTGACAGAGCTACTTTTTGCCAACATGTTAAAGAAAGGGGAGGGCGATTGGTCACTATGGGAAATGCTGAAAATAATTCCCTAAAACACTTGCGAGCAATCTGCTGGGTGCCGTGATAAAGACCTGGTGATGCTGAGATGAAAGAGGACTGGCAAGAATCAAAGGGAGCGCCATGGTAACAGAGTCTGCTGTTCAGGGGACCATCTGGCGTCGCTGTGTGATCTACTCGACAATACCTGCCCTCGGCCAATGGGCACAGAGCTTCAGCAGTGACATCTGGGCTCCAGCCTGATTTGCCAGCTGGACTACTGCACCGCGCTGGAATTCCCCGTGTTTGCACAGGTGGTTTCCCTCTGGCCCCCGGCCCGCCTGGCTAGTTCCCTCCCCATGTGAAACGACGTTCTGCCCGCCCTGGAAACAAACACAGGTCGTGTGGGGGTGAGCTCCATCATCTCTCTCAGTCACCTGTCTGACCACGTGACTCTCCGGTCGTGGGTTCAATGCACGGTGGAGGTCACTGACTTGGGACGTTACTCCAGAACATCCTCAGCAAAGACGGGACATCAGGACATTGCACCATGGAGCAGAGGCTCAGAGACGCAAGTGAGAAGTGAGACTGGTAGAAACATCCATCTACTGCATCATATAAATCATAAGGCCCCAGCCCCAAGACAAACAAACAAACAATATTTCAAGTAATGCCACACAAATGATGGTTATTAGCTTAACAACACAAGGACCAATTCTTCATGCTCCTAATTAAGGTTCATATGCAAGAGCTCCTACCAGATGGATATTACTGGAAAGTTATTGATCCATAACCATTAAACATTCTATAACTACACTAGTGGAAGCTTTTTGGTGCAAACCAAGCCTGCTGTAAATCCTTACCCACCTGAGAACTTTTTCCATTTGGTAGCAGGTTCACAAGAAGGTGTTGTGCCTGGGTGCTGGTATCACACACCTTCAGCGTTGGGGGTTTGAATCGCAGTTCTACTATGTATGTGGAGATTGAATGTCCTCCCTGTGTTGTGTGTTTCCTCCTGAAGTCCAAAGACCTGCATTTAGGTGCCTCTTAAATCCAATCCAACAGCATGTGCCTGATAACAGACTGGCATGCTGTTTATGCTGTACACCCCCCCCCCCCATAACCCTAACCAAGAAAAGCACTTAAAAGATGGACTAATAATACTTGATAAAATCTGGTTTGATTTTTATCCTGCATATAAATAAAATATGAATCCTATGCGTTTATCCTACAGGTCCCGTGTAACCGTAAGCTAACATTGCATGTTACAGAATTATACTTAAATAGCTCCATCAGATTTGGGGGTTAATTTATTACATTTAGAAGTGTCATAACCATAAGGTTAAACCCATTATTTTATATAAAGCCTACAGGAAAAAAAATGTCAAGCAATTAATTAGAGTGAACTGTTAAGTAAAAAGCCAACAATTAACTGGAGAAAAGGATGTTCACAGATAAATGTACTACCGCCTTCCAGACAGAGTCTCAAAAGGTCATACAGGCTCTCTCTTGAGGTCAGTGTTACAGAAAGCCATCCCAGTGCCAATGTCCTCTGACGGTGGAGGGTCGTAGTGTTTGAGGAAGTTCTTGGTCACATGAAAGTGGCGTGGCACCCCCCTGCGTGATGTGCAAAGCTGACACAGCCAAAGCCACATCCCGATCATCACCCAGGAAGTGACATTGTGGTTATGAATGAATGAATGTTACATTTATATAGCGCTTTTCAGAACCAATGGGGAGCCACTTCAACCACCAGCACTGTGTAGCCCCCACCTGGATGATGCAACGACAGCCATTCTGTGCCAATAAGATTACCTAAGCTAAGGTGATGAAGGGGCAGGAGAGAATTTACCAAACAGATAGAGAGGATGAGCAGGAGGCCAGATCTGAAAGGGCCACAGTGAGCAGTTTATTCAGGGCATCGGGGTACCACTCCTATTCTTTCGAAAGATGCCCAGGGATCTTTTATGACCTCAGAGTCAGAGCCTTGGTTTTATGTCTCATTTGAAGGACTGAACCATTTTTATAGCACAGTCAGATGGATTACCTGGCCTGCATTGCAGGTGGTATGGCTGCTGTTTTAGCTATTCTCACTCAATGATGCCCCCTGTTGCCATGACAGGCCGATGGCACAATGTCCACGCTTCACGGCCCACGGCGGATGGCAGAGGAGCCACACTGTATATCATTAACCCAAATCTTTCAACTCACAGCATGCTGGTTGCCATAGAAACCACCCTTCACAACTCAAATCACCCCCTGACAGAAAGAGCACCTTCCCTACTCTCATTTCGCATTCCATAGGTTCCACATGATATCCCACACTGGGAAACACACACAGGTTTTCACTTTCAGCCGAAACATGCCAGGAGTTACTGACCATAAGGGCAGTTACGTGTTTAAACTCCCGTTCTCATGCTGTCATGTCTGGCGGGATTCTCAACATATTCAGATATTTCCATTTTTCAGAGGGGGTCTGTTCTTCGACAGCCAGTTGATAAGGCCCAGTTGCACAAAAATATCACTGCTGACAAACAAAAATGTTTCTCGGCAAATTAATTAGGCAAGTAGGCAGACCGGCCGGATGGAAGTAATGATTAAGAATGACAATACAGTTTTCCTCGGAATGAAGGGCCAGGCTTTTGTGACTCTAAAGAGGTTTGGCGATAAAATGGAAGGTTAATATCAGCACAGCACAGGGCTGAGGACAAGGTTGGTTCCTGTGGTGAGAAAGCCCCCCCAGGCGTGAAAGACAAGTGCTTTGAGGCTCTCTTCTATGTCAACAGGTGTGGATGTGGGTGTGTGTGGGGGGGTATATTGCCCAATGCTGATATTTCAAACAAGCTGGAGTCTCAAACGATGAAGAGCAGGGCAATCACAGTAATGAGCCTCATGGAAACAGGGGACCGGCGATTCACCCCATACACAGCGGACAGCAACAGGCGCCAAGATGGGTGACCGGAATCGCGTGATGCAGCTCAACACAGAGGTCAAACCCCAGAGACCATAAACTACACCCCCACATCTGACAGCTCACCCCGAAGCCACATACCCCCTCCCATCCTACCCTTTTGATGAAGTCCCCCCCCCCGGGATAATCTGCTAAAGGCTACACTCCATCAGTCAGGAAACTTGCCCAGTCGCACAAGGCCGATTGCAGTCGATATCTCATCATGGGACGACAGCAGCGGTGACAGGCAGACGTCCCAGAATCCCCCCCCGCACCCCCACACATCTGGGGCTTCTAAAGTTAAGGCAAAGCGACAGACGGAGCATCGCATTCGCAGGTCAGGCCCGACTGTCACCATGACGAGGCATGGGTCAAGACCGACAGCGCAATTGCAGCCGATCTTTTCGACGTGATTCTGCCTCCCACAAATCCGGGGGGGGGGGGGGAATCCCACAGCAGCTCACAAGAGAACCATTTATGAAAGATTTCTGGGAAGGGGTGGGTCGAGATGACATTTATGCATGGCACTGAAAAGGCTGTTTCTGAGATGAAAGCAGAGAGGCGACAGAGAGGCCTGCACCACGCTTCAACAGGATCACTGACGACTTCCCAGGCCTTACTTGGGGGGGGGTTTGCCCACCAGAACCCTCTCCAGTCCCAGGAAGACATACCCGTTCACCCCCTAACAATGGCCCTGGACCCAGGCTCTGTGAGGATCACAACATCCACACCCTTCAGGTGTCCAGGAGCAGAAGTGGGAATGAAAAAAACAACATTGAGGAGATTCAGCAACAAGATCCAGTCCCGTGAGTAAAGGGTTAAGTTCTACTGACAGGAGGGGGCCGGCTCTTATACCTTTAAAAAAGTGCTTAGCAGACATAATGGATGCTAAATTGGTAAAACAACCAGCTGTACGATGCATCTGCAAATGAATGCAGATATAAGTGAAAGTGTGAAAGTGCAAAGAAACATCCTTTTCATAAATGGGTCCAAAAGAACAAATGTTATCATGACAATGAAATGACGTTGACTGACTTTTGACGAACTACTAACTTTGCTTTTTGTTTTCCCCATAAGGAGCAAACAGAAGGTTGTTTTGTCCTTTTGTTTGTGTGGGTCCAATGATGGCTGAACATCCGAGGCACGCAGTCGGAGCACGACCGAGAGATGCTGGCGTGAATGCGGCCACGTGTGGGATTTTGCATGCCAAATGCGCAAGGACTTGGGCTGATGGGCGCAGCTAACTAACTAAAGCTTGTCAGCCAATCAGGTAATTTTCTAGGACCACTGATTCAGAGCAGAGCCACCCCCCCCCACCCCCCCTGCATTCCCCATCCCTGAGGTCACGTGACACATTTTGGCAGCGGGTACCACCTTGCTTCCCTGCACAACGTTATCGCACACGACAGCCATGCTGAGAGGTTGATATGAGCCAGGGATTGGCCGGGGAGGGGCATGTCAAAGCCAGGGCTGTCAGCCCATCCTGTCAGAACTCATCCTGGCTCAGAACACTAACAGGTGGAACCAGAAGCTGATGTGTGGACCCAACTGATGAGTCATCAAGTGCACAGGGGAGCCTGACAAAGGATGCATTGTTTACAGAAAGTCATTCTCTGTTCTGGCTCCTTTTCAACCTGAAGACTGCAACCTCATACCAGCTTTCAAAATAAATAAATGATGTTTGATCTTCAGCCACCTGGTTCAGCATGAGCCGCAGCCTGTCCCTGCCTTCCAGCTGAGCGTCCAATCACACGCCCCGAGCAGCTAGAGTTAACTGCCAGGTTGGTAAAACCAAGAACTCAGCATGAATCCCAGTTTACTGAGTCACTCAACCAGTATGCATCAAACCAACTACAGCAAATGTGCAATGTTCTCAACAGTCATAAAGGCATGTCAGCCACAACCTTAAATACACACAAAGTCACTGTTTTGATTTGGGATAAATATTTATTCCGCTGTGTGCGCATCTGTTTCCATCTTCCTGCTCTTTCACAGGGGTCAAAGGTCACTCTCAGGACCGGCCACTCCCTGAAAGAATGGGAAAATGCCCCCTGTTGGTGAAGTGATTGCGCCAACCATCCCTTATTGGTAGCCTTCATAATTCAGTAATGAGTTTACATTTTTCAGATTACATATGATTTCATAGCTGGTTTTTTAAAAAGACCCGCAATAACAATAGCGTGAAACATTTTGGCAAAACAACACAGAAATTACAGAGCCAGTCTTCATTAATGCTCTGAACTGTTCGATCTGCTGCCCTCTGGGAGGCGCTACAGGTGCATCACAACAAGGACAAACAGATTCAGGAACAGTTTTTTCCCAGAAGCCATAACCACCCT
>JAODLD010000115.1:1123590-1136179 GCA_026781065.1 Mormyrops boulengeri
ATATTCTTCCAACAGTCAGGTAAAGTTGGATTACTACATGTACAATATAATAATTTATACCACAAGTGTGTCTGCTGTGGTGTGGCATGAGTAAATGGTGTCCTGTAGTTGTGTTCTGGGCATACGGCAACTCTGGATATAATCTTGGATATAACGGACTGTTTTGCCAGATCCCTTAAAGTTCGTTATAACGGGATTGTACTGTACTACCTTACTGGCTGCAGCTTTGTTCACCTCATAACCTTCATATCGAGTACACTGGAAAGAATCCATGAAATGGTCGCCATTTACTGCAATGCAATAGGCCTATAGTGGCGATATGCATTCAGAGAGCAACCTGTATAGCGATGCATTTTTGGCCTGACGCGTCATCGGCGAGGGAGCCTTGGTCTTCTTACACGCAACAGCGACACATTTTTCATTTCAATATCGCAACACCGGGACTGTGCATGTTCTTACAAAACCACTGAATTAATTATTCGAACGCTCTCTCTTACAAAAATAATATAAAAGTGTTAATATGTGGTGAATATCAACATCAGCGTTTAGTTGAAATTTAGGGGCAATCTGGGTAAGTATTAAGCTTAAAAATAAACATTTTACAGGCTACGTGACATATGCAAAGGGTGAGTGGCATATTATAATTCCCAGCCTGAACCACAACATGCTGACCTTCGTAATGTCTTTTATGCTCAACGGGTAGCTGCCTGGATTGAACACACACATTTTACGGATTACTGCATTCAATTAAACTGACTTAATGTGGGAACTGGAATCTGGTCCAGGGTTAATACCAGTGGCCTTTGCTGCATGGGACGGGCACGTCCGCGACCTGACCAGGATAAGCTGTTTAGAAGATGGATGAACTGATGGATGTATGGATAGACGCGTCACTGTGAGCTCATTGTCCAAACATGCAGAAAATTGCGTCTCACGTGATAGTCATACTCTCCTGCTGAGCTGTCATCTTGAGCGACAAAAGATAGCAAACTACTACTACGCCATCTACTGGCACTTACATGTATTTACTTAATATTTGCTATTATCCAAAGTGAAGAATTGAGAATGCAGAGTAAACCAGTTCCTGAAGCAACTGGGGTTAATGGCTTTGTTCAAATTCCCGAAACTGATATTCACTGCCAACCATGGGATTTAAACCAGCAACCTTCCGATCACAGGCAAAAAGGTCTTGACCCACAGAGCCACACACCACTGCACTTGATGGTGTTCCACATCTACACTAGATCAGGTTTCTGGTGGTGTCTAAGTTTCAAGTTAAGCTCACCTGAACTGTGACTGTTCAGAGTGTTTGCTGCTCCATAACTCATCATCATTGGCTGTCTGAACCTGTCAAGAGTGGTCTACCAGTTAACCCAGCCCACGTGAAAACCACTTTTCAAAAGATTAAGTTTTTAAAAAAAAAAAAAAAAAAAAAAGGTGGCTGAAACTCCATAAAATGTGTCTACAATCAGGGCCGGCTCGTGGCATAGGCAATATAGGCAAATGCTAAGGGCGCCATCCATCCAGGGGGCGCCACAAATGGAGGAAGAAAAAAAGCGTTACATTCCACTATTCTTAAAACTAGTTGGTATTAATGTGTCTTAATATGAAAAGAACAAGCCCACATGAATTTACCTGCTTAGCAAAGCCTATTAAGTAGTAGTAGTAATAACAGGGCTGGTCAGTCCTATACACAACATAGGCGATTGCCTAGGGCGCCAACTTCTGAGAGGGCTCCGAACTGCCAGCAAATTTAACTTTGCCTCAAGCAGGCGTAAGGTGGTGATGCTCGCCTAGGGCGCCACACCGGCTAGGACCGGTACTGTCTGCAATCACCTGTGGTAAAGCAGCACGTTGAGCTACCTACAGTAAGATGGCAGTGTAATACTGTCATTCATTATTCTTGCATGCCACAAACTGATTTAAATCAGTTGATGAATAATTATCTGGGCACGGTTGTTCAGTTTCATTCCTAACTCACTTCTGGAATTTCAACCTCCAAGTTTCCTGAACACAAATTAAGCAGCTTAACCACAATGTATGCACGCTGATAATCCATAAAGACAAACTTGGGAATTCAGGCAATGGATTTGTGTGCTGGGCCCTTAACTGGGACACTGTGCATGTGTAAACCTTAGTGTGTTCTCTTTGACAAACAACCTTTCTGGACATCTGGGCCAGGAGTCTCTTTGACGAACTGTCCATTGACCATCCCGGCTATCTGAATGAAATGCCTTCTAGTCATCTGGTAAACTGGTATGCGTCATGCTATTCCTGCCCATGGAAAGTTTAGCCCTCACAGCCGTTTGAGAACTTGAGGAGGCATCGCAGCTATGGGATGACACCTATCTTCCTCAGAGGAAGTCAGTACAGCATAACTATTTGCAGGACTATTAGCAGAATGAATCTGAAGTATTTGTCCATCTGTTGCCTGCTGTTTTAGCAACTTTTGTTTACACTTGTTTACCTTGGGTGAGAGAGACTTGTAAGAACGGAGAAATGGTGGATACTACTTTTGGGGGAAATAAAATGAAATTCTGGTTGTTTAAGTTCCCTGCTTTTCCCTGTTGTGGTGAATGGACGTAGTGAATTAGGTTCTCTACCTCGGCCACTAGCCAGAGAAGACATCCCTTTAAGTAGACAGATTTCGTACAGGACAAAATCAGTAGCTGTCCGTGTGTAACTTAAAGACTTTCAAAGCACACGTAAAGGTGTAAAGGATGATAAGTGTAACTCTTATTTGCGTGTGAAGTGGGACAGTGGAAATTTCCTGCACGCCTCGATGCTCCTCCTACCCGGCGTGCGCTACTGATAACTAACTTTAAAAAGTCTGCCGGCGGTCCGCTGCTGAGATCACTGTCACTCTCGGGGACACCGGCGAGGGCTTCTCCGGCGCTGGAAATCATGAAATATGTGGAGAGGATTTTCGATGAACTCGGACACTTCAAACGGTACCTACAGTCGCGTTACGCTCGTTTTTTTTGCATCAAAAATAGCATGTAACTGATTTTTAGCGCAGATTACCGTTAAATTATTCATGAGTTCTCCTGGACTAAACTTATATATACAGTAGTGCGAAATGTCAATCAGTTATATGTATTTGCATTGTGACTTAAGGACACGAGTAAGAGTAATTAAAATGTATATGTCTCGGTTAGCCTACTTATCCGATCTAGTACTTTTATGCAGTTTTGTCCGTTTCATACTAAAACGGGCAATATCAAAATATATCTGACTTAAAATTCCATCGATAAAATATGAATATATTGGGAGTTTCGTTGTAAACTGATGATGTAATGGCCACAAATCACTGTTCGCTATTATGAAAATGCTCTCCCTATACGAAAACTCCGCTTTGTGTCTCCAGGTTCCAGGCGTGCCTGTACTTCGCCGCTGTCTTCCAGGCTGTCGCCTGCGGGATCCACTACCTGGCCTCGGTGTTTCTGGTGGTCACGCCGAAGTTCCTCTGCGGCTCCCCGGACAATGTCACCGGGGTGCTGTTCGAGAACCACAGCGCCGGAGCCCTGGCGGACATCTGGCGGTACTTCGCTCCGGGCTCCGGCCCCGTCGTGGTGCGGACTGACGCCGGGGAGCAGTGGGAGCTGAGCCAGTGCAGGAGGGCGCTGAGGATCAACCCGACCGATTTCACCTATCACTTTGCTGGCAACAAGAGCGTACAGTCGTGCGCCGGGAGGTTCAGCTATGACCTGAGCGAGATCCAACAGAGCATCGTGACGGACTGGGACCTAGTGTGCGAGAAGGAGTGGCTGGCCAAGTTATGCCAGCCCACTTTCATGCTGGGGGTGCTGATCGGCGCGCTCGTCTTCGGGGACATCGCCGACAGGTCAGGCTGGACAGCCGGACCCGAATCCCTGCCGAGTGGCGAGAGCATGGTTTCGACAGTTAAACGACGAAATTGTTAATTAATGCAGCCAATATTTATCTACATAATCTTTCATAATAATAACAACAGTAATAATAACAATGATAATGCACTTTATTGTTTACGTCATTATGTAATTGCGTAAGATATAAGATGTATACAATTATTAATTTCAGGGGGAAATTATTATAGTGAAAAATATCCATCCATCTTCTCGAAGGTCAAGTTGTTCGACTTGATGGGGGTGGACACCTAGGTAAATCGTTCGGGCTAAATCGGCAGACTCACAGGCACCCCAGGCCCTTGGCACATCCCTGGTCTGGAGCCTAACCCACAGGGCACAAAGCTTGGGTGCACCCTGGACGGGATAGCAGGGCATCGCGTGCGCTACGGGAAACCGCATAAATGTGGGATTCGAACCCAGAACCGTAACGATGCGAGGCAAAATGCTAAGCACTTTTACTCACCGTTAGTAAAAAGAGGGTGATGGTGGTGGTGGTGATTATTAAATTGAAGCAGTGCACTCTGCCCGTGGCACACCGAGGCCGAGCTCAGACGGATTCTTAGATGATTATTTCTTGTGGCAGTTGGCTATCCTTTGGTTATCGGTTGGTGGTTTTCAATCAGATTCGTCAGTGAACAGTTTTAGCCCCGCAGCCGTTTCTGTCCGTCATGCCGTGTAACAGATTTTTATCCGATCTCATTCCCACGTTTCCCCACCGGTGTTGTTACAGATTGTTGTTTTAGTGTAACATTCACTTTTGCTCAGCTCGCGTTTTACATAGAGGGCCGCGTTGTTGTTTGTCGTTCATGGATTCAGTTCCTAAAGTGCTGTTCTCAAGTACACTTCAAAAAAATTAATTACCAAAGATCTTTTTTTCAGCAGTTGCGCTCTCAAAGCCCCGTGAGCCACTTGTCAGGCAAAATACTCGAATTTAAATAGACTAATTAAAAACCGAATGCAACTTAGGGGGAAAGATGTTTGTTAAATGTTTATTGATCGTTTTCTTCCTTAAGGATTTTTTTCTTATGGTTGCAGATAAAATTCTGCGCTCTCACGGTATTGTCGTGTGTTGGCCTACCGGTCGCGCATTAACGGGTAATGGGAACACCCGAGGGGTAGCGTGGTACTTCATAACCCAACCGCAGCTGAAACTGAATATTTACTCGCGTATCCGCTGCTGACACAGATTTGCTTTCCGAAGGGGCCGTTTAAAGGAGAGGCTGGTGTTTTTCCCATGGATAACTCTGCTTATCATTAAGCCCTTAGCTCACAGCGGTGAATATCAGGTGCCCTTTTGAGAGGACAGACAGAGACCGAAATGTTTCCTTGTCTTTTTTTTATCCTCTTGCCAGGCTTGGGCGGCGGCCAATCCTGATGCTGACCAGCCTGTGCCAATTCGCGTTCGGCGTCTGCGTGGCATTTACGGGCGACTACTACACCTTCGTTGTGATTCGATTCCTGCTGGCTATGGTGAGTGGGACACCGCAGCTTCTCCTCATTCTCCTCCTTTGCCTCATTCTTCAGACAGGGTCATCGCCTGTGGGTTTGTTTTCAGTCTGGCTGAAATCATAGTAGCAGATTATGGGATCAGAACCCACAACTCTCTCCCAAAGGATCGTCATATGTTGACTGAAAGTCTCATTATCAGTAAGAACAGGGTGACACTGTTGCATTGGTGTGGAAGAGAGGGGGCTGTTTGTCTGGCCACACTGGCTCTGTCACAGTTTTGATGTTAAGATTTAATCTCACTCAGCTCCTGTGCATGAATCCAATGGCTTCTCATCCTGGGACCACTTCAGTGTTCCTGTTATTGTTTCTGCAGATGTGAAGGATACACCAGTGCCACCCACAGGTAGTAGTGCAGCTTGTATTAGGAGGGCAATAGAGGTCAAGATGAAAACGGTAAACAGATCAGTGGCACTGCCCATTAGAGATTTACGAAATTCAATGAGAAAACACTGGCAAGGTGATTCTGGTGAGCTCTGGACGTTGACTTAATAATATGGCAAAAAGGTTGTACTTTAGGGGGAAAAAATGGTTGAGTTTCAGCCAAACGGCCAAAAAAGTGGGTAGAGGTGTAAGAAGGGCCTGTAGATAAACGTGTCTAGCTTTAGCCTTTCATGAGTTTCACATGGAATCCAGAGACAGCTTTGGGGTCATGTGGTGTCTGGGATGCTTGAGTATTGTGCAATAGAAGAGGACACAAGGAGAGGCAGCCACACTAAAAGGGCTTTTTACACATGTGTCCAAAGTCCCAACAGGGGAAAATGCAAGCCATGTATCAAAGAGGGTGGGGGCTGATGGGCTGAATGTACAGAGACCTGTGTGGGGGGTGTACTTGGGACTGAAGCATGTATTCCACTGGCAGGTCTCAAGCGGTTACCTGGTGGTGGTGTTCGTCTACGTGACGGAGTTCACGGGGATCAAGGTGCGCACTTGGACCTCCATGCACGTGCACGCCGCCTTTGCCGTGGGCGTCATGGTGGTGGCGCTGGTGGGTCACCTCATCAGGGTGTGGTGGCTGTACCAAGTCGTCCTGTCCCTGAGCACCATCCCCTTCATCCTGGTCTGCTGGAAGCTCCCTGAGACTCCCTTCTACCTGCTGGCCAAAGGTCGACTTAAGGAGGCCCAGGAACTGCTGGACCGGATGGCTCACTACAACGGCGCCTCCACCCCCGTCATGGTGTCGGACTTGGTGGAGCCCGACGCGGCCATCCTTTTGGACGGGGAGGCCAAGGCCTCAAGTGGGAAGACGGAGAGGAAGCTCAGCATTCTGGACCTGTTCTGTAGCTGGAGGATGGCGGGCAGGACCCTCACAGTATGGGCCGTGTGGTTCATCGGTAGCCTGGGCTACTACGTCTTCTCCCTGAACTCCGTCAACCTGGGGGGAAACCAGTATGTCAACCTCTTCCTGGCAGGTGAGACATATTCCTCTCTGTGCCTGAGGGAGATCTCAGCTCCAGAACGTTATAGCCAATACTTGACTACGTCTCATTTCTAATAACCTTCATAAGAAGATGACATGCACTTTGTATTTTATTTAAAAAAAATACTAATAAGATATAGGAAAAAGTAAATATCTACTTGTTAATGGTTTGGGTTGAGGAAGGAATGTACCCAGGCATATTTTAAAAGCTCATCAGAACAGAACTGTCTGGTGGTATTTCTGTGCTGCTCAGATAAGACCCTTCTAGAAGAAGCATGGAACCTCCTCTTTCCCAAAGGCATAAGCTAAACAAATCATATGCAACTCTCTACTCACGAGGGTTCGCTGCTGTTTGCCGTTCAGAGACCCAGGCACAGTCTTTCTGTTGTTCCACTGATTTCTTGGGGTTAATCAGTTGTGTTCAACAGGAGGAGGTGAGTCCCCCCCTGCTGGCCGCTGATGGTACAAATAGCGATTCATGGGGCGGCTCTAATGAGATAATGATTTAAGGTTAGCGAGCAGCCCACAGGCCTTTGCACAGTCTCCACAGGAGCGCCTGGTGCAAGATACATTTGGCATTTCTGGTGACAGACCGTCCTAATCAGTGGGCATCATCTTGGCAGGGCAAATACAGGCAACACAATGAGCTCGCAGTACTGAGAGCACCAGTGCAGTGTAGTGATCAGTGGAGCTTCACGACCACAACTTTAGAACTGTTTAGATACGCTCAGAAACGAAAACTATTTCTCAGAGCTGAAATTTTGGCAACATTTAACTCTATAATAATATACATTTTGGGATAAAACCGAGTATCAAAGAAGATGAATTAAACTGTTGCAGTTCCAGCATTCCAGATCCGGAGTAGCTATTATTTTCCAGCTGTCAGAGCTGTTGGGTATCTTTGGGTTGCCAGATCCTGTCAGGGCAACGTGGAATCCTCCCAGGGGGTGACTTTGTATTATCGATTGATTCCAGGTGTTGTTGAGCTCCCGTCCTACTTGGTAGGCTGCTATGCCATGGACAAGGTTGGCAGGAAGAGGACGTGTGCCCCATCCCTGCTGTTGAGCGGGGCAGCATGCATGCTCATCATTGCGGTGCCCAAGGTATACCTGCTTCTCTCGAAGTAGCAATGGGAGGAATCCTCCTTGGTACCTACATCACCTTCTGCCAGGCTGTCAGCAATATCCATCTTCTTGCAGTCACTGGGTAGTAGCTGCTGGCCAGGAGCCGCCTGTTGTGTGGTTCAACAGTTATGATTGGGCATTCCCAGTGATGTCACTAAAGTACCTTCTCAGTTCACAAGTTGGCAGGGGTGAGGGTAGTGTTGCTTTCTCTGGTCAAAGTTTACGGCATTGATCACATCTTGTAGAATTGAGGTACAATTGATGGGGACAAGAATCACATATTGACTGGTACGTGTGACATCACTGGTGATAGTGGAGATGGGGGCTACATCTACACTGCTATGATAAAGCAGATGTTTGTCTCCATCTCCGCCTTTCATTCAAAGCCCCCAAAAACGACTTTTGAAAATGCTCTTCAGAGCTGTATACTTCTGAAAACTGTTTTAACGTTGCAGTGTGCATGAGTGAAAATGGAGACTTTTGAAAACACAGACTCTAAAAGCCCCCTAATTGGTCCCTACTCATCACATGGCCCTTCTCTGATTTGATTCATTTGATCCTTGATTTGATTGGTCATCTGGTCACCCTACACGGAAGTCTCGAATGAATGACACAGGCGTATGCAACACTCGCTTTTCTTGATGTCATCGATACGTGCCTACCCACTGTAGGCTAATAGCTCAAATACGTTCTTGTTAATTTCAGCGTGGATGGAAATACTTTCGTAAACAACATGAAAATGACTGTGTGGATGGAGATTGTTTGAAAAGTCCATTGTTAAATGAAAGTGTAGCAGTATGGATGTAGTCTGAGACAGAACTGAAGATTGCTCTTATCTCGCTGGATGGGGGAATATAGTGGTAAAAGTACTTACAAGTGCTGTAACACAGCCTTGAATGTAAATAGGAGAAAATTGCCCAGAATGAGGGAAATATGACCTTGTGCAGGCTAATGGTTTCTCAGCTTAGGGCCTGAATGATGGGTATTGCTCAGTTTAATTAACGTTACATTTATATTTACATTTTCTAATAGACACTTTTGTCAAACGTGATGTACAAGTGAGGCA
Organism: Mormyrops boulengeri; assembly: GCA_026781065.1. Classification (NCBI taxonomy): domain Eukaryota; kingdom Metazoa; phylum Chordata; class Actinopteri; order Osteoglossiformes; family Mormyridae; genus Mormyrops; species Mormyrops boulengeri. The sequence goes on from JAODLD010000115.1 coordinate 1,132,594, forward strand.
GATAGTACATTACAGCTGTCAAGGAGCCAGCCAGTTGTGAGTGTGACTATGCTGAGCTTCCAGTGAATTCTCTGTTGACCACCCAGCTGAATTGTCTCCAAGGGATGATTGATTCACTTGACAGGAGCTGACGGTAGAACAGGCCTCCAGGCTTTGTACATGACAGACTTGATGGGGACGCCTCACATACTGTGAACTCCGTATTGTGTTCCGAGTAGCTGTTACGGCACGCGTCTCCTTCATTACAGGCCCAGACTGACCCACAAGGAACTCGCTTCCTTACAGAAGTGTTTCTCAACCTAGTCCTTGGGAACCCCCAGACGGTCCACGTTTTTGCTCCCTTCTGGCTACCTACTGGGTAGCATCTGGGGGTCCCCAATTACCTGTTTGAGAAAGATCCTTCTTACAGAGAAGGAAAGTCACACCGTGCGATTTTCGTTATCGGGTGATGTGGCGTAAACAGGTCATGGTTCAGTGGTGTAAATATGGAGGGGATGGGGTCTTTGTTTACCGCTGCTCGATGGCATTGATCTGTCAAGTCTCCATATGTTATCTCTTTCTCCTCTCCAAGGACTTTGAAGTACTCACTATTATCCTAAGCATGATGGGAAAGTTTGCCATCGCGATTGCCTTTGGGCTGATTTATCTCTACACCTGTGAGCTCTACCCAACGATCATAAGGTTTGTCAGTCCAGAGGGTGACTTATATGCGTCTTCCATCTACCTGATGCTTTCATACAAAGCATCTTACAGTTCTGTAATTTATGTGTACTCCCTGGGATTTGAACCCACAATCATTGCATTGTTAGCACAGTGCTCCCCTTGTTGAGTTACAGGAGCCTTTTTCAGCTGTTTGTGCCATGGTTACGTAACCTGGGCTTACTGAACTGGGTGAAAACCTGGGGACAGCCTCCCCCAGTCCCAAAAGAGTACTGGTGATGTTTGTGACTCCCCTGTAACGATGCATCATGTAATAACGCCACATTATGTAACAACTCAACAAAATGTAACAGATTTTCATTAGATAGATTTAGGTAAATCTTAGTAAATTTTCAGTGGTCCTTTTCCCGAAAGCTTTGTGATACTAAATCGTTAGTTATCTCATACTTAAGATCATTTGTTGATTAGTGAGTGTTTCTCAAAACCCTTTGTAACTAGTAGTTTGTAACTTCACTCATAAATTACAGAGTGATCAGACCCACTCATTATCTTCTATGTCGCACTGTATTTGAACTTTTGCCTGTAACTCTGTCACGGAGACACAGAATTCACCCGAAACGGATTACAAAAATACTCTGGTGCTCTTTTCTGCACGATGTGATGATGATGATGATGCTACACTCCCTGTATCCCTTGAAGGTCCCTGGCCGTGGGCAGCGGGAGCATGATGTGTCGTGTCGGGAGCGTTGTAGCCCCCTTCTGCGTCTACCTGTCTGACGTCTGGGTCCACCTGCCACAGGTAGGGCTGCTCTGGGTCATATGGGCTTGAGGAACCGCACAGGCATGGCTGTTTGGGGCTCCTTTCGTTAAATTGAACGGTGACAGTTATGGTGGACGCTGACTATAGGCAACCAGTACCATGTGGGGTCACGTCCCCCTTAATGTCATGTGTCCTTCAAGTGGGGAACTTGAGAGAGGATTCGAGATTTTTTTTCTTGAAATATCTATCCCTTCTAACTAGCATTTCTTAAAGTCTTCCCTGTGAGATACAAAAAAAGAAGTACAGTTGAAGTTAATAGGAAACTTCTCCGTGATCCTGAGCACAGTTGGAAGATGGATAGTTGGTTGGATGGAATACGGGGCTATACTGGGGCCTGTGGACTTTGGGGTCCTGATAGGGGGGTGGGGGTCCGCCACAGTAAACAGAAAAACCCATCAGTCCACCAGCAAAATGCCTGGTATGCCAGACGGCCATCGCAGGCCTGATGGAGTAGGAGCCCCGCATGGCGCAGGTTGCCTTCCAGCTGTGTGGGGCAGGCGTAGCAATGAGCACAATGTCGTCGGGTTTCTTGGGCCCCCCAGCAGTGTTTGCTAGAAGCTGTCCTCTCACCCCAGCTCATAGTCGGCATCCTGGCTTAGTTGGTCTCTCACCCCAGCTCATCGTCGGCATCCTGGCTTTCGCCATCGGCGTGCTGACACTGCTGCTGCCCGAAACCCTCGGCAAGCCCCTGACGTCCACCCTGGAGGAGGCAGAGGCTTTGGCCTCCACGCCCGGCAAGAAGTCGCCGCCGCAGCAACAGGCGCAGGAAATGCGCCACAGTGCCCCACTGGATGCCAAGGCCGACGGCCTCAGTGTGTGACGGGAGGCATCAGGTGATAAGAAAGAGCAGGGCAGCTCGACCTCCCAGGGCAGCGAAGACATCTGACACTCTCACTGGGGGCCGCCAATGAACCCCCACTACGTTCCCCTTGTGTGGACACTAGCACAAATCAAACCACTGGTTTCACAAGACTCCGCCCTGTTAAGTATCTGTTCTACATATGAAAATTCAGTTTCCGGGGTTTTTTTTTTTTATTGAATAGTAGTGCAGTTCTTCACATAGGCAAGACCAAAAGGAACATGACTGTTCAGAGGATTCCCTGTTAATGTCAAAATTTTTAGGCCACGTTTGGGTTTCCTACCCCCTTTCACATCATCAAAGACAGGAAGATCCAGGATGGCATTTTTGCTTTGATGTAAGGCTTGCTGAATCGGGGATATTGAGGTGTTCGAGCATGCAAATAAGTGTAGGAGACTACGTGTGTGTGTGTGTGTGTTTGTGTGGCTCACTTTGTGTGTGCTGTGAGAGTGTGCATCAGAGCGCCGGCTCTCCAAACTGCCCCGAGGGACCCATCCGAAGCCTCCCATGTTCACACCGGAGCCAAACAATCAAAATAGGCTTGGTAGAAGCAGGAGGGTCATATACAGGGGCGGGGCCAAAGGGTCATCTGCCTCAGCTGAAAGCTGACCGGCTCCCAGAGTGCCTCCTCCACTGTCACTCACCGATTCAAAACATATCATTGGCTAATGATAAGGTCGGCCCCTCTGTATGAATTACGGCTGCTCGTATGCCCCCACACCTTAAAAAAATTCTAGAATTGCTCTGACTAGAAGTATCTGGTGTGCAGGTGGTGAACAGTAATGCTGAAACGCTGATGGTGATGAAGGTAAGAAATATGGGGACTGGCTTAAAAAATGCTGCCCCAGGTCTGAACCCTACCACAGCCCCCTGTCTTTGCAGTGGTGCTAAGTCACAGTTAATAGGTTACTTCCACGTTTCATTCACTAGCTCTGTGTAAATATTAGCCGCATAATTTATCGCCGCCGTCTGCTGAGTTTCTTTCTATTCTATCTATAAATCTGTATTTTCTATGCTCATTTCTCAGGGTATCGGTTTGAAATACTCGATTTGCTGGTATAAGTTTACCAATACAGTGGATGCCGATAAGTTTTTAAGGTCTCATATTTTATAGTAATTAGTTCTTAAACATGCTTTGGGTTTTTTTTTGGGCCCCAGTGGGGGGGGGGGGGGCGCGCCCGCGCCCCCGCGCCGGGGGGGGGGGGGCGGGCGGGGGGGGGGGGGGCGGGGGCGGGGGGAGGCGCCAC
>JAODLD010000115.1:1141686-1160429 GCA_026781065.1 Mormyrops boulengeri
GTGGATGTGGGGGGGTGTGACCCCCCGGCCGCGGCCCCCCCCCCCCCCCCCCCCCCCCCCCACAGCTGTCCTGGGGTCGGATGTTGATGTCAGGGGGACTTCGAGCACCACAGTCGAATCCCTTTAGAAGTGGCTGCTTTTGACAGCATCGCTTTTCCGGAATCGGACCAGTGATGGACCGCCATGCTACAAACGCTCACAGCGGCTTAGGAATAACGAGGACCTCACGTCACCTGGAAACAAGCCTCACCGTTCCACGAGGAAGGGCTGCTCGTTTCTGCACTGTTGCAATGGGATCTCGGTTCCGCATGTTCGACCTGGCTGGACGCCGTAACCCCTTCTCCACGGCAACGCTCAGGGATGCACCAACCACAAGCTGGCATCCTCAAGCTCCTCCTCCTGCTCTGGCTCCTCCTCCTGCTCTGGCTCCTCCTCCTGGTCCACTTCCATGGGCTCCGGGGTCTTGAAGCTGTGCGAGTGTGTCGGCGGTGCGGCCGACCGGAGGCCGATCTTCTTCTTCAGCAGGTGGAACTGCTCCCGGATGAAGTTGTAGAAGTCGTACTCATACTTCATGCGCTGGTAGAGTACCTGCAGGGCCTCCACAGTCGGCGCCTGCTTCCGTACCGTACCCGTCAAATTGCCGATCTTCCTGTAATCTGGGCCAGGAAGAAAAATCCGCACAAACACACCTGTGACTTTACAAACATGTCACTGGCACACATGCAGTTAGTTTCTGAAAGATCTTCCTGCCTGCCCTTGCTGATCTAACATTTTTGTTGCACAACATCCCATTGTTTAGATGAACCCTGGAATAAGACCCTCATCCCAGACTGACTCAGTATCCTAATGTCCTCTAAAGGGCAAAAAAACGGAGTTGCTAGGCGACGACCGAACAGCAACAAGCACAACACAGACTTGATACACGTGTGCCATGACTTCAGAAGCTCGATGCAGGGAAACTGCATTGTTCCAAAAAAAAAAAAGTTGCCATAATGACACAATCCATGTGGCTTCAATAAAACTGTGGAGTACAGGCAGCAGAAAGGGAGAGTGCTCACACCCTGACCTACTTCTTAGCCACCCAGGGTTACCCTATCCGCCTCAGCCATTATGTAAGGCCAGGGGGTCCAGGAAGGTCTCATCTCATAATACACATGAACTGACAAAATGCCAAACCTACAATTCTTACTCAATGACAACGGCGCCAATTGCTGGCCTGGAGTGGGAGCACTACTGGTAGTTAATAAAGACAAGATTTACAGTGCGCTGACAATCACAGCTAAGTTTATCCATTGGGAAGTGTACTGAACCAGACAGCAACTGTGAGTATGTAATATATATCTGATGGTAGCATGTGATTAAACCAAAATATAGCATTTATAGATTTTATTAATAGCTTTTGGTGCTGGAATGTTGCATGTTCAGTGCTAGAGCAAGGAAATGCTTTTATACAGCTATGGTGAGAGTATGGGCTACATTTTCTTTGATAGATGCTCAGCACAACAGTAAAATAAATAGGGCCAGGCAACAAGAGGCGGGACTAAGCCAGTAGGAGGCGGGGCCATGACCACAACCAATAGCAGCAGAGTTACCTGGGCTTTTATAGATGCTCAGAACCCCAGTGAAGTAGTGAGGCAGGAGTCGCTCCAACAGCAGCAACGTGTCCTCCAGCTCCTCCAGCACTCCCACCAGCAAGAAGTTCTCCAGCACGTTTCGTTTGGCCCGCTCCAGAGCCCAGAGCCCAGGCTCCCTGTTCCCATGACAACAGGAGAGGATGGGGCAGTAGTCTTACAGCACTGCTAACTCCCCCCCCCCAAATTACAAAAAGGTTCTATAGAAAGTTCTACAACTTACACATGACACAGCAAACAGGGGCATGAGCACTGCACAGCTGGGGAAGTAGTGAACAGGTGCTCCAGACCGTGTCAGTTCTATGCCCCCTGTGGTCACTGGGAGGGGCAAACTCACCTGCACTGGGGGTGCTGACCGCAGAAGTAGGGGATGATGTAGAACAACCGGGGGTTTGAGCACTCAGGGTAGCTCTCCAGGATGCAGACGTTGATGTCCTGGGGGGGGAGACCATCAGCCCAACACACACACTGGACAGTGCTTAGAGAGAATGTGAGAATAACAAACGAAACACATGCAGATGATGGAGAAGGGGGGTGTCTCTCAGTTAGGCTCTGGCAGATAGCGGCTAAGGGGTAGAGAGGCACCGACAGACCCGAAAGCAGCAGAACCACCAGGAACAACGCCGGCTGGAGGCAAGACCTCTGAGGGCTGAGTTCTGTTGGACCTTTCAGAGAATCACCCACTTGCCATTTTTGCATTAATTACTTACACTACTAAAAGCGAGCTGGTGATGTGAAGTGGAATATGCAGTACATACACAAAAGTAACCGAACTAAAGACAACGTGTTCCAAGGTGACACGTTTTAAAATTGAAATAACGTACGATCCTGAAGTCAGTTACCCAGATAAAAACGACGTCACCAAGGATGCTGGACTGAATTTATCTAACCAAATCTGACATGCATGTAATTGCAGGCTCCCATCACTAGGGGGCAGACCTTCCTCATAGTTTTCCTAGATGGGCCCACAAAACCTAAGTCTGGGTAAGTTTCTGAAAGTGAGCCTTTCAGCTTGAATCCACATCCTGGCAGATTAAATAAGAGCAGCAGGCTCTAATGTGTATTATTTTTTAGGACATACACCATACCTCCTGAAAAGTAGCCGTGTACCCCGTCAAAAACCCAGTAAAGGTCAAGCTGACGTGGCGGGATTCCTACCAAGCGTGCAGCATGACATCTCACCCGTTCTCACTGCATGGATTGCATAATGCGAGCGGTCCGTGATGGAACTGAAACTTGAAAGCAGCGCTTCCCCAACGCAGAAGGAAATTCTTTCACAGTGCAATCAAGAGGCTGTGACTGAGTAACGACTCATCTAGCAAACCACTGCATGTAAACCACTGCATGTAAACCACAGCGGCTAGAATCAGAATATTTTTTGCTTTCTGATCACTGCAGGTGCACATAGTTTATTTCCCCCCAGGGATGTATGTGAAATATAAAATAATGCAACTCAAATCTAGAAAATACTTATCCTCCGAAGGCAGACAATGAACACATTGTGTAAGACAAAAGCCTTTGGAATTACATTTAAAAGCGTTGTGGACAGTGAAGACAAAAATGGCAAGAGCAGGCACAGACTGCCAGAGAGGACAGATTGGGTCCTTCCTGTATGTTGTGCGTTGACCATAGCATCTTAGGACACCAGAATCACAATCACTTTATTTACCAGAAGCTTTTATCCAAATTGATGTACAACTGAAAGCAGGGTCAGACAGTCCCCGGAACAGCTAAGGGCCTCACTCTGGGGCCCAATGGGGCCTGACAGTGAAATTACTCTGCCAATTGTGGGATTAGTGCTAGCAACTTTCTCATCACAGGAACAGCGTCCTACCCACAGAACCACTCACCTCCACCACAAGGCAATATGTAGGACACATATGTAAAAGGTAAAAAGGCGTAAACACAAGCACCATGTAAGATGCCTGAGAGGAAATTTGAGCATGAGAAGTTTTCTGTAGAAATTTTGACCCCCCCACCTCCCATGTTTAATATTTAAACTACTCTGCTTTGCGTGACCAGAGGCCTGACACCGCCCATGAGTGAAAGTGCACTCTGATTTAAGACCTGCCTCCGACTGTCTGCTCTGATCAGCTCACAGGTGACAGGAGGCCCGAGGGGGCAGGGGGCGCTGTGGAGCAGCGTCAGTCCACACACAGAAAGCGCCAGTGGTGGGCAACCCATTAGGTGACATCATCTGAGGGGGCATCGACTTAGCAAGCCGATTACACTTTAACTTTGATGGGGGTGTTGGGGGTGAAGCTTGCCCAGGCCGCCACATGACTTTTGACTGGAAAGTCCCCCCTGCATTGAGGATGGAATGTTAACCAAGCCGCTGGGGGTGCGCGGGGTAATCTCCTCTGCAGCCAGCATGCATACATAGCGCAGCCAGACAGCAGGAGGCGACGTGGTTAAGGAACCAGACCAGCTTCATCAAGATACATTATTAAACTAGATGGAAAAACATCACCAATCCACTTTGGTAAAGGAACCGACTGTGAACAGGTGAAGGCATAGAAATTGTTGGGTTAACAGAAATGATCGTTTGGTGAGTGGACAGCATAATGGAAAACCAAAAAGACACGCAAGGAGCGTGAGATTGCCGACGTCAAACAAAAAGCCGCTTAGCACATAGAAACCCAGGAGCATGGAGGTTCTCCAGGTCCATAAAGACGGCCTGTTTCGACAGGTCGCTAGCAGATGCGGTGTACCAGAGATGGCGGTTGTGGAAGTTCACCGTCATCACCTCTGTTCTCCCTGCGGCCGACTCAAGGCCCGGGCATTTCCCCACAGTGAGCTTCATTTGTTCACAATGTCGGCTCTTCACTTTGGGTTTACCGAGTTTATGGACAAGCTGAATGTCTGGAAAAGGCTTCAAAGCCACCACAAAAACCAGAACGAAACAAGCACAGAGACGGGAAAGCGCAGTGTGATGGAGGACAGCGATCCCTGAGGCCGGGCCCGTGACAGAGCCGCTTTCAGGAGCAGAGTGTGGATTTCATCGATTCCTCTCAGAACGCCAAACGGCAGTTAGCATAGCGTTAGCGGTTTGGGAGCGAGGCAGGGAGTCAGTCAGCTCGGACAAAGGGGGCTTGGATCTCAAGACCTTCTCTTCCCAGACTCGACGACACTCTTGCCAACCGACAACTTCTTAATGAGGTCAGCCAAACGGCTAACGGCGTTCACGTATCCATATTTTAATATGAGACACATTATTACTACTTCCAGACCTGTATTTTCCATTAGTAAATATTCATTAACATGCTGGCATTCTGCCCTATCCTGCATGGATATCGTCTTAACATCTGACTTTTACCCTACTGGGAATGGCATGTGGAGGCTGCAAACCCCTTGGGAGATCTCCGTCCCCTACGGTAGCAGAACCTCACAGGGTTTCCTTGGCACCCAAAAGCCCTCCGTGTAGACGACCGGCGTATGGAAGCTTGCATTAGAACACAAGACCCTCTGTAAAAGCACAGCCGATACCAGCACTTAAGAGTAGAAAGCCACACAGCCCCAAAGTGAGCTCCTGCACTACCACTGTGGTGTCATTGTTTGTTAACATGCGGATGAGAACATCTATCTACATCTTAGGCTACACAGGCTGTAATAATCTTTCTGTAACCCTGCATGTAGACCGTATGTAGACCGTGGGCTGCTGGGGACACCACAAGCCTGCTTTGCCCCCTTTGTTTTGCGATAAATTCGAAAATGTACTCATTCATCTGAACCAGCATGTGACCATACACTTACATGCCAATTATCCAACTCGAAGGACCAGGGAAAAGGTGAAGGGCAGAAAGAAAGTTTAAGATCTAGGATTAAGAAAGAACGACAGCAACCTAAACGTGCAAGTAAATCAAATAAGAGCCCAGATTTGGCTCAGCACGCAGATTTACACCAAGCATCCTGAAAAACAGTGACCCTCCGAACGGAGGGGCCCCTCGCCGCTGCCCACTGACACACCTCGTCTGTTTCTCACAGCCTGCCATCCTACACGCAATCACTGCTTGGGGGCCAATACTGCTGCTCCTCACTGACCCTCTCTTACTCCTCCAGGAGTTACGGCGGCCTTCCTACCCTCCAGCCGGTGATTTCTGGCCCCATGGTGCAAGTTGACAAAGAAACAATGGAGGCGTTTGCCTTTTTTTTAAAAAATCTGGCCATAATGGAAGATGTGGTAAAACTCACTCCGTAGTGCATCATCATCATCACCATCATCACTACCACCATCATCATCGTCGTCACCACCATCACTATCACCATCACCACGACCACCATCATCATCATCATAACCATGACCACCATCAACATCATCACCATTGTCATTACCATCATCGCTATCATCATCACCACCACCACCACCACCAGCCCACCCCACTGGCTGGGGGGGCGGGGGCTGCAGGGCCTGAACCCAGGAAAATTGCTGTAGAACTTCCCTGGTTTCCTTCAGTAGTCTCTCCACTGGACCCAGCATATCACTGGTCTGGCACTGTAGACTAAGAGGCGCTGGATGAAGATCTCGCGGTCTACCCACGCAGCTCCCAGCAGTACCAGGGCAGGCAGGAGTCACAACCAAAACAGAACCGGCTTCTCCTAGAGCTCTGACTTACGGCCAGATGTTGCCAGGAAAGAGGTTGTGGTGTAACACCTCAAACAAGTCACGGGACAACCTAACGCTGGCTCTGATTGTATCCTACGTAGATATGGAGCCACCATGTGTATTGGCATCATCGGGGTTGCCATGGTGACGGCTGGGTAGCCAGATGGCCCTGGGCTCTGTATACCAGCACACTGTAATAACACCACGCGGTCACATAACAGTCCAGTGACTCCGACTAGGTTGCTGCGTGCCTTCCTGCATGTCTCCATCACACACATGAATCTGTGCATGGTTGGTGGTTTCTTGGTATGAGATTGTGTGGGTATTGGCGTTCAAACCACCGTATGCATCGAGAGCCAGCCAGAGAGCTAGTAATCAGATTTACAGGAAGTTGCCTAACAGGGAGAATTATACAACTTCCTGTCAGATGATAATCTCACTGCTGTGTTACTCTAGTACTGCTCTGTCATCAGTTCACCAATACCATAAGTTTCAGTCATTTCTTCGAAGGGCATCGACGGCATCGAAAGGCGTTGGCCCCCGCCTCCGATATGTTTAAATTGTACCATAGTTGGTCGAGTCATTGTGACTGAACAGCCATCCCCCTGGTGCGGCACAGTCACATGTCTGTCAAACGCACCCACCTCAACGTGGTCACTGCCCAGGAAACGCAGGCAGGCGGTTAGTTTAGCACTTCCTGGAGAGCCACCCAAGCTCTCAGAACTCAGATCCGACAGGCTGATGAGAAAGCACCTTCCCGTGTGTAAAAAAGTGCTGACGAGACAATTCTGTGTCACTTCCTGCCCGGATGCCTGTACCTTGTAGATGGTAGCAGTTTCTTGAATCTACGTGGGACTGGGGGGGGGGGGAGTCAGACGTTTTCATGCGGGCTGCCGTCCTTCGCGTTATGCAGACAGTGCTGGCCTCATGCAGAGAACATTCTGGAATGTTCTGGCTCCGCTCCCATAGATGCGCTGTGGCACCAGACACCCCTTCTTAGACTTTGCCTCCCAACCACAGGTGGAAGGGAAAAATTCCTTATTGGGGGGGGGATTTAAATGCATGTGTTTTTCTTTTCAATGATCCAAATTATGTACATCCTCTGCAGTTGCTTGCACAGCATATTTCCCATGTGGCACTGGGAAGGTGGGCAAATCAAACTGCTGCCATGGGACAGTTGAACTAAAGCAGGAGCTTCTCCATCTGCTGAAAATCTGCACCCCCCTTCCCTCAACCCCGACTACCACCCCCCTGTCTCAAACCTCTGGAAAATGACATGTGAAACCAGTACCAATACACACTGTGACACGTGTCAGCCGATCCTACGAGCCCCGGAGCTCGACTGACCGCCAGATGGAGCATCAAAACTAGGACGGGTCCCGTGTCCTTGTGCATGAGAGAAAACATGGAACTCCAGTGCATAACGCGGTCATGTGAGACCGTGCAGCACACACTAATAGCATCACCGGCCCTGTTGGCCAACACCTCCTTCTACATCCCTGGGCACGTGCTCCACACAGCAGTGTGACTGGCTCGTTGATTAAGGAGTGAGGAAATTCTGATCCACGCATTTCTTTTCGGTTAGACGGTACTTCCCCTTTCCTCAGGGACCTGCTGTAATTGTGGCCCTCACAACTCACACAGCTGACATCGAGCCGTAAGCTCTGAGAAATCCATCACACGCTCCCTCGACCAGGCTGCCTCGGCCACAATGCTTCCCACTTCAAAGCAACCGGATACTCTGTCATCTACAGAAGATCACAGATGTTAGAAGCCATTGCAGCTTGAGGCGGGACTTCTTGTAATCTGTTGGCTGTCTACATGGTGACATGGTCACAGGGAGTTAGGAGATCACCACGGGATGCTGGATGTGACATCAAAGGCCAATTCACGGCCAGGGGCTCACCAAATACCGCTCGTCATCCTTCATCCCCGGCGTACGGATCAGGTGGTTCTGCTCTCCCCTCCAGTCTCCAAAACGCCGGAAGAAATAGTTGGACAGGAATCGGTTGATTGGGTCCCTTATGATGTTGATGTAAACAGGCTGTTCTATTCTGAACCTGGAAGAAAGAAAAAAAAAAAGGCCTCCTCTAGTGAGTTTCCCTGGGTGATGAAGGCCGCAAAGGTTAGGGAGGTGAACGGGAGTTACCGGGTGAAGTTGAGGAAGTGCACGTGACGGGTGTAGAGGAAGGGCTGGGGAATGACGCTGATGTTTTTCATCAGGTCCACCTGAAACAGGAGAAGCCCAGTCAGAACTGGGGCGAAGTAACTTTCCATGTCACAAGCTGACACCCAGTAGGTTACCCTGCTGGCATCTTTCAGGTTACTCAGGCAAACTACACTTGAGGCCCTTCCAGAGACCAGAACTAGGTTTCAAGTCAGGATCTTTAAACACTACACTCCTTGTTAGTTACTGAAGCTTTAATATTTCGGCAGAAGTTTGGCCAGAAGTGTTTGTGGGTGCTAATGCTAATGAGGAACATTTTTGTACCATTGGGGTACAATAATGTTGTATGTACCTTGGGGATGGATCCTCAGAGTCCATTTCTGTACCTTAAATTAGACTAAAAGACATTTACCTACAGCTAGGGTACAACAGGCAGCTCTCTGAGGGTACAGCCCCAGTGACGAGCAGTATGTAACTAACAAGTGTTGATAAAAAATATTGCATTATTATGCGTTTAAATAATTAGTGTATTATCATTGTTAGAGACTGATTTGTGTGCATGATGTCGTCATGGTCTTTATGAGCTCTGGCACCTGTACAAATTACAGTTTACAAAGAAAGAGCAGCCTTTGTGGCTATAGGTGCATAATGTTTACCCAAGACATTCAATTAATGTATGGCTGAATCTGTTCATTATACACATGACAAATAAAGGACTTTGGCTTTTGATAGAACATGTGTATGACTGTATGAACCCCCCCCAAACCATGTGTGGGGGCCCCCTGACCAGTCTAAGCAGCGAGTCTGTGAGGCAGCGCAGAACATATCGCTCCTTTTTGAAAGTAAGGGTCCTTGTCTTTGTGGATGTTAACACAGTCCACATGGTCACCGCTGCAGGTTCACACTTCGGGGGTTTATAACGGACGGGACCGGAATTCCAGTGCATAACACGATCACGTGAGACCGTGCAGCACACACTAATAGCATCACCGGCCCTGTTGGCCAACACCTCCTTCTACAACCCTGGGCACGTGCTCCACACAGCAGTGTGACTGGCTCGTTGATTAAGGAGTGAGGAAATTCTGATCCGCGCATTTCTTTTCGGTCAGACGGTGCACTGTGGTCCATCCGCCATTTCGGCTTGGCGCTTACATGAGGTCGAACATCACGCTGCATACAACTACAATAAGTGGTGAAAGTAATATACAGAAAGCATAAAGAGACGTAACCCCCCCTCCCCCCTCACTCTGCCATTCTCTTGGTTTGCATCACTGTGACTTTAGAGATGGGGTGTGATAAGACATCAGGGAGGCGTTTCCATCAAATCTCTGGACAGCCAGCCCCACCCCCCCCAGTCCCATGTGTTAAACTCAGTCTTCAGGCAACCACTCTGAGGTGAGTGCAAGCATTTCACAACATGCACAGCATCCACTGCAGGCAGAACCTGAGGTTGGAGGATGAACGAGTCGTTTCACTAGTTACTGGGGGGGATCGATTGCAATCAAAATGGGACACAACCTTTTATTTATAATTTATTTATACGGCCCGTGACCCGTTTATAATTCATTATTAAATCTGGGCAGCAGATCAATCTTTCAGTTTTCACAGAATAAAAAAAATGGTGTAACATTATTCTGCTAATAAACACTGGCAAGTTTCACCGCCAGCACCGGAGATATTAGACAAAAGTATATTGGTTATCGATCAAATTTCCTCATGCAGAAATATGGAGATGCAAGCAAAGGGGTATTCAATGATGCATTAAAATGTAACGGAGTTACCAAAATAATTCCACCTTCTCATTCTTGTTCGGCTACTTCTATCGTAACTTCTATCGTAACTTCTATCGTAGCGTAACATTCAAGTTAGCGCCAGTGCTTGTGGTCAACCAATCAGCAAGCTATCGCTGCAAACGCCACCCCAGTAGTTCATGTTTAAATGAAAAGTATAGAGTAGGGACTGAAAAAGGGTTCCAGAACTTCCTCTCAGGATCTACAAATCGGGCCGAGTTAATGTGGTATGAGAATAAGACAAAAGTTCCTGCTTCTGGGAAAAAGTTCTGCTTCTTGAAAATAGTTACTGCGGTGTGAATATGCCCAATGATTCATTCTTGTTCAGAATGGAGCGGTTAGTTAATCACAGACGACTAACAGCACCGGGCAAAGATGGACACTGTAGGTCATTCAGGAATAAAAACTTCACAAGCTGCCCATTACGCCACACCTGTACAACTGTAATGACAGCAGGCTCCAGGTCCACTCAATAAGGTTGAAAACAATCCCGGTGTTTATTTAAAAATGCTAGTTTGAAGTATGTCTCAAAAGCATTTAATTAAATTCAGCTACAGTTCCCTCAGGATGGCCTAGTCTGCAAATGTAAAAGACAGATGATTCTTGATATTTTTAAAACTTCCGTAAGATCTGAGGTGGGATTCAGCATGTGCAGACACACCACACATTTACCTACAGCTAGGGTATACTCCGACGTCCCTCCTTTTAGGTATTTTGGGTGGGTGGTGCCATTTTCCCCCAAATAAATAACAGATGGCTATTCCAGCCCCATATCCTTCAAAATCGCCTCTGGCTTACCTGCTCCTGTTCGGTGAGCCGGGTCTTGTTGTGAATGTCAGAGGAGAGCAGGTTGAACCGGTGCTTCTCGGCAAGGATCCGCAGAAGCAGGACCACAGTGCGGCTACCACACTTACCGACCCGGTTGTACACCACCTGGCTGGGGAAGGGCAGCACCTACGGTACATAGGGTCACGGAGAACATCATTGGGGGGGAAGGCTTTTGCAGATCAGAAGTCCATGTAGAACAGATTAGAAGGAACCGACCAAGACGATCCCATAAAGAAGCATCATTCACAATAAGTTGCACAAGTGGAGGGGAAAGGGACCGAAACAAACAAAGCTCGGGAAGCAAGAACTCCCCGCTTGCTCCTTCAATAACTCCGACCCCTGGTGAAGCCTCCCACAAAAGGGCTTCAACTCATCAATCCTGACCCCACGTCACAAACAATGAAATAATAATGCAGTTCTGCAGAAGTAGGAAATCTGATGTCCGGCCAAAAATGCGTAACAAGCATGACCATATCAGAGACTGCCCAGGGGATACAGACCACTGAGCAGTTGCCAAATCCACTTATGGTCCTGCTCCCTTGTGAATCGTACATTGTTTGGTCACCGTGTAATCTGCCAGAGATTTAAACTGTACCCTTTGAGAAAAATGCATCTGCGATGCTCAGAGGTTGTGCAGCCTCTCTGTGGGCAGGAGACATTAAGGAGACACAGGAGGCCTCCTTCTCATTCCTCTCCTACGCCTTGGCAAGCTATCTTCATTACAGACTGCTGACTCGACCCAATCTCTTGCCCTTTTGACTGCAGGAAAAATAAGCACGCAAAGTTGTCCAGGAAACCTGTCAGGTACATATGGTAGCCACGCTGTTCCTTGAGTCAGAGACAGCCCTCTCTAGCACGGCATTGTCACCGGTAGCATGTAAAAGAAGCGGCAATCTTGTATGCACACTGGTGTCGAGGCATCCAAGTTGGTCTGTGGGACAAGATGGCTAAAGTTTGAAAAAGTTTGAATAATTAGTTATTTATCTATAGTTGGAGTACTCAGTTGTGTTTACCGAAGTCCAAATTCCATTGGGGGGGGGGGGGGGGTGCTATTAGATTCCCTTGGTAGATTTCGTCGAATGAGTCAGTCATGCGGTCCAGATTATATCGCGTTTCGGTCCGGATGCCTACCGGGGTTCACCATTTAAGTACGCCTGATCAATAGTGAAGACCAAAAAACAGATGTTTATTCTTCTGGAGTATACTGGGCTAAGTCTCTCTGCCTGTGATCAGAAGGTTCCAGATTCAAGCCCAGCCTCGGCACGTCTGCAGGCCCTTGAGCAAGGCCCTTAACCCCCCCACCTCCCTGGACACCGCTACAGGTGGCTGCCCTTCGCTGCACAGCTTGCTCTCACCCTTGGAGAGCAAGATGGGGGAGGTGTAAAGAGAATTTCTCCACGAGGGTCAATAAAATGCGACAACGAAAGCAACAGCCCTTGACAAAGAAACGCGTCCAGTCATTCAGGAAGTCCAACGTACCAGCATGTCAGTGGCTTGTGTTCATTGCATTAAAATTGTCTGGATGTTTGCTTCAAATGAACAGATGTAACCATCTGCAGCTTCCTGGCTGGAAAGTGGAGGAGGACTCACTGAGTACATCAAGGTCACTCGAGAAACTAGATAAAGGTTCTTAAGACCTCGGCCTTAGGCAAGTGCTCTGACCTTCACCAACCCCAAGAAAGACCTGCCAACTGGTAACCAATGAAATGACCAGTATGGATGACCAATGGAATCGGTCCTAAGAACCAAGCCATTTCAATTGCACACCATTACCTTTTGCGCCTCCCAGCTCCAGGCTGACAGGAGGTCTTGACACCTTGCCCGTAGAGGAATTGATCCTTTATTCCACACTAATTCTCACAGGTTCTAACACGTGCTGTCAAAGGTCCAGCCTTTCAACTGTCACTCATTCTGATAGGCGCTACTCGTCAGAAGACCCGTCCCCCTCACCCTCATAAGAGCTCACACAGGTCCGTCGACAGACACGGCCTTTTGGAGGAGCTGTGAAGACCTGTACAAGGAACGGTACGAAGCACACATGTCTGGCTACTAGTTACTTGAGGATTTA
The DNA here is from genome assembly GCA_026781065.1 of Mormyrops boulengeri. Taxonomy (NCBI): domain Eukaryota; kingdom Metazoa; phylum Chordata; class Actinopteri; order Osteoglossiformes; family Mormyridae; genus Mormyrops; species Mormyrops boulengeri. The sequence continues at coordinate 1,154,774 of JAODLD010000115.1, forward strand.
CAGCCAGGGCAGATCTAGAAACCTCAGTGGTCCTCTGCTAAAATTGTTTAGCCAATTACTACTAAGGCCATGCGCGCCCTAGACTCCGTCCTTCGCAGATTCCCAGCGGAAAACCACACAAGAGGAGCAGACAGACGCCAGCGCAGAACAGGGAGTCATTACTATCTCAGCAATGTTCTCCCCGTTATTTCCTCAGAGAGGACAGGATGCCCTCAGAGAAAGTAAACAATTTGGTCCTTTGCACCAAAAAGGCAGAGAGAAACATATTTTGGCAACAGCTGCAAAGGACCAGATAAGATATTTTGTGACAGACACGACACAAAGGATTTACAGAGCCTGAAGAGGAAGCTCTGCTGAACTCTGGTGAAAGCCGAACGTGGTCCGGGGCCATACCAGCGTCCTTTCACTTTAAGCTCCTGCAGGGCTCTCACCTCTGTGACCTGAAGTATCCTAAAGTATCTTTGCGGATAGATCAGATTTACATGCTTTAAGGATGACTTTTACTGCTCTATAAGGGCCGTAAAGTGAAAGACAAGCATTTCCTGGATACAAGAGACAGGGGAAAATTTAATGAGACCTTGCGGTATCCGTATATGCACTTGGAGGAGGGACACACCATATGCTCAAAGAACTAAGCTCTGAAACAACCAGGCTTAGCGTTAGAATAGAGCACATTAGCCCCGGGAACCAATCAACTGACAGCTGTTTGTATTGTATTGGCTGTAAGGTGCTGCGAGACTACATATTTGTTAACATCAGTCAAGCAATAAACAAGCAGAGCGGCGAGCGCTCTTGGTGGGATCCCAACTGAGCTGTTTCGCTGCAGGTGGTCACTCTTAGAAGCACGCTCTTGCACGATGAAGCAGCCCTTCACACTCCTCACTAACGCCTTCAGGTCCTTCCTGAAAATACTCCCAAAATACATTGTTTATTGACAATCGAGAAAGCCATAGTGTCAAAACTATTAATCTCAGTGTTACATGATTTTTCTAGATTAAATCAAGATCAAACGGGTATCCCCCTTCTGCACCATGTACATTATTTTAATCATTCTATGAATAGTTTTCATGAAATGGCCTGTGATCTCTTTACTTCATCACTTATTTAGCATACGGAATTAGCACTGAGCTTTTTTTGTATCAATTTAGTCTTTAGTAACAAATACATTAACAACAAAGCTAATCAATTATTACTCAATTAAGCGCAAGCAAGTGCTCAACTGGAACAGAAGTAGAGAATCTCGTCTGGCAAAAACCTGAGGCTACACACCCTCACACAAATTAGGCCTGTAATGGTACACATATTCGATTACATCATCTCGATTCGGAACGCACAAACAAAATGGATGAATGCATTTATTGACAGGGGCGGAACGGAAATTCAGAAGTAGATGTTTAACATGGAAAACATTACATTAAATTGTGGACATGAGTGGTTATGGGTAATGCTGGTTACGGCCAGTCATAAATCGACAGTGAGTAGCATTACAGCTGTAATACAAATCCCATATGACTAACTCAGCACCTTGCATGCTGCTATATGCTATACTGGGTATGTACAGTGTATATGGTACATACAGGGTATATTGTGTATACTGTACAGTATATACTGTATGTTTATTGTACCTATTGTATGTACATTAATTGTAATGTATTTACTTTATGTGCAGTTGACTGTGCCCTATGTAAGATGCTGCCTAAATCTGCTGGGAGGAACATGTATAAGAATTTCATTGTACTTGTACCCATACAAAATGACAAAGTTTTGAATCTTGCATCTCTAATCCCAATGCAGATACACTCCAGGAAAAGTAGAGTAGGAACTTGGATCCCTTTCATCACTTTAAGGCACAATCCATCATCAGCCAGGCACTTATAGAGCTACCTGTGCACACAAACGACCAGCAGTCACCTCTACACGCGCTACGTCAACTGAGGAAGCCATGGCCTGCAGAGGGTGACAATGAGCCTGCTGCCTGCAGAGGGCGAAAACGAGTGTGTGGCCTACGCTGGGTGACAACCAGCCTGCAGTGCACACATTAGCAGATGTGATGGCATGGCTTGTGCGTGTTGGGGAGGGAAACCTCAAATTTTCCATGACGGAATGAAAGGTAGGGGGTAAAAATTATGGGTCCTACACAAATAATCGCCTAAAACAATGGTCACATTAAGAATAATTAAAAGCCTTGCAGGCCTCAGAGCAGGTTCCACTCCATATTCAAGGCTTTTCATTTCTGCCAAGGCAAACGCTTCTAATCTACTTAAACAGGCAGCCCCAAGCAGAGGACTTGCGCTTCAAATACAACTCGGTTCTGTGACCTATAACATCCAAGTAAACATGGCAAAGAATGAAGACCAGAGTGTTTACTTATCAAGGCAGAGACGCTCGGTTACAGCAGGCCAAATGAAGGCAAAGATGGTTCCCAGTGGATTCCGCTGAAAAGGTAAACGCCCTCAACATCTCCCCCCGAAAGACTGAGCGGTATGTTAAAATAAATAAAAACAATAAATTCACCACGAGGGAGATGCACACAGAGACGGGGGGGGGCTATTACCCTGGGTGCAGGAGGGCTGTGGTCATCGGCGAACGTGGAGTCTCCTGTTAACACAAAGAAAAAAGATATCAGCACCGTGGGAAGACGATGGCAGGAACGCGTAAAGGCCTGGCCATGAGTGATGCACGTAAAGGACAGAACCAGTGCCACCGGTTAGGGACAAGAGATAGGAGGAACGTCTGTGCGAAGCCGGGGAAAATGTTTCAATTCCCAAACCTAAAAAAAAAAAAAAAAATCAAGCGAGCGAGGCAGCCAGACTTCTCTGCTCCGTTTTAAGATGGCCAGGAAACAGAGACGCTTTACTCCTCACTCATTTGTGGAGGGTGAGACCCTTTCGTGTCATCTGGATTAGACTGTATATTCCGCATATTCTGTATATTTTTCAGTGTTGCTGAGGTTCCCAAACGCTCAGAGAGAGAGAGAGTCACCCGCACACCCAGCGGAGAGCTCCCCAGTACGGTATCCTGGCCCGGCGACAATGCGACCGTACGTTCTAATTAAAGCCGCATATTTGTGCAGTGGAAAAAGCAGCGCGGCCCACCAGACGGGTCAGCCGAGCTCCGCGGCAGTGGCTCAGGGGATGACAAATACAGTCGAGGGAAGAAAAAAAAACACACAGCGGAGCCAGAAACCCAAAGAATCCACCTGCTGTCACTCAAAAAGCCAAGTATCCATGGCGACACACTTGGGCCACTCACAGGCGCCAAGGACAAGCCCCGCCCTTCAGGAGGCGGCTCGCTCACGGTCCCGCCACCCTAAATGAAGAAAGGGTGACCAAGTGTGGGCCCCCACCACATTCTGCAGGATTCTCAAGTCACAGGCTGCATTTGTTGACCAGTAAAACGTTCAGTAGTTTCTGTCACAAGATACGATTTGTCCAGATGGAGACCGCAGGGGCGTGGCTAGGCTGAGAGCATGGTTCCTTTGTGGGTGGTCTCCGATGCCCTCCCCTGTCCACATCCTCTCCACCCACACATACACCATGAATTAATCACACTTCTATTTTTTGCGGTCCGTGGCTCTGGGGCATTGGTTGGTGCGGGGGCACTGTGTGGTGAAGGGTGCCCCTTTGATCTACTGATCCTGACACATTAATCCTGGCCCAGAGCTCAATACTCCGATTACAGGGGGGGGTGGCAGTTGTGATTACTGTGAGCTTTATTTTAATCTAATTTTATTGTGGGTAACCTCGCCCCCCCTCAGATGGGCTACTTTTGTATACATGGGGCAGGGTGGGGTACGGTTAGGAGAGCCAGGGTGAGTGAGTGTGGTTTGACACACCCAGTCTGAACACAGAATAGGACGGGGAGAAGGATTAGTCAGGATATTACCCACAAACCAATGGGCCGGTGGCTCCGCCCCTCCCCCCAACGACATGGACCTGAAGTTCAAACATGAAGGAGGGTTCCCTGGACCGCACCTGGACCGACCCCAACACTCAGGCTCTGCTAGCCCAGAGCAAATGCGACATCGCTCAACCGGCATTCCACTTGCGTCCCTGGGAGAGCGCGCACAGGCAATGAACGGAAAATGTGTGAATGACACACCAGGCCTTGCACTGCAGGATCCAAGCCCCACCAAACAGGTCTAGCTGAATCAGGAAGGATGCGCTCACACTAGAACCAGGGACATTAGAACCACACAGTGTCTTAGTGGGAAAATAATGTCACAGGTATTGGCTCCGGGAGAGAAGCTCGGAAGCCGGACTCGAGCTCACGGTCCCAGAAAAGCCCAGAAAGGCCTTCTCCCAATCGCTGTCCATCCATCCACTTCCCCCTTCAAAAGATGCTGATCGGCACTTGGTTTGTGCAACAGAATCAAAACCAGCATCTAAAATCTTTTAAAATTTCTTTAAGCGAAGACTAATACCAGGAATAAACAACTGCTAAAAAGAATTTAAGGACAAAGAAAAAGCTGCTGGCACATCAGGGCCAGATAATTAGTGTATTTTTAGTGACTCACATTTCTCCTCGCATGTCATTCCCTGTCTGCCTCTCTGAATCACCTGCCCTACACACATACCCCACTGTAAATAAAGCCAGGAAAATGGTGAACATTCTCACTGAATAACACTCCCCAGTACCCAGGGAGAGTGAGCTCAGTTGAGTCCAAAGTAATTCACACCTGCTTTAGGAAAGATGAGCAGGGAGCGCCGTCCGATCCGGTAACCAGAAGGTTGCCGTTTCAAGTCCCAGGAGTGCAGGAAATCAGTTTTAAATATACTGAACTACAATTAGGTAAAATACAAAGGTCATGAAGAAGTGACAAAAATGCAAAAATTATAAAGTAAAGGGAATTTTCCATGTCTTATCACAACGTTTCATCCCCTCCAGCAACAGGGCCAAAATACACGAAGGTTTAAGCGGGTCAGAGTGTTTCCCGGGATGTGAGGTGTAATTAGCACCAGGATGTCTGTCCTCACTGTCTGTCCAACCTCACCTCAATGATCCACTGAGCTTCATTCACAGCTTGTCCCCCAGAGAGTGTCAGCGGTTTCGCTAAGCGGGGAAACGTGACTGAACAAGGAATAATATTTTCACTGAAAGGTGATGGAACAAGCCTGTAACCTCAACATACTTTCCCCTCAATTTGCAGATATTGCATTACTTTCATTTTTAAGCAAATGAACCCATATCATGAGCCTTATAATGCCCCACGAAGGCAAAACACAGTAACTATACTGGCAATGAAACAGGAAAAGGCCTTCGAAGATTTTTTTGACTGTCCACCTATATGTGAAGCAGGTAGGTATATGATAATATTCTCTTCCAAACCAAGGAATGATGATCTTAGATATTTTGTCACAAGGTAAAAACATACCCCAATAGACCCAATGTTGGTCATTACCCAATTTTGGAATAATATGCGGTTACTCTCTTTTGCCTTTATAGGACAGTATATCCATCCACCCATCCATCCACTTTCTGTAATCACTTTCAAGGTCACGGGGGGTCCGGAGCCTATCCCGGAGGCTACAGGCACAAGGCACGGAACAACCCAGTATGGGGCGCCAGCCCATCGCAGGGCACACTCATAGACCATTCATTCGCATATGCACACCTACAGGAATGTGGTAACTCCAATTAACCTCAGCATGTGGGG
>JAODLD010000115.1:1160529-1171689 GCA_026781065.1 Mormyrops boulengeri
ACCACCACGCCATAGGGAATTATGTATAAAATAAATATATAATATGAAACCCCCCCCCCCCCAACATGGCACAGCCCATGAGCCACTTCAATCATGCCTGCCAGTGACAGACGACAGGAAAATGATTTCGGTGAGAAAAGCGACGTCCTCCTTAGCACTCAAGCCCCTGAGGATCTTCTCAAGAAGTAAATAATTATTAAAGCCACAAATCGAAAGATCCTAGTTTAGAAGAGATGTAGCAGTTACCCTGGGGGCGTAGGCCAGCCTTCACTGAAACCTTAACGACCAACATCACAACTCAGTATAAGAAAGCTTCACCTTAATCTATAGTGATGCGAGTGAAAGACCACCCTTAAAAGGCACAGCACCTCCCCTTCAGAGGTGAGGGCTATGAACCAACATCCCTCCGCCGGCTATAGACACTCAGGCCCACCTCGGTGACAGCCGAGAGAAAGAGCGAGCGGATAAATAAGTAATAAAGTACGGTGAATTGCAAAGTGACACTGATGTATAATCCTATTCTGCATGCCCTGTAATACAAATGGGATCGCATTCATCATTCTGGGCACAAAATAACTGAGCAGATCCAACTATCCCAATTATCCAGGGAATGTCACAGTGATCCAGAGGTTGGCCTAGGGAGGATCCTGGACAGGACTTCTCTGTCTAAGGGCGCTTCAGTCAGCCCTGTACCTGCTCAAGCAGGTCTTTGCGTGGCAGGAGGGAGCTTCCCAGAATGGAGGCACGCAGAAGCGGGGCGGGATTTGAACCCGTGCCGTCCTCTGTCACTTGTACCAGTGATTTAAACTGCTTGCTGAGGCTCGCCAGCACCTAGAAATTCCCCCGCCGAAGGCTCCATTATGCGCCTCGCATCCGTGTCAGAAAGGGTTTCCGTGCCTTTAAACTCCACGGCAACCAATGAGAAGCAGCCCCTTGCAGCATGGGGGTGGGCTGGGCTCCTCCAGGGCCACCTGCTTCTCACAGTGGCCGTATTCTACTCTGGCTATTCAGTTCCCAGTGGGGCAGGGAGCCATCGAGGGCCAGGTGAGCGCCCCCCAAACCTCCTACGCAGCACCCTCTCTACGCACAAGGGTCACTTGTCTCGGCCCCAGGACGGGGATGGAGGGGGGTGGTCAGCGTGACATAACAGAAAGGTTCACGGGACAAGGTCTCTGATGAATCCAGTCCATAAAAACAGGAAATATCTTAAATGGTTTAATTCAGGGACAGAATGACCAGCTCGCCTCACCTGCATAGGCCCATCTCCATATTAAGGTTTTACTTTCCACACCGCTGTAATTATTTACATCCTGCATCCAGAAACCGTTGTCTGGGGGGGACAAATGGGGAAGCCACAGGGGCCTGGTACCTATGGTATGGACAGTGTAGGAAGCAGGACCAGTTTCCCTGTGCTTGCAAACTTCGTACCCTGACTGCAGTAACTCCTCCTCACAGCATGAGGGCAGCAGTGAGGTACCACGAAGCCAGCTGGATCCCTTTAATGCCCTCCATCCAGAGAACATATGCAGCACACATGTTCATCTGTCCTTAAACGAGGTGCTTCTGAAATAAAAAGCCCACCTTCTGAGTCTAGCGGTACGAAAATAAACATTTGGTGCATTTGCCTTTGAACGCCCACGATAGATCCCAAAGAGCACATGGATAAAGAACCCCACTCTGCTGAAAGACTCCTGGATGACATCATAGGAATTGCACAAAGGTAAGGCTTTCAAGTACAATTAGGTTCATTTACATTAATTTAACAGATGCTTTTGTTCAAAAATGATGTACAAATGAGGTAAGCTTGGAGCCAGCCTACAGTTGGAATCCCGGGAGAAGTTACGGTTACACACATTACTCAAGGGGCCCAAAGGTGATATGATTACTCTTCCAGTCTTGGGATTTGAACCCACAACATTCCGGATTTGAGAGCACAGGGGAGTAGTGCTTCACAATAAGACCTTGTGCTCTTCCAAAACATGTCAGAAAATATGACTTTGGCCATTTTTATTATTTTCTTATTTAAATTTGTTTTCAGCCTCTCAATTTTAACTCTGCCCCGACATTGGCCTTTTCTAGAGAGCAGCTAATGTCCATGCCAGACTGTAGTATTCTGCACAGGGGCCCCGAAATAGGGGCAACACAGATGGATATACACAGAAGCATTTTGGTCGCATATATAATATCATCAGTAGCTGTGGACAGCACCGTGTCAAACAATGTGTGGGCCCTTGCCTGGAAGGTTGTGGGTTCAAATCCCGTGGCCGGCAGAGTAGTCATATCACTGTTGGGCCCTTAAGCAAGGCCCTTCACCCCAGCCGACCTCCACCTCTCCCCACTTGCACACCGCTTCGGACAAACGCTCCTGCCAAATAAATAAAACTTTGCAACGTAAATCGACACGAGGTGACCTCGTGTGCTGCTCCTCAGCTCCCCCCCCATGTGTGACTGCAGAGAGGGGCCACAAAACTCCGCCCACAAGCATCCCTTCTATTAAAAGGCAATCCAAAGCAAAATAGCGTAAAAGGTGCAGAATTAAGGGACTGAAATGGGGTGTGTGACAAACATAACTTACAAACCCCATTTACAGAGATATTTTCTAAAATGCAATACAAACCAAAATCTTTGATAAATAAAAGTTCATGTTAATTAGCGGCGAAAAGTACAAAGAAAAGATTTTCAGCAGTTGTACTGACCGATTTAGTTAATACATGCAAAGTTAGAATTTGATGACTGCGACACTCAAAAGTTGGGGCGAGTTAAAATTGAGAGGCTGAAATCAATTTTAAAAATAAAAAATTGAAAGAACTAAAATTGAAGGACTGAACAGTGCAGATTATTCCAGTGACTCTGGTTTGGAAGGCTTCACATTAAGCAGCCTAACTGGTAGCAGGTGAGGTATCATGACTGAGTAAAAGTAGCATCCATCAAGGGTTCGGTCTCTGCAAGCAAGGATGGGTCATGGTTCACCCTTGGTGCCAAAATTCGTGAGAGAATTGTTAGTTCAGAATTAACATTCCTCAATGCAAGATTGCAGAGAATTTAGGTATTGCAGCATCTACAGTAAATAAAATTGCGAAAAGATTCTGAAAATGCGGAGACATCTCAGTGCGTAAAGAGCAATGTCAGAAAACAGTGTTGAACGCGTGCGATATTTGAGCCCGCCTACAGCACCGCCTAAGAAACTGTTATACCACTGTGACAAGCATAGCCACTTGGAATCAGGAGTACTTTGGAAAATCATTGTCACTTAATACAGTCCGTCGCTGAATCCAGAAATGCAACTTGAAATTGTATTATGCAAGGAGGAAGCCATATATCAGCTCTCTGCAGAAATGCGGGCGAGTTCTCTGGACCAGAGCTCATCTCAGATGGACCAAAAGACTGTGGAACCGTGTGCTGTGGTCAGATGAGTCAACATTTCACATCATGACTGGAAAAAAAGGGCATCAAGTTCTTCGTCAGTCCAGATCTACCTCCTATTGATCTGACAACAGCAAGACAGACTGCTGAGTGGATGAAGTCTTACATCATGCAAGAATGGACACAGTTTCCATTTACAAAATTCCTACAATTAGTATCTTCGGTTCCAAAACAATTAGTGTTAATTAATGTGTTATTAAAAGGAAAGCTGATGTAACACAATGGTAAATATGCCACTGCCCCAACTTTTGTTGAGTGTGTTGCAAACATCAGATTCTAGCTATGCGTATACAGACGCTCCTCTACTTACGAACGACATACGTTCCGAACGGCCGTTCGCGACTTGAAATGTTCGTGAGTCGCTATTCAACATCATTTTAAGGGTATACGCAAGAACAAAGAACTGGGATGCTGGGAGTACGCATGCTACGCTGCTGCGCTGCGGGAGTAGCGGCCAAAAGTCGTACTAGGTGGAACTGGCGCACAGAAAAAAAAAATTAAAAAATTGTGTTGCGGACGGGAAACGGGAGCCCAATGAACACAATTTGGAGTTACAGTCCTCTTTGTTTGTATGTCTGAAAGTTCGTAAGTAGAGGAGCGTCTGTATTTACAAAATACAATTAAGCTGGTCTTTTTGCACTTTTGTCAGTTAAACAGAAAATACCCCAACATTTCCGGAAATAGGGTTTGTATTTTCGTTCATTATCCGAGTGGGTTTAGCCAGCCTGCCCTTGGCCAGCGCCTGTGACTCAAGGGACCCGTCGACCCCGGTAACACCAGGCGGTCGTCCGCCTTCCGTGGCGATGTCATTCACTCGTGGGAACATCATAGGAGGCTTACACACCCATGCCACAGCACTGGAGCTTTCTAGAAACAACCAGCATAATGACCTGGCATTTTAAATAACCATGAGGCCACGACACGTTCACTCCCGAAATCCGCACTGCTTCTTTTTAAAAACACAAAGGGGCTGCCCCTCCCATAGCCAGTGATATGTGCATGAAAACCCCTGCAGAGAGCTCAAATTACCTCAGACATGGGGCCACGTCCTGGGGAGGAACCAAAAAGACCAGGGGCGGAACCAAAAAGACCATGGGCTGCGGCGACCTCTCTCACATATGCGGTGGAAAGGAGTTAAATGTGCACATCACTTCTAAAAATGTTCACTATGCTGGTGATCGGAGGAGTTACGGGAGCCACTTAAAAATCACATAAGCCTTATCTGTTTTGGACAACAACAAAAAAAATTCATACAAAAGGGCGAATCCAATATTACAGATAAAAAAAACTGAAAAGGAAGAGATGTTGTGCTCAACCACAAGACAAACTTTTATGGAAAAAAAAAAAAAGTATGGCTGACAGACAGAAATATCTGTGCACAGCTGTCAGCGAGAGGGACTTCTCTATAGGATACGTCGCTTAGAATACATTAGCGATGTGTTTAATACGTTTGAAAACCAAAAAACAGTATTGGCAAAAAAAAAAACTTAATATACGCAGTTTTAATTTCAGTTAAAGTCGGCTGTTAGTATTACATAGATGTGTGAAAGATTATTTCCAAGTAAAACTGGAAAAACAAGCACCGACATCAAAGCTGTACATCACCACTGAAAGAACAGACACCTCCGGTGTGCGGGATGCGGAGCATCTGAAAAGTAATTAACGCAAAAACAATTCACTAGAGGGACTGAAAAAATAACATTATCCAAGTAAGCTCCAGCTGGGCCAGAAAGCAGGCGTCGCGCTTTCCGAAATGGGATCGCAACAGGTGGCCAAACAAATGGTACTAGTGAGAGCCGGTTTGTCTTCCTCGCCCTGTGGATATTCCCCTTGTCAAAGGGGCAAAAGGGTAAAGAGTAACTTCATACCGCAGTGGAGGGTGTTTCAAAAAAACAGGAACATTTCAGATCATTGCTCCGTTTGGCAAGTGCGTCAGTCCCCCTAATCTGATGATCTGCATCAACTTCTATCATAACAGGTCAGGGAAGTAAGCCAGTGAAAATGGCTAATCAGAGCAGCCTCCGACGATTCTGTCCCAAGGACTCCGAATGGCCCGGAGACGTCCCGGTCGCCCTCGGTCTGCTTCCCCTGACATTTGTTTGCTCTAAAAGTCGGTGGAACCGCTTAAGGAAATGAAGAGTCTAAGTGCTGTATTAATGCCGCATTTATCCCCTCGCCCCTGAGTTAATGACGGAGATGTTCAGTCTTATGCGATGGGCAGGGAATATGATGCAAAATGAATGCACCGAAACTGAAAAACGCTGTTCAGGAGGTTTAAACACCTATATACACCGAATAAATGCGGCTGCTGCGGCGATCCGGCTGCATATGGGAAAGCTCACCTCATACCAAGGTGGCACATTTTTGTGTTAATGTTTACCTTCGGCATTGCACGGCCAAATTCCTGCAAGCGACGGATCCCGTAAAGCAGGGGTGGCCAATCTTATCCAGAAAAGGCCGCTGTGTGTGCGGGTTTTCGCTGCAGCTGCTTAATTAGGTCACTAATTAGAGGCGTGATTGGCTGAAGAGTCCTCACACCTGGGTTTGAACAGCTGGCCTAAAGGTTATCCCAAAAACCAGCACACACACCGGCCCTTTCCGGATAAGGTTGGCCACCCCTGCCGTAAAGGCAGGAATGGGGCGCCACCCTGCTCCACCCAAGAAGGGTCCGGCTGCAGATCCACTGTGAGGCAAATCCACTGACAGACAGGCCAGCCCAAGGTGTACTTGGTGTCTGTCAGTGGATGGGGCTCTCTGTGGCTCTGCAGCGAGACTCTTCTTGGCTCCCCCCGCCACCCTGCTCCACCCGGGGGCCCTCGCCATCCTGCAGCCTGCTTTCCTCTTCGGGACCCCGTCTCACACTGTAAAGCGCTCTGCGGCGACATGCTGGGAAAATGACAGCGAGGTTCCCCGTTTCCCCGGATTGATAACCAGGATACCCTTACGGAGGGATGGGGGAATATGAGCCGACCGGTTCTACCAAACCCGCTAAAAGACGAGTCAAACTACTTCAGAAAACACGCTTATACCAAGCTGTACAGCCAGACACACGACCTCCCGCAAACATCCCTGCTGACAAATGTCGATCGGATTTCGGATTTCTTAAAAAAAAAAAACACCAAACCGCCCGCGAACAGCTTTGCAGGAAGACTTAATGGTTACCGTAAGCTAATACGGTTTAAATATCAAACAGATGTCTGCAATGCCTGCAGATGCTGACAGCGATGAAAAGGGACTTTTACTACTGCGTCTCTCTGCCTGGCCGACCTGCTCCATAAAGCATTTTAATAAATACAACCGGGATATTCTGTATTTGCCCTTAATCCAAAATCCCACGTTAACATAGACTACTTGGTTATTTACAGACCATAACTCAATCTCAAGAGGGGAAAATGAAAATATTTATTATTAATTTGACCCTCTTTATTAATATAATGACTTTCATGACATTTTATAAATGAACAAATTTTTCATTTTACATATTTATATTTTATAAACGAACACATTATTATTCCTTGGGCAGGGGGTTTAAAGCAAGAGAGGAACGATTCCTGGTGCACATCCTACCCCCAGGAGTGACTCTTCTCTCGTGCCCGTGTGGTGGGGCTCAGTAAACGATCGTGGTAAAATATGAAAAAAGCTTCCAGATTATAAAAAGTCACAGAACTAAAGAGAAGCAGATTGTACATTCGTTATTGACCTAGCAGGGCTAATGGCATAAACTAAATGAATAAAACAAGCCTGCTGTTTTACTTTGATCAAGATAATTGTTCCATTAAATATTCTGCTGTAGAGGATAGTAGAAACGTACGCAAATTCCTTTAAAAAAAAAAAAGAACAATTTAGCATATTTGCATCAGTAGTGTTTACATTTATAAAAATGAGGAACTTAGGACTCACTGGATCATCACTATTATTTATAAAAAGCAGTGGGGGGGCTATGTAAGATTTTGTCTCAAGAATCACATCCAAGAAGCAATCCAGGAAAGGGGGTTGCTGTTTTAGGGGCGTTCCTACAGCACTGTGTGCATGTATCTCATTCCCTACATCCCCAGACACACCAGGGCCATTTGTGCCATTTAAATATCTAAAGCAGAAGTGTGCACACCTGACAGCAAGCAAACCAGCAGATGGAAGCTTCGACCGAGTCGTATGAGCTGCCGCGAGCTGCAAGCCTGCCGTGACCTTAGAACAGGTGCGGCTGTAGTATCGGCAGAACAGGAACTCCCAGATCGCCACGCAGATCACAGCATTCGAAAACCACCGAACACACGTCAGACACTCTGAAGGTTCAGGAACCCAACCATAGGAGTTTAAATGGTGCACGGCTCTAGGAGAATAAAGGAAAACTCTATCTCAGCTTTTCTTTCTGCAGGCAAGACAACAACATGCGAGAATAAAGCATTTAGCCTGACAAGCACCGCAACAAATATATGAAACTGCACTCAAGAAAATGATACCCGTGATAGATTTACGCTTGGGCCCATTTAGCACAGTCATGTGACATCAGTCTCCACCAATAGCGTCCAGGCTGCCGATCAGCGTTCATCTCAATTTTCACGCTCATGTGAGATCAGATGATGGAATTCTTGCTGGGAATTTCTTTCCAGCAACAGTAACGACCTAACCTCAAAGTCACTACAAAGCACACAAATAAATCCAGACTAAGGAGTAAATGCACACATATACATGCACATTGAGACACACTCAGATGCACAGATCAAGATCCGTATTTATAAGCACAAACAGACTCTTGGGAACACAAAACCAAGGCAGAGAGGTATGCGTAATTCCATAGGAAAACAAGCCATCTCCTAGATCGGAGCCGGTCTGGTCTGTCGGGACATGCAGAAGCTGATTTAATTTAACAAAACCGGACGGTGACTTTTAGCCACCGCTGGGGGAATGAGGGGGGATGCTGGAGAGATACTGTACAGGTGTGTTGTAGATCTCCACTGAGATCCCAGGGGTGTGGAAAAATTAGAGTACGTAGTGGTGGGGTTTCCCAAACGAGCAGGAACGGGTAACCTTTTGGCCTGGGGACCTGCAGGCTCTCCACCTACTGCATAGTCAAGGCTTTTGAACTTGTTTTTATTTTTGGTACTGCATAAGCAACAAATTGAGGAGAAGAAGAATGACACAGACATCTTCTCTGTAGATGCAAAGACTGCATCGGACAGAGAGAGCACCGGCATCTCCATCAGAATGACCATGGATGTTGCCCGCATCGGGCACAGTTGGTTCATCTCCGTAAGGTGTTATAATTTCTATTTCCTAGCCACTAATCTTGGTCTGAGTCTCAGGGACACTTTAAACAGTCAGAGTAAAATAGGCATATGAACCAATAGTATCGGTGATCAATGACTAGTCGCCAGATCTTGGCAAAGAAGGGGGGGATTCTCACCAGAATTGTCTGTCATATCCAGCTGTCCACACACTCCAAACCGGCTACACACGGGTCTTCAGACCGCGGGACGCCCACCATACCTGGCACACATGTGCCTCGCAGTCTGCAGCCTGCCCCTTCATCTCCTACTCCATTTAAACCACTAAGCAGCTGTGGTTCATTGAACAGTAAAAATTCAGACGCAAACAAAAACCATTTCATTGTATTTGGCTTAAGGCATATAATCTTCTGTGTTTGGTCCAAGAAATACCATAATCCTCTGGGTCAGGGCCAGAAATGTGTCACAACCCTGAGTATTTGGTCCAAGACGTATCATGATCCTCTGTGTTTGGTCTCCTGTCTGTTTGGACTGAGATACGAAAAGAGTCCAAAACTAAAAAATGCTTGAGGAAGAGGGAAAAAAAAAACCTAAGATAAATGAAGAACATTGTGTTCCTCCCTCTGCTTCCCTAATATAACCTCACAACTATAAGCAGGCCTAACCATTACGGATTTTTAACTAATTCGCCTCAGGGAAGTATGTAAATAAACAAACGGTAGATAAACTAGTCGGCTCTCCCACTGACAAAATGCCCGTAAACTACCTGAAATGGCTGAGAGCAGCTGTTTGATTAAAATTAACCCCCCCCCCCCAGCATTATCGAACAAGCTCCAATTCCTCTCGACTGTCACCCAGTGATTAACTGTCTGTCTGAACTTTAACCTGTTTCTCTACAGATCGATTAATGAGTGTCTTAAGCACACCATCTCTTAAATTAAGTATATTATCCCTGATTTAATTACTAAGCCAAGTGTTACATGAAAGCAGCTATGCCACTTTCCATAAATCTAATTAAGGAGATTAGACAGAAAAGGTGTAGATATGTCCAATGTAGATTTTTAATTAATATACAAAATGGTTAAATGGGCATTAAGAAACAGTTTCTGCTTCTGAAATTAAAGGCACCCCTCCTTGTGATCACGGGTCCATGCCCCCCCCCTTTAATTTCAGACTGATTAAGTCACTTTCTACATTTAAAAGTAGGGAGCCTCTCTCTGCAGAAGGACTACTGTACATCCAGGTTTTGCTTCTGTCCGGGCGGTTCTTCAAAAATCGCCAGTGTGTCCGGGTTTAGCGCTGCAACCCGTACGACCAAGTGCTGTAAGTTACAGTGGAGGAAAAGACACCCATTTTCAGTATACAGCAGCCACTCAGTATCATCACAGCGCGTCTGCAAGGCTCGTGCACACGTTTGCTTTAAAAATTGGACGATACGCAAGTCGCTACGTGTCACGCCGCTCACAAGTGACATCAACTTCCGGAAACCATTGTCACTTTGACACTTTGTTTATTTTTGTATTTGTGTGAATAGTGAATCACGTTGTTTGCTTGAAGTTCAACAAACTTTAGCTTAGCGTTTTGTCACTTTTTAAAAATATTATTTTCTTTGTTTTTTTTTTCTTTTATTATTATAAATTGCTCTTATTTCACACCTGTGGCTGTCCGCAAGGCAAAGGCAGAGGGCATTTTTATGTCTTTTATATTCGTGACCTTTTGTGAGCGATAGAGTGTCCTCTTTCTTGTCTCACTAAATATGGTAACCCTATTCCACAGGGGTGTGGGGTAACTTGCTAGTCAGTGGGGGTTCACATGGACCTTTCTGGGCCAGATTGGGGGGAGTTTTTCAGCACATCTTCTCACCTTGCCTTCTGCTTTTACTTTTAACTTGTTAAAAAAGTAATGGCACCGCACTTGTGTACGAGCGAGGCGAGTTCAGCTCCTATGAGGCACGCCCGATCGAATATATGCATTCACACGTCTCACAGGAGGCATAGAGGCAGGACTAAGGCAGACATTACACAGTCAGGCCATGGCGTCCCAAAACGTACCGTCTGTCACCTCGCAGCAATGATTCAGACAAACCTTCGTCAGACTAGTCGACAAACACGGCCAATCATGGATCTCCCATAGGATTGACATGCTTAAAGAGACGGTAGCTGAGCCACATGCATCCTGCCAATGGACAGACAGCGGACGGCGCTGATGCAGGAAGCCTGGAAATAGCATGGTCGCTAAATCCATTGGGGGTGGGGGGGGGACCTCCCTTCAGGATAATCTCAGATGGAAAAAACAGGCAGAAGAGTCGAGGAGAGACCGAAAGGGCTGGTTTGGGAGACTCTGACTAGCTGTATGACGGCTCCCAGGTATAAACAGCTGACACACATGCACACACATATGTACACTCAGCTCAGCATGCGATAGCAGCCTAAGCGTCCCAGGTCATGTGAGGTCAGACAGAAGAGGACGGCGCTCTACAGCATGTGATAGCAGGCCTGCATAAAGGAAGGTA
>JAODLD010000115.1:1181057-1202560 GCA_026781065.1 Mormyrops boulengeri
CCACCCACCCGCGCCCCCCGCCCCCGAACCCCCCAACACACAAACACACCCCCCCGCCGTGGGGGGGGGGGGGGGGCCGCCCCCCCCGCGCCCGGGGCCTGATGTTCACTGGGTCGCACATGCAAACTTCCAGGCCACCTATTTGGCTCCCAGCAGGCAGTGATGGAAGGACACATTGCTTCTCCTAGGAGCGCAAAAGCTGTCCCACCCGCTGGCAAGTGCTGGGTGGCATGTAAAGAGAGCTGGCGGTTTGGCTTGGGTGCGTGATGGACAGCCCTGAAGTCTGTGAGGCAGCGGTGGTGGTGGTGGGGAGCCAGAAACAGTCACAGCGATAATTATGAGAGATGCGAGGTGTCAGCCACCTGGAATAGCAGCAGTCTGCCAGTCGGCTGAAAGGCTCAAAAGGGAATGGGCAACTAGTCAAGTACTGGCAACCTGCTGCCGAAAAAACACCGGTGGCCAGCTTGGTGCATGTCAGCTTGGCGGAGAGGCCAGGCGAGCAGCTCACGCTGGGGTGGCCTCTCTGGGGAAGGATGTCAGCCAAATTCACGGCACTCCAGGTACACTTAAGGCATGCAGGGAGCCCTGTCATAAAGTAATACTGCTCTGTGCTCAAGACCAGCACGACCACTTACTCTAGCCTCCAGGGGGTGGTGTTCAGTGTGAGTTTAATGCCGTGAATGTACTGTAGCAGCATTAAAAGGGAATTTAGCAACGTTCATCCAACACATGTAAATATATGCCAGTGTCTAAGCTTAGAAAACACGTGTATTTAATAGCAGAGATTGCTGTAGTGTCTGTAGAAGGCCTTGATCTCTTCTTGTTAATCAGGGTGTGACCTCTGCTGGTCTGGATGAAGCAGGCTCACCTTGTCTGAGTAGGGCTCCTCCGTGAGGTCGATGCCCTCGGCCATCAGCCGGTCCTGCAACAGCGACTCCAGGTCGGCTGTCTTGCCGTGGGACACTTTCTTCCCAGCCACCACCTTGGCCCCGTGTATCTGGGGACATGCCGATTCAGGGAGGTCCGAGAGCCAGGCTGGGGGCGGCGCAGGTGGGGTGCCAGGCGTAGGGGGCAGGGAGGGGTCGGCAGGGGTGGGAGACCGAGCAGGAAGTGCAGGGAGCGCGGTGGCGGGCAGGGACAGCAGCGCAGGGTGGCACAGGCCATTCAGCAAGCGCTCCTTGCGCTTTTTCATGGGGACGGGAGGCGGGATAGGAGGTTTTTTAGGGAGTGTTTGGACCCCACTCTCACTTGCCGTGGGATTGGTCTCTGGAGATTCAGGATCTCCAGAGCTTACAGGAGTGGGCAACGGCAGTGCCAGGCTGGGCTGGTCCACAGAAATTTCTGGAGAGTCGGTTGCCCCGCCCCCTGGTAGATCTTGTGCAGATGACGATGAGGATGACAGTGGCCGTGATTCTTGGGCAGGGGGCTTTTTCCTGTCGAACGCTTGCTCCCACTGGAGGTCGCCCAGCGAGTGGCAGCGCTTCCACGGCGGCCGCACCGATACCAGTGCCGTGTCACCCAGCACCTCGCAGCTGCGGCTAGGGGGCATGGGGGCGCCGCCCTGCAGCCTCCTCGGGGGGGCCAGCCCCTGCAGGGTGAAGGGCCTGCTAGATCGATGCTCCTTCCTGCCCTGCTGCAGAGCCTCTGTGGACCGGGTCATGGGCAGAGTCGGATAGTCTGGCTGCTGAAGTGGCCCAGACTCTGAGCCCGCCGACGAGCTGAAGGAGCTGGCGGTCCTGGGGCCCTTCCCTGAAACATGAAGGCAGATGCCCTTTAGGTCTCAGCTAACCCAGCAGCCTGCAACCACGGGGAGACCAGGGGGCACTGTAGAGGCAGGGATACCCTGGCAGATTCAGGGGGTCCAGCACTTTACAGGGGCCCTTGGATACATACAATTATAAATTTTATTGGCTGGGGGACCAGAATAGAATTTCTAGCTACACCTATGCCCAAAACCAATTAAGCTTCAGCAGTGGCCCAGGATACCCATTTTTTCACCTCAGTGGACTCACATCCTAATTCACTCTTTGACCAAATAATTTTACAGTTTTATTTATCAGACACTTTTATACAAAATGAAGTACATAGTTTGAGAAAGCATGGTCAATTTAGGGTTAAGGGTCTTACTTAAGAACCTAACAGTGAAATCACACTGTCAACCCTGGGATTCAATCTTCAGATCACAGAACAGCATCCTAATCCACAGCGCCACACATCACTTAATTGTCATGGGGTAATGTTGGGCCAGCCGAGTGGGATAATCGTAATGGGGCAATGTTGGGCCAGCTGAGTGGGGTAATCATCATGGGGCAATGTTGGGCCAGCTGAGTGGGATAATCGCCAGTCCCTCAAACTGCCACTGACCACTACACTGATCTGCTTCAGTTATGTGTCACATGATGGCATCCGCTAAATAAATTTCTCTCTCTCTTTGGAGTTAAATCAAATTTGACTTGAACAGATCACACAGTAGGCCACATGTGAGTGAGAGTTTCCTGCGAAACTAACACTGGTTTTAATGAAAATCCAGATACCTAAATAGCATCAATTCCCAGATGAACACTATGAAAATGGATGATATTCTTGACCCAGCAATATGATGTATATGCAAGAAAGTGAGTTATACACACAGATCACGTGTGTCACTATAGGTTTTCATATATTACACATGTAATCTCTCACT
The DNA here is from genome assembly GCA_026781065.1 of Mormyrops boulengeri. Lineage (NCBI taxonomy): Eukaryota > Metazoa > Chordata > Actinopteri > Osteoglossiformes > Mormyridae > Mormyrops > Mormyrops boulengeri. The sequence goes on from JAODLD010000115.1 coordinate 1,183,741, forward strand.
AAGAGTTATATTACATTTCCTTTCAGCCAGAAAGGAGAAGTCAGCCCTGTCAGTTCCCCTGAAGCCGTCTGTTCGGAGACACACTGCACCGTCAGCAGTGACAGACAGCAGCTTCAGATTCACAACTCCGGCTACACTGTCACTCATCTTCTGCTTCAGCAGCAGGTGACTGACAGACAGACACCTGGTTCCGAAGGCCATGATCGCACACAGCAGCAGAGTCGGACTTTTTCAGGTCGTCTGTTTATAGTCACAGAGGGTTCGGAGCTGAGCTAGCAAGCGAATTTTCTCTAAGTTTGTTATCATGAGACTCCTTGTGAGAAAACATCGGTAATGAATTAATTTAGTCTTTCAGTTACTTAAGAGCTACAAACGATGAAGTAATCATTTGAATTAAAAACCTCAAAAACCATTTAATGTGATTGTTTTCACACATTCTGTTTGAGGATTTTATTTTAATTAATCAACCTTCCCCGCCTCCCAGTCCCCAGGCCCCGCCTCCCCCATAGCAGCCACATTTCAAGGATCACACAATTAACAGACAAACCACAGGACGGAGGGTGTTTCGCATTAAGCACCAGAGGAGAGTGGCATGGCTTATCCAGAAAGCAAGGCAGACGAAGCGTTTAAAATGTGACAAAAGCCAATGTTTATTCACATGACAATGCACATTCATCGTTATGCAGGGGAGATGGCAAACAAGCACGAGAGAGAGAGAGAGAGAGACATGCAAAGCAGCACTGAGGAATGAGATGGCAATTTTAATCCCTCTGCCCCCACATATAGAAAATCAAAGCACAGAGTCAGGGGGAAGGACTCCCCAAACCAGACACACACGGGCTGGCAGGCTAGAATTACCTGTGGTCCCAGTTCTAATGCTATTATGGGTACCAAGATTGTTGATACATCCCGCTGTTTTTTACTCCAGCTTGATTATCATAATGTTATCACTTTTCGCACTATTTAAATAAAAAAATTCTATAGCATGGAGAGAGACCGTCCTGAAATGTGGAGTGAGATTAACCAAAATACAGGGTGAGGGGTGACAGACTGGAGACCCATCCCTCCCGCCCCCCGCTTTGATCTGTCTGAGAGCTGCACGCACGTGGTTCTGAATAACAGCCCCGAGAGGCGTGCGCGGGTCTAGTCGACCGGCCACGGAGGATCCATCAATCGAGGTAAACATCATCGGCATTTACAGCAGACCTCTTCAAAGAACCTTTTTATGGTGCATTTACAACGTTATTCTGTATATATGTACTCCATTTATACACATCTGCCAGCGATTAAAAAAAAAAAAATTAAAATGTGCACAACAAGTCTTCAGGCACAAGATCATAGTTGCTAAGCAACACGTGACTCTGGGGCAGGTTCTGCAGGAAGCACACGGGTGCGGAAACGTCACACGTCCAATCCCAGGCAGGCCTGAAACATTCACTGGAAGGTTTGAAACAGGCCAAAAAAAAAAAAAAGTCGGCTAACCATGAAGGGCAGCACCATCTGCCCCCGCCCCCCCAGGAGCAGAGCTGATGAGGCATGCCAAGAGAATATGGTTCTGATGGGATGCGGTAATGACGGGTCAGGTCCCCAAGTCCAAGGGGTGACAGAGTCCCCCCCCCGCCCCCACCAATTGTTGGCGGATCAGCATGAAGCAGCATCAGGATGGCAGTAGGAGAAAGACATGGGGGTCGGGGCACGGAAATGGACCCCAAACACGAAGGAGCAACAGCAGCCAGGTCCCTCACTGAAGCACTGCAGGGGGCGAGGTCCAGAAGGAAAGTGGGAGGGGCCCAAAGCATGTGGGTCAGCCAACGCGGAAGAGCAGCAAGAGAGTGGGCATCACGGAGGCGGGCCTCTCTCATTACCGTGCTCCAGGTGCTCGCTGCTCTCGTAGCAGCCTGAGTCCCGCGGGGAGTCACGGGGCGCCGCCGGCTCATCCGACAGAAGCTTTTCCTGCGAGCCGGCGAGGGCGCTGCGCTCGGGGTCGCTGCTGCCTGCAGGGCGAGGGAATGCGGGTCAGTGTGTGCGGGGCATGCATGTATGTGCGGGTATGCGAGCCGGCGTGCGTGCATGCACACACACTCACTGTCGCACTCCTGCAGCAGCTCCACCGCAGTTAGAAGCATAGCCCGGTGCTGAGGGTCTCGGATGTTCAACTCATCCAGATCCTCCTCCTCCAGCAGCCGGAAGGTGTCCAGGTCCTCGTAGCCGTTGAAGAGGAAGGTGGGCATGTGCTCCTGGAAGCGGCAGGAAGTGATACGTGAACACCACCCCTCTCGGGCTCACCCACTCCAGAGACCCCACCCCCAGGCTGCCGTCATCACACCCCTCCCCGAAAGGCCAAGGTTAGTGTGAAGGCATTTCCGCTGATGCCGCCTTTGCTTTGAGGGAAGACACCAGGAAGACGGCCCTAAATACAGTGTCTCTCCCTGATCCTTGCAATTACGGCTATTTTGATCGAGAAAGATTGTAAGCAGCTGCGAATGTGGGCTAGCTCTGGGTTTATTTCGAGAGCGGGACGTCTCTTGGGACACCAGGCCACGCGTGTCCTCAGGGCATGTCCCCTATTAACACCAAACATATTCCTATTTAAAAGCTGCGCCAGTAGGAGTGTTTGTTGTACTTAGTATGGCTCTGCAAAATCAGACCGGGTGTCGGTTTCGGAGCCTTTGTGAGCCAGACCCACCCACCTTGGCGGTTTGCTTTGGTCAGACTGTAAAATAAAATAAAAAAAGCTGAGTCTTCAGGCTGCTATTGGGAGCCAGCAGGGTCACACCCCAAAGCAGGCTGGGTACATTATTCGGTTATTTAATAGCCACTGACATCCATGGCAGCTCGACTGGCTTTCTGATCACGCGGCTGGGGCTGCGGCCCGGCGGAAAGCACAGGGACCCGTTCAAAGGGGGCCCACGAGCTTGGCCCCGCCCTGCCACATTTAGGGAGGGTCCCCCGGTTTCCTCCTGCCTCGACCTCCGCCAGATCCACCCTTCCTCCCCCGCTCCGCTTGCCGGTCACTTGCAGCCGGTTGACTCCCACAGAGAGAGTGGCAATCTGGAAGTCCTTGCCTTGCGAGGGTGTCACATGACGTTCCCTCCGAGCCCCGGTAACCCCGGGAAACGCCACCCCCACCCTCATGATCAGCTTTCTTCTGGGGCCTGGCTACAGATGCTACCAGGCTTTAGGCACTTTGGCATCCATGTGATCCAGACAGGAAGGTGAGGGGTCACCTACAGTCCACAAATGTCCATACCAGAGAAAGCTCAGCAGGTCATGACACCACCGAAATGAGGTCACAGTGCCTCTGTCCTTCACCCCTGTGCATCAGCATCTTACCTCTATGAGAGAGCCGACCCTGACATCACATCGCTGCATTTCTGCTTTGAGGGAATATTTGCTGTTAAGTATGAAAACTGTCATGTGGGGGTGGAGTACATGAAGCATGTATCTCCGCTCACTTTCAGGATGAATGGGAGGAGCCTCTGCAGGAGAAGCGGGGCAATGCGACAGCTGTTAAATCAGCTGGGCAAGTATGGGCGGGGCATGTGGAGCCGAGTTTCCTCCCACCTTCAGGTTGATGCGTTCCAGCAGCTCTTCCACGGAGCTGGGCTTGGGCGGCCGGCCCTTCTTCCTCCGCCTCACGGGCCGTTTGGGCTTCTCCGCCTCCTCACTCAGCACGTCCACGTAGATGAACTTGAAGGTGCCCACCTTGTTGTTGAGTAGGCCCATCCAGGTCCCCATCGGAGGCTTGCTGATGATGTCGATGACATCACCCCTCTGCACGGGGCGGGGAAAAAAGGAAGACATTATGAGCGGCAGTTCACTGCTGCAACAGACACGGCACGAGTTGCAGGAGAGGGTGACACCCGCCTGTGTGTGTGTGCGCTTACCTTCAGCTTGAGAGAGTCGGTGTCGTAGGGGCTGGGCGTGAAGTCAGTGTGAACCCGGGCACGGCCACAGAAGGGGCCACCGTAGGGAGGCTCTTCTTCGTCACCATCCTCCGACTTCACGCTCTCCCGATTACTGGCTGACGAGTCTGTGGTGCTCACAGTCTGACCGCCTGAAACACAGCCGTGTGTGCAAGATCAGTCTCTGCCAGCAGGGGGTGCTGCACAAACATTAAAAGCAATGTTAAAGACATAGTGATTTTTTTTTCTTAAAATCAAGAATCTAAAATCTGGAAGGAAGGAGACGGGAGGGGGGGGGAACCAGAAAATCATGTACAGATGTAGAACTGTATAGAAGAGATCTTTGCTGAGTTTTGTCTACGATCTAATTTTACAGAGAGCCCGGCAAGGTGGCAGAGAACCAAACGGCACAACCAAGAGACAGAACCTCCCTTTGAAAGCATCCAAATTAAAGAGCATGGCAGTCACCTCCCACTCAGTATCGATTCATCAGCTGCTAACCACCGGGAGATAGAAAAACTGACGTAACGCCATCGATGAGCCCAAACAAAAAGGAGCCTGTTCTTGCCCACGCGATTCTCGCAGCTTCTGATCAGAGGCCAGATCTCGCGAATTGCTGTGATCAGCGTGGGAAACGGGAAGCAGAAAAGAGCAAAATGACTAGCATGTGTGTCACCAGGAAGGAGACTGCACTTGTCCCACTTTAAATCATTAATTGAGGTAGTCCAGACGTGTCTCTTTGCGAAATCAGTCAAATCGAGGCAGACCTCTCCACTGCCACCCACAGGCAGAATTGTGTTTAGCAATCACCCCACAAAAAGAGTTTTATTAGCAGCATTAAATGAGTCCCACAGCTAGTTTAAACCAGTCCTGCAGGGGTTCTCAAAAACAAAGATGCCTTCTCACTGGGTGGCCGGTGACACAACAGTTAAGGAACTCAAAATGTGACCGAAGGGCTGCTGACAGTTCCCACAATGCTTTGCTGTTCTGCACTTGAGCAACACAGCCCGAAAAACTAGAAAAAACAAAAACAAAACAAAAAAACACAACAGAACAACCTAGCAGCAAATTAACTGTGTGCAAAATGAGTCAAAAGATTGGGATAGGCCACCAGTGCAGTGTGATTGAAAAGGAGATGACTGACAGCTGCACGGTTCTCTTGCATATGAGTATGAGCAGAAACAGCGCTCTGTCTCAGCAGTAAGGAAGTCAAACCGCAGGGCGACCTTTAAAGTGTATAAGCAGACACACACATGCACACGTACACATGCACGCACGCACACACACAGACATGCACATACAAACTTGCACATACACATGCTTGCAAGCACAAACATACACATGCACACACACTTACTCATGGAGCTCTGACCACTCAGAGAGCTACGCAGGCTTTCTACAGACCCCCCTGCCTTTAGCTTGGGGGGCTTTTCCAAGGAGTCTGTGTCCGGCTGGGGAGACTGTGGGGAGCTGGGGGTGCCGTCTGGGCTCGACTGTGGCAGATAAGAGAGAGGCCATTAACCCCCCACCATGGACTACCTGCGTCACTGCAATCGTAACGACAGCACTGCCGAACCATGTCAAAACTGTGCACACAATAATATGAAACGAGAGAGGGGAAAAAACAGGTGATTCATATGACGGCCAGCAGATGGAGGCAAAAAGCACAAATGAATTATTCACCAATATGGCATAAATTTGTGAAATGACTTGTGACTGGAAATATTCATAGACATTTTGGGTGGAGGGGGGGGGCAATTCAGCTGCGCAACACATTTTAAAAAATAGTTAAGCAAAGGGTTTCGGTGTACAGTTCACACTCGCAGAGCGACGCTCTGCTGTCGCCTGAAGGTTCCTCTGTTTATTTTTATGACCATAGCTCCACCACAAAGCAGCATTTTTGGCAATCCTACCCCTCCCACAGCCCTCCCCACCACCCTCACCTTCTCGGCATGCTACCTTCACGATCAGGCAGTGAAATTCTGATAAACATACAGAATGCAAACATGCAGGCACACGCACGCATGCACACACGCATACCTGCTCGGACGCTGAGGCACTGTACTTCTTCGAAATCCGCTTCCTCACGGTCTCCTTGACAGACTTCACCTTCTTGGAGATGCGTGACGTGGTGGGGGACTTCACCACGTCCTTGTACATGGGCTCCTGCTCCTTGCTCTGTTGGGTACAGACAGCAGGGGGCGCGGCGGTCAAAGAACCGTGACTGAGAGGTTCGAAATCCCAAATGGACCACTGTTGAAGCCAAGAGGCATTTAACTGAAAATGACTCATTAAGTTGAAAAATGCCACATTAACAGATAAACTGACTCCCACAAACATCCAATACACACACACACACACACACACGCCTCACTAGCACCATCTGTCTGCAGCTCTTCACTTTGCCTTTGCATCTACTTACGTCGGGGTCCGTGGCCATGCCGACCACATGGAGCGCACGATTGGACAGGTCAAACCCGCCGAAGCTGCACGTTCTCTGCCGGAAAGACAACAATGGCGGCGGCGGTTAAGCGACAGACTGAAAAAACCCCTGTCTGCGAAGGAGTCATGCGCTGCGATGGAAGCTAGCTGGATCATGGGAGAACAGGCGGAGGACATCATCGCCACCACCAGAGGGCACCTTTTCTTCAACCATGCAGGATATCAACTACACTAAGCCTTGTTTGTATTAAGCATGCAATAACAAAACAGACTACATACACAGCTATTTTTACTAGTACTTTACTACTACTTTATTACTATAATGCACATTTTAATATCCAAGTTATTTAAGGTTTCCAAGATTACACAATGGGTTTTTTTCACTAAAGACTTCCTTAAACAAGACAAATGTAAAAATTCAAGAGTCCTGTACAAAGTGAATATATTTCTGAAATCTTTAAACTTGGGGTAGGAAACGTGATAAAGGCCTCTCAGGGGTTTCTCAACGGAGTCTTCAGCTATCTCCACTGAACCTGATGGAAACAGAGAGGTTCAGGGACCATATTGCCGGACGTGCTGGGAGGGGGTGAGGGACCTAAGACCTCAGATGGAACCAGAACCAGAAGATCCTACAGAAGTATGAGAATGCTCAACGTCTGCCTTGGACCGTCTGCCGTTCCAGAGTTCACGTTATTCTTTGAGAAGAATCCGGGCTCGTGTCAGAGTTCTTGAAAATAACATTGGCAAATAGAACCGTCGGCTTGGTGGGTCCTAGATCACAGGCAGATGGGGGAGTGGGGGTGGAGGGGTCCGAAAAGGGTGAGATTTAGGGAGGAGACAGTATTCATCCAGAGGAGGGGTCTTTAGATGGATTGGAGTTGGATATTCAATGGGATGGACATGCATGGAGAGCTTGTCGACAGAACAGGACCATCACCATGCCAACCAGTTCACAGTGGCAGAAAAAAAAAACTCAAAAACAACAACAAAAAAAAAAATATATGTTTAATTAATGGATGGTGACCACTTCCACTGAATACAAAAAAGAGCATTTTAGCTTCTTTAAGGCTGCAGAATAGCGTCACCTAGTGGGCACTACCCATGCCAACAGGTCTGCTTTTGAAAACTTCTCAAACTGCATCCGGTCTTTGCGGTTCCTCCTTTAGGATGGAAGAGCAACTGGGTTTGCAGTAGCAAACAAACTTATGCCCCGATGCAGTGTCGCAGTATCACAGAGGGAGTACAAATGACTCAGGTAGCTGAAGTAAAGTAGCTTGGTTTCTAATTTGCTGTGGTCTTCACTTACTGTGACCAAGCAGAGAACAAAGAACAAAAAACAGCAGTCGTTCAGAAACCAGCCCTTGGCCTGAACAGATAAACTTAGACACGTGGAAACCGCCGTCTCAAAGATACCTTTCTAACCCGGCTGCCTCAGGCTTGCATCAGAAAATACTTAATACGAGAAGCTAGACTACCAGTACAACGTGGCTCACGCAAGCGTGGTGAAGCATGGTAAAGCATAGTGAAGTATAGTGAAGCATGATCACTGGCCTAAATGGCACAAATCTCAGGCCCGCACGATGCCACTGAGCATGTACCCCCCTACACTGCCGTCAAGAAGACCATTCTGCAGCCTTGCAAGAAAACCTAAAAGCTCTGCCAGAAGGAGGCGCTGCTGCACCGTCTCCACAGACTCACAGACTTTTGCTGAATGCGCAAGAGAACCCTTTTGGTACAACGGTCGACGCTGGCGGCCCACTTCCTGTCGGCCTCACCGCCATCTTCGTCCAGCAGGCAGCGCCGCAGATCCTGCCGCTCGGCCTTGCTGAGGGTCCGCTCTGTGACGGGCCGCACTAGTTGGGACCAGCTCAGGTGGCCGTGCAGGCTGCGCTCCACCACATAGGTGATGTTGAACTCGCTGACGGCCGCCCGGCCGCGCAGCCTGCGTGGTGGGAAGGCCCAGCCGCCACCCCTCGCTTTGTCTCGCAGGAGCTGCAGGTCGCAGCGTGACGGTGGTGACCCCGCCAGCTTAGCGCGGGTCCGCTGGTGCAGCAGGTGCTTGGTGGAGTAGGAGTAGGTGGGGTCCAGGGTTTTTTTGGGTCTCGCCAGCCGCCGGCCACCCTGCACGTCCTCGAGGGACACCAGGAAGCGGTGCCGTGCCCGGGGCACACAGACGCTGTACACGCCGTCGCTACTCACCCCGTGGCTGAGTGCCGGGAGGGCCTTCCGCATCTCCCCGTCCGGCATGGAGCGAGCCACCCTCGGGTCATCCTCGCCATTGCCGTCGGCCTCCGAGAATGATGAGCCGCTGCCTGGCTTCCTGGCCGGCCGGATCAGGCCGTGGCCTCCGCCGCCGGACCTGCTGAAGGCTTTCACCAGCTTGTGGCTGCCCCAGGTGTCCAGGCTGCTGGAGGACGGCGACGTGGTCAGGCTGTCCGTGTCCCCGTCCAGAGACGTCTGCTCCTGGAGCAGGGAGGACCGCGACTCATCCGGGGCAACGGGTGGCTTCTTCTGCACGCCGGCGTAGAGCGCTGACTTGTCCTCGCACGTCGGGGACGCCTCGAACCCGAACGGATCTGTGGGATCAGGGAGGATTGTGAGGCTTGAACGATCCCGGCTAGCAGATGCGGCCGCGTGCGCTCGCTCGCTCCTCGGAAAACCATAGCGCCAAAAGGGTCAAAGTTATCCCTCCTCTGCGATGACCTTATATATAGTTTTGGCCATGATCATACTTTATAATTGACATGTGCACTGTAAGCTGTGTAGTCAATCCAAGACAAACAACTGGACTATGAAAAGGAATTTATAAACAGCCCAGGGATGCTCAACCTCACTGGAAAGTAAGCCCCCCCTCCATCCCCAAACAGTGGCTGCCCACACCCTCCACAGTGAACTCCTCCCAGGTTCCCAGTCCTTACCCTCAGGCTTCCTGCCGCCCTCCACCTTGATGAGCTTCTTCCGCACCCTGCGGGTGGAGTTGACCAGCTTGTGCAGCCTCCTGAACTTCACAGACTCCTCCAGCTCGTCGTCGGACGGTTCCAGAGACTGAGAGACGGAAGGACCAGGAACCAAAGTCAGCTATGCCAACAACGTCATCCAGCACTTCGGATTAACTGAAGGTGGTCAGTAAACATCAACAGTTTCCCATCCCATCCCATCTGACTAATGACACATTCACCAGTGTGGGACACCTAAGACCCCCAACCTCCCAGCAACAAAATGGTCAGCTCCAGACTGCCAGTAAGATCGCCATGGCAACCGAGGAACCAAACACTAAAATTAAATAGGTCGCTCATGGGAGCAACTGTGTTTGTCAGGGGTCCAAGCCCAAGGCGTGTGCTTGCTCCCCCCCCTCCAGTCAGGCCCAACATCGCGAAGCAAGGACCCGTTTCCTCCCCTGGCCTCAGATCCCGGGGCAGAGGACCACACTGCGAGCAGAGCCTCCCACGCAGCCATTCCAGCCACGGGGCGCGGCAGCGAGTTTTGTTGGCCCGACCACATTACCCAGAATGCCACTCGCACACAGAGCCACTTGGGTTACAGCTTTAAATTAAAAAAAGAAAATAATAAATAAAGGTCAGTTGATTAGTGACTGTAAACATGCCATGTTACAGTGTTATTAGTGAGCATTAGGGGATGAATGATGGCATGTTACGGATGTCTAAGCCCCAAATCACGCTGAAACAGTGCACACGGAAGCACACACCCACCAAATTTATATTTTACAAGAGGCAGTAAGATGTGAAATCATCCTGGCAGTGAGTCCTGCGTCTCGCGAGCTGTTCCTGTCCTCCCCGGACACCGCCTCACAGACATGACATCATCACACACATAACGGTCTCACAGAAAAACAGCCCGTCTCAAATCGTCCTCAGATTCCACGTTCTAGCCACTCCAGAACATTCTGAAAGTGGCGTTCTCTTACAGACAAGGTGGTGCAGTGACCGCGGAGCCCCGATCTCCCTTCGGCTGGGACACAGGGGTACACTTTGACACCCTGACGTTTGTCTAGATGCTTAACATGCTTTGGGCTGGAGAGATCTCTTGTGGGTAAAATCCAGCACAGTGAGGCTTAACAGGTCACGCCTTCACCTTAAAAGTGCTATTGGCATCAATGAGACATCAACAAGAAGCAACTCCAGCAGGGTGGTGGGGGGGGCACTAAGACTGCTCAAAGGAAACCCCCCTGAGGCTGACAGAAATACTAGGAGGCCTGGTTGGGTCCACTGCTTAAAACCCATGCAGCCAAAGGCCACAAGTGTGTTGGGGGGGTGGGTGGACCTTTGCCATGAGGAAACAGTGGGTGGATCCTAAATGCCTGCTGGAACCCCCCCCCCCCAATGAAAAGGAGTGTTGTGAGTCTCATCAATCAGTCTTCACTGTAGGGAAAATGGTCAGATGGGACCCAAAAAAAAGGTCAATAAAATTCAGAATAGTTCCAACCCATGATCCAGTCTCCTAAGCCACCTCTAGCCATCTCCTGCTGTTACTCTTGCCTGACAGCAGGCGGCATAGCGGTTATAGTACTCAAAAGGTTAGGCAGGGTTATGTGTACTTAAGCAAAGCGGTTAAAAAACACCAACCATCAGAGGGTTGCTTGGGTTTCTGTGTGGGCTGCACGTGTGATGCAACTGCAAAACCAGACGAATCATGGTCGCATGACAGAGCGTGGGTTTGGGAAAAATCATTCGATCGTGGTCTTTTCACTTAGTGAGCATTCAGCGGTTTCCCTTGTCTTGTGTTTTTCCATTTGTCACCATCTTTGGACGCCAACAGAAGTCACTAACCGGCATCACAACCAGAGCTCCTGTGTCGAACCCAAGCCCTCACCCAAGGATTGGTGCTGCGCGGACTGGGGTCGGGAAGGTGAAACGCGGGTGAGCAGGGACCAAAGGGTGACTTTGAGGTTCTCCCATTTCCAGGGGGTGGGGGGGGTGGGGGGTCAGGGGGAGAGGTGGCGAAAAGCAGCAGTACTTACATTACAGTTTGAGGACTCGATTACAGTGGGACTGGAGCCGTCAGTGCCCTCGGCATTGTCAGTACTGCCGGACTGCCTGTTGTGCATCTCATACTCCTTCAACTACGGAGAAGAAGAGTCAGAGAGAGGACTGTGGAGGCTAGGGGCAGTAGGCAGCCACAGCTACAGGTCCATCATTTTGGTAACAAACTGCCAATCACGGCTAGGAAAGGTGAAGGGTCAGTTTTGGAAGAGGTGGACGCTTATGAGACACAGGATATTCCGGAAGGTTTCCGCTTGAGCGATTATCCGGGGAGGGGAACGTGAAAGTGGAGCATGAGATCCCCCCCCCCCGCAGTGAGGTGGACATGGCCGTGTGCAGAGACTAACCCCATTGATACGAAACATCCTCCCTACCACTGTCTAAAGTAGCTCCAGTTAGTGAGGGCAAGGTTACTGAATGGCAGAGGAGGTGTTATTTGGAGTTAGGCCAAAGCTGCTTTAGTGGGCTGTAAGGATAGAATAGGAGACGTGTAGGTGGGGTTGGGAGGAGGGGCGGTGGCAGCCCACAGGTGGGGGGAGAGGGTCGTACCCGGGCAAGGGCTTCTTCAACAGTGATCATCTTCTCTTTCACCATCATCATCAGCTGGATGCGCTCTTCAGCACTCATGGTGATCTCACTGGCAACATAACCGATGTCTTCTCCTGGGGAGGGGGGGGGATCAAGGGTTTAAGGTCAAGCCTGAATTGAGCCGGGTTAAGCGACAGCTCAGCACCGCCATGACATTCGGTTCGCGGGGTGTCTGCGTCACACGAAGTCCACCCGCACCTTTCGACGTCTGACGCATCATGCCTTTCTGCGACTTGCGAAAATTCTGCCAGAAAGACTTGCTCTTCTTCTTGCTGTCCCACCTCCCTGCAAGGTGAGACACGGGTGAGACTGCGCTCAAGAGGACAGATCCGGCGGAACGAGAGCGGCAGAGAGTGGATTCCCTCAGAAGAGCAACCTCAATGCGCTGAGTCACTCAAACCTACAAGCCAAGACTAGCGTGGCTCCTTACTCAAAACAAACAAAAACTAAAATAAGGAGGAAGAACATTAAACCGAGCAGAACACTGGTACAGAGCAGGGCAGATTCTACAGAACCCTCATTGCATCCTTCCTGTAAACAAGACATGGTCCGTTTTAGCGGGATTTTCAACGCTTTCGTGTCGGAGGCAGCAGACTGAATATCACTCAGATCCCCCCTTCACATCGAAACGCGGCACGTGTACCACGGAAAGCGGAGTCGGGACGGCGATGTGGGGTTTATTCCCCAAGGCGAGGGTGGCTTTTGCTCTACCGTACCGATCCGCCAGTGGCCCCAGCGCAAATAAAACTGACGGTTGTGTTCGCTTGGGCCGTCGGACCGCAAGGTGCATCCAGTAATACACAGGAGAGAGAGCGTTCACACTATCGGCACTATCGTTCACACTCACAAGAGAACACAGAAGAAATGAAGATGGAGAAATGAGGTCAGAACAAAGTGAGAACGGCCATGCGTGACTAAATACATGCGGACACACACACATACGCACTCACCTCCGCAGCCCTCTTCAGAGCTTGACTTGTATAAAGGCACCCTGAAAAAAGGGGAGGAGAAGAATAAATAAATCATAATAAAGAAAAAAATAAATACTAAAGAGTAAAATCACTCAGATTATCGGAGCTGCTGTCACATGTCCACCCAAAGCCACCTGCAGCCCCCGCGAATCAGCTCACCCGCTTTCAGGAACGGCTCTCCTCATCCTGTCCTTATCCCGTCTCCCTGACATGCTAACCCTGACACGCGATTCAGTGTCAGCGCAAACACAGAGATGAACAGTCCTGTTCCGGCGTCTGACAGGCCGCCCCCTCAAGCACCCAATCAGGGTGAACGCCAATTTTAGAAGGAGAGTTGCTTTCGGCACCCCCATTTTAGGGAACAACATATTCTTTTTGGACCACCAGAGGGCAGTAGTGGCACAATGCTGGACATCCAGCGGAAGAGCTGTAGTGGAGGGAGGCGACTGGGTTCGGGCCGTGTGCTGGGAGGTGGGGAGCAGCCAGCCGCGGGTTGGCTGAAGCCCCGACGGGTCGCAGGGTCTGCGAGGAGACCGTGCCCAGCAAGCCCAGGGAACTCACCACGGCAGGCTCTGGTGGTTTGGTACTGACGTTCCGCAGGCAAAAGCACAGAAGGGCAGGCGTTCGGCCTTATCGAAGCCGGCACACACCAACCACGCTCCACAGAGACTGGGTCACACCCAGGGTCACCCACTATCGCAGCTACGGCTTAGTGGAGCAATGCTTGTCCGGGTTTGGGCAAAAGCCAGCCAGCCAGGCTCCCAGCATTGGTGGCCAGGGACCTACAGCGGAGTCCCAAGCCAAGACAAAGGCTCATCCTGGATCCCTCAATAGAAACATCAGGCTCACAAGATCATGGGCTCTGCCCAAGAACATCTGCTAGCCAATCAAACAAGCTGCTTCCGTTTTAGTTGAAGTGACTGAATATTTGAAGCATTTTAAAAGTTATACATTCAGATCACATAATGTGGGCAAAACAAACTACAGCGCCACCTGCTGCTGCAAAGTAAGGAAAAGGAAAATAATCCCCTGGGACGGACGGACGGACGGACGGACGGACACACACACACACACACACACACACACACACACACACACACACACACACACACACACACACACACACACACACACACGGCAGGGCACTGGTAATACCTGGCAACCCACAGGGTCACAAGCACTTGGTCCAAGACGGGTTCTAAAACCAAGTAAAAAAAAAAACAAAATGTGAGTTTGTATGATTCCCCAAGGCCTGTATAGCCAATTGCATTAGACAGAGACCCGGAATGCGCCGGCCCATTCCAGCTGGTTCCGCTTCCTGCGGGCCACAAAGGGCCGTTCATGCAGTGGTCCGGGCTACGGTTCAAAACATTCCATGAGGAAAATTAAGTTACAGTGACACAGATCAGCGGCATCGACGTGAAACCCGCCGTTCCTGTGACGGGAGAATCCGCGTTACCCAGTGGGGTGGGGTGGGCACGGGCACAGTGAGCCCCTGACTGCAGACTGGCAGTGTGTCCATTTCATTACCCCCAGAGATGCTTTTTAGGAAGAGTTTGGGGATGGTGACTGGAAAGGCCTTTAAACGGGGATGTGCAGGACATAACCAGTCTCCCAGGAGACAGCCAATCGTCAGGATCGCCAACCGGGACACTGGCCCAGCCACGCTGTGCTGAAATCTCTTAGGGAGGGGCCACTCAGCATGGTGTGTGGGCTGAGAGCCCCGGGGGAGGGGCATGGGGGCAATGAGAGCCACGACAACGGGGGCCCGTTTGCCTGAGCACCGTGGTAAGCTGCCGAGTACATGCCCCCCCCCCCACTCCCCCAGGACATGATGTGAAGGACCTCATGGCCGTATATCGTATCTCTGTTACCGTGACATTCCTCTTAGAGTGCAACATCCTGATGGCAGATGGAATTCTAAACACCCCCAAGCTGACACAACCAAGGGCGGCGTTCCACCAAAGAGAGCTGATTAAGAGAAGCCGTCGGGGACTTATAGCTGAGCTAGTGGGAGACAGCTGACTGACCATCACCCGGCCAGCAGAGGAATCAGGTGGCCATCGAACGCCTGCTACACACAAAGCATCCCTGACGGAAAAGGCCCTCTGTGTCACTCTGTAACCCCCCACGGTTGGGCCAGGCCAATGAATCCATTATGACCCGCTCCACACTCCCAGAAGGTAAACAGGCCCCATTAGAGGATGCTCTTACAAAGCATGAGCCAATGGGATGGCCTTTCATCACACTCACTCCTCTCCTACTGGCCGGCAGAGACAGAGAAACGGCATGAACTAGGACCTAAATTCCAGCAAACTGTAGGACCTTTTAATAAATTTTCTATCGCTGGCAAAAATTTCCAGCAGAGTGGTTAAGGCATGTGTCACACACAATAATGCAGTGAAAGGTCAGAGGACTTGCATTTTTATCTTATATTCTAGTCATGAACTCCCTCCCAGAAAAAGGATAAAAAACAGGGAGTGGCTTCTCAGGGGCTAACAGCTGGCCTGACAGACAGCATCGATCCTCAGCACAAACGCGGCGTGTGCGAAATACCAGGGCAAAACATACGGACGGAAGCCAGTGTGGCGCACGCATGCAAACCGACACGTCATCCCAGTGGGTCAGGAGAGACAATTCCCTAGTGACATTGACTGGTCACTTTTTCCCCCCCGGAGTCACACCTTACCAGGCAGTTGATGACAGTGACGGAACCCCCACCCCCCGAGTAGGGAGGAAGTCTGGCAGGATGCCCCCATGAGGGAGAGTTCAAGGAGGCTGAGACACAATAGGATTTCCTGAGAGCAGTGTGGCTGGACTAAAGAGGATGCGGGTGACAGTCAGCCATCCTACCCATTGCCACTGAGGCTGGGGGGGGGCAGCAAGGGGGTTATGGACTACGCAACTCTAGACAAAACCCCAAAGAATCGACCCGAACCACGTCAGTCTACCCAGCTGTACAAACACTGAGGACTTGAATGATGCCTTTTGAGGAAAGGTAGTGCGCCCCTCCCCCTTCTCTGATGAGCCACTTCTCGTAGTGCCCTTTGGAGTTATCGCAGCACGTCCAGCTTCCTGTCAATCAAGGGGCCCAGAGGAATGCTGGGAGATGGACCACATTCATACGACCGATGTGTTATTCTCGCAGCGGCACGGTCACTGCAGGGATCCAGCATTAACACGGCCCGGCACCCAGTCATCGGAAATTAAGGCTGTTCATAAGCTAATCCAGTGGTTTATCTATGAGGAGGGTGTCAGCCCAGTTACCGCAACCCCTGGCAATCGCCACCTGACTCAGGACTGCCCCCGCGCCCACGAAGGGTACCGTTCCGGATTTCTGGGTTTCCCTAGCCCAGTCACCCCATCATTGCCACCACACAATAGTGGGAAGGAAAGGGGGAGGACATGCAGCATTATTTCCGCTTACTAAGCTTACTGTGACTGGGGGGGGGCACAAGGCCATGGGTATGTTGGTGAACAGCGCACGGCATGGAAGAGGCCTGTGTCACTGAGGACCAACCCAGATATGACCACCACATCCTCCACAAAGCTGGGGGGGGGGGTCACTCAATGATTAAGTCACAGTCGACAGCGGTGACCCCTGAAGTTCACACAGTGCTCCTGCATGCTGACTCATAGGAGGTATTGCCAGACTCTGATTCGACACTTTTAAGCCGACTCAGCATCTGATTCGGCTCTTTTAAGC
The DNA here is from genome assembly GCA_026781065.1 of Mormyrops boulengeri. Lineage (NCBI taxonomy): Eukaryota > Metazoa > Chordata > Actinopteri > Osteoglossiformes > Mormyridae > Mormyrops > Mormyrops boulengeri. The sequence goes on from JAODLD010000115.1 coordinate 1,200,353, forward strand.
CGACTCAGCATGGCGAGCGTGTGGCGCGAATTGTGAAGAACAGCATCCTTACCTCCTCTCGCTCTCGGGTGTGGACACAGCGCTGCTGAAGTCCAGCGACTCCTGCGGACAGAAGGTGGGGGGCGCCGTGGTTAGTCGGTGGCCATCGACACCGTGCACATCACTCTGCCACCTTCCCCTCTGCCCCCGAACAACTTACCTGGATCTCTGTCCGCAGCTGGAGCTGTGAGGGGGGACTGGCCTCTGCCTTCTCCTGCAAAACAGAGCCAGAGAAAGCCATCAGTGACCAATTAATCACCACCGCTATACTGGCGCCACACCAGCGCTACACCCATGTTACACCCATGCTACACCGGCGCCACTTCTTGGACAGGTTTGGAACACCACGAGCTTCAGCAGTGATCCAAGCGGGACTGGATTAACACGTTAAGGCTGGCTCAGCTGGCTGGAATGAGAGGCGGAGAGGACTCCCCCCGGCGGGCCTGGAGCACACCTCCACCCGAGGGGAATGCCAACCTGACTGGCTGGTTCACGGAGCAGCAGGTTGAGGCTTCTACTGAGGGCATGGAAACAAGCGATCCTCAAATGCAAATCAAAAACTAGTGAAGATGTCCCACCGGGTTGGAGAAGGTGGAATCTTACAAGGCTTTGAAGAGTTTTCAAGGATTAACAACAAGCAAAAGCCTGTCGTCTACCGCCCTCGGCAGGTGATCCTTTGAAGCCATTGTCAAACCCGATAGGCCTACCCACCCCATCAGCTCCACAGCCAACCAAATTCCAGGCGAGCCAGGAGAGAGAGTGGCAGGTCTCGTTAGATCAGAATTCCTCCAGGACTGAAGCAGCCATCAGGCTCTGAAGCAGCCACCCACATTCATGCGCTTTCCCCCCACCCAAGTGGTTTCTCAAAGCAAAAAAAATCCTCTCCAATCCAGTCCACATGCTCCGAGAGGGACGCATCTATGCAGTCCGAGGTGCGTTCCAGCAGTGGAACAACGTGAATTTGCATGTCGACCTACCGACTAATAAAATGTCTAACATGTAAAACATCCTGGCTCCTCAGAGACGCCCCCAACATCTGACATGCAGCAGCTCCCTGAATCTGCATGAATCACACAATACAAGGTGGAAGTGTGTCAGCTGACCGCAGATCTCTGCCTGGTGAAACCGACACTGTATATTAAACGCAGAGAAGGTAAACGAGGTCTTCGAGTTACCGAATACCGAAACTGACACGCAGCTAACCATATAAAATGTCTGTATCACCAAGTCCGGCAAGTCATCAGCGAAATGAAATGCAGAGATGTTTCCGGACGTCCTACAAAACACTTCCCTTTCTGACTCTCGGTCTTGCGCGGGGGTGAATCCCGCAGGAGGAACATCAGCCACGTGACTGTTTCCTATCTGCCCTGAGGAAATAATTTCACGTCTCACAGAGGCCATCGTGATGTACGACTGACAAGCATACACCTTAAACAGAGAAGCACATGTGGACTTCGGGTTTCCTCTGAGTCAGAAAGCGAGCAAGACCCTGAATCAACCAACAGCTTCACAGCAGCAACAGCCCTGATATGGTGCCAAGCTGAAGACTTAGAGGAATGTGTCATTAGAAGGGCGTGCAGGACAGGATGGCTGTGTCGTCTGCCAAGGGACCAGAAAAAAAAAAAAAAAAAAAAAAGCTCAAATGCTGCTCCCTCTGCCATGACCTTTGACCCCTCACCCCCCCCAATGGAATCCCTCATATGTCCAGATTCCAGCCACTGGCCTTTGCTGTTCAGTGGTGGAAAGAAGATCACAGGCCAAAGCGAATATTTAAGCAAAGCCTGGGGCAGATGTCAAACAGGATGTGCCTTCAAGACGCAACCGGAGCCGCTGGCGCAGGCAAGGCTGTGGGCCGGGGAGGGGCAGCTGGCCCCAGGTGATGCCACAACACCCTACAACTCCTATTAACACGGAAAAGAGATGTTTAACTGAAGCAGAACAACACATTTAAAAAGAGAAGAACAGAAACATTGAAAACCCAGAAATCATAACTGCTGTGCTTAGGAGAAAAAAAAAATGGGGAATTTGTTGCTTGCAGACAGTTCGCACCCCCCCCCCCCCCCCCAAAAAAAAAAAAAAAAAAAAAAAAAAAAGGGACGTGGGGGCCACCCGTGGGCCCCCACGGTGGGCCGGTAGGGGGGCCCCGAACACGAACAAAAAAAAGAGCAC
>JAODLD010000115.1:1209290-1227552 GCA_026781065.1 Mormyrops boulengeri
GGGGGGGTAGGGGGGTGGTCAGGGATCTGAAATCTTCACAATCCCTCCCCCAGCTTGTACCATTAAGAAACCCTCCCCACCATTAACCTCAAACTTCGCACTCCACAATTAGATGGAAGCGGCAAAACCGTGTCTAGATTCGATCCATGGCAGCGCAAAGCTGGACTCGCGTGTGACGACTTGCAAGAAAATCTCCCAAGATGCAATGCGGGGTTCTTATGCAGCAATTTCCCGATCCTGCCAATCCCCTTCTGCTCATAACCTGACATGCGGCCAAAATAAAGTACTCAGGGAAGCCACGAACACACACCCTGGCATTCACACCTGGACTGGGGCAATAATTCAAATCAAGAGTGACATTGTAGTCTGGTAACTTGTCACTAGCATTTTCTGAGACCTCGGAAAACTCTCTCCTAACTACAGAGAAAAATCTTTAAAACCTAATTAAGAGAAGGAAGAACTGGCCATACTGATGCTCAATGCGTACGTTTACATATTACTCAAACTTAATACATTATTATTGTGTTTGTTCCTACAGGAGCCTGAATCGGATCCTCAACAGCATCGTCCTGGGATGGAGCTCGGTGTTGGGGTGAGCCGGGACATCTGGGCTGGCCGGCTTTGGCGCCACTGCACTCGCAGCCAGGGTGGTGTCAAACTTAGTCAGCCGGTCATCCAGAACTAGGCCAACCTCTAACTTGACATTGAACTCATTGTGAAGATGCGGGGCGGCGAATGTCACATTCAAAAATCATAATAGCTTAAGAAGAAGGGCTCACATACACAGACACCAGACACCCACACAGAGCTTAATTTACAGAACTCGCCGCTTCAGCGGAAACTGCCCCTGGCCTGAAAGAGACTGTTCTTGCTCTGAAACCTCAGGTCCACAACAGACCTGGACTGCGAATCTCTTTCACGGGGTCCGTGTGTAAACACAGAGCAGAACTGTCCTTCATCCAAAGCTGCGGTAAAAATCATTTATGCAGAGAGCGGGATCAGACCCGTACACAGAGTCCGGACCTACATAAGCGGACCGTTGTTCCTGCCTGGCTCGGCATAGAATGGACCGCATGTGCACACACACACACACACACACACACACACACACACACACACACACACACACACACACACTCCAGGTGAGCGGACACGGAGAGTCTGAGTTTACGCTTTCACGGGAAGACTAGCTAATTTGCTAGGAGAGCATATTTGTTAAGTTAGCTTGACAGGATAAAAAAAAACAAAAAAACTTTGCAACCGCGGGTGGATCAAACAGCATCTGTCTGTCACAGCACCAAGTTACTACCAACTCCCATAATGCTCAGGGATCGCATGCCATTCAGCCATGCAAATCAAATTCACAACACAGCTGACGCATCCAACCAAACAGAATACTGCAGGCTAATGGGACGATCCCAGTAGCCAAAAGGAACCTGATCAAAAGCTTCTCGGATATTCAAGGTATGGGGCCAAGACCAGAAAGCACAATTCTTCAGGAATTACCCTGCACCCCACCCTCCCAAAATTAACTTAAATTGACTCTTGACTCAGAATTCCTAAATGTTGGCATTTTTTCACCCATACCAGAGGGTTCCTGGTTCACACCCCAGGAAGGACAACACTAAACTACTTCAGAACCCCCCCCCCACCAGGGTCAGGTTCTTTAAACGAAATCATCCCATTTATGAATTTGGGGCGCAAGATCTGTCGCAGGGAACAGCATGCGAGCTCGCTGCGGCTCGGAGAGCAGACCACAAAAACAGGGAAGAAGGGCGCCCGGAATGACTAGACGGCACCGCGGCCACTTCGCTTCCACTCCGCGGCGAGCGGAGCGCACACGTAGACGCCACACTCAGCCCTCAAATGACTCAGGTCTAAGTGTTGCCAAACAGACACCCCTGTTCTTGCTTGGGATTACAGATACCCTGAGCTTTTCCAGAATTAAACAACCTGCCCTCCACTCTGACGCTTCTGTAGCTGACTAACCAGTCCATTTGTTCCTCTCTGATCTGAATTATTAAGTGCCCCCTTCAGACCAGGATCTGGGTTTTACCAGATGTCCTGAAAGCAGAATGTGACAGGAGGTCTTCAAAGGGCTGGCCTGATACTTAACGGAGACACGCTGAAGAGTCCCCACGACATGCATGTGAACACGTAACGCATTCCACACGCACTTGGATAAATCACGGTGGATCAGACTCACATGCTGCCGATGCACTCAGGCTCCTGTTGACGCCATAGGCTATAACCACAACACACGGCGGGTCCTGTACCTTTCATTGGCTATTCAGAGATTTCCAGTTCGGTCATCTGACTGAGTTAATGATGAGGGGGAAAAGCCGATTCCCACCATATAGGGGGCACTGAGATGCAGGCGGAGTGCCCCCCCCCACTAAGATTCCGTGTATCTTACAGAATTCAAAATGTATCTCGTAGTCGCTATGGAATTTGCATGAACCCTACGTGAAACACGCCTGTGAATCTCATTCAGAATTACACCATCCAGCAAAGTCTGAATCAACATGTAAAAGCATGTAAACGTAAACAAAGGAAAACTTCAAAACAAAACAAAGAAAAAACTATTACCAAAACAGGGTATAACAGACTCTCTATTCAACACAATCCCAAGACCTGCAACCGTATTTAAAGTTGTACATTTTTTTTTCATCAGTGCATAGAGCAACATGAAAGGCATCTTGGTGTACCGTGGCAGAAACGTAAAAAACCTTCAACAACATCAGGACGAGGCTTCACACGAAGCCATAACAACCGGCATGGCGGGGCACCAGCATATCACGGCCAGATGAGAGACGCACCTCGACCTCAGATGCCTGTAAGCGATACCGAGCTTCTGAACGACAGCAAGGGAGGAGGAAAACAGAGAAGTGCCGCGGCACACATGGAAAAAGTTTCCCCCGAGATAAACATCGCCGTGCGGGGGCTCCGAGCCGCAAAAGCACCATCTAGACGGCCAGCCTGCGCACAGGTTTAATCCCCAAACTGCATCCCCCGGCCACAGGCTTCAGCCAAACGGCTGGGAAAACCCTGGTAGCCCGCAAGCCTTAAACTGCAGGAAGAAAGCAAAAAGCGTGCATGGGAGAGCTTAATAATAATAAATAACAATAAATGCTGGAAAAATACCTTCTCCGACGCAGCAGTTTTGATCCCGGTTAGGAAATCCGGTACATCATGTTAGAGGACAATGTAAGAGCGCTACGCACTGGCCAAGAAAAGTTTATATCAATACGTGTGTGTATATATCACACTAATATCGTTCAATGATTGCATTGAAAACTACGAGTTGCAGCAAGTTTCCTGCAAGCGCTTATGAAATCAGGGCTAATTAACCTGTATGATGGGAAAAAAAAGCCGTGGAAAGTACTAATAAAGTACCGTATGTTAAGTAACACAATAGTTGCGTGGGGGGTAGCATGGGGAAGACGCACAAGCAAAAATGAAACGGAATGCATCCGCGATGTGTATAAATCAGTCGGAGAAACAGGACGGGGCAATATCACACGCGACAATATATCGACGCGAAAACAGCAGATCCAAAGCTCTCCCACGTGTCACACCGAAACAGCCCGTCAACGTGAGCGGCGACCTTTATAATACCGCCGCGGTGTAATGGAGAGCGACGTGGCCATAGTATCGCCGGTATTGCAACTTTACAAAGAGGCTGCGTCCCCCCCCTTTTCAAAGTCTCCTGGCGAGCAGGAGAAAACCACCTACCATTCTCAGGCGAGATCCTGCCGGAAAAAAAGTTCCTATCGCAAACTATGGCAATGCAGGCATAACCCGGGTAAAGCGTTCAGCCGTGATTTACAAGCAGCGGCTATCGGCAGTCAACAACTGAATAGACAATGAACCTTCTTTTCAGAAAGACGGAGTAAGACTTTGTTACCTTCCTGTTACCCCTCCCCCAGCTGCCCCCAAAACTTACCAACATCCCCATCACATCTGCCCATAGCTTAGAGAAACTGTCAGGCACGCTGGTGTCCGTCGGGCTCTCCTTGGCAGAGGAAGAAGCCTGCTCCCCTTCCATTATTTCGCGTTTTATCGTCCCTCTCGAGATCAGTATTAATTTTGCAGTGCCAGTGAGGAGGTGCGTGAACAGGCAGCGATCCCGCACGAAAAGTCCAGCATGATCTCCACACGGAAGTTTTTGAACATTTTTCTTTTATTGTTTTGGATCAAACGCACATTAGGTTCGGAAATAAATATATTTATGAACAATCCTTGCTGAAAAAGGTTTGGGAAAATCACACAAGTTCCGTGCATCCAAAATATGTCCTTTAAGATGCGTATTTGTAAGCACTATTTTGAGTAGCCGGTTATGTCACAGTGCGAGAAAACAGATTTGACAATCGCCCGAAAACTTGACTGGATGATTTCTCCGCATCCCGCAGCCTCCTAGCCGGCTCGAACCAAAAACTTACTGCGGGGGGGGATTTTCCTTAAAACTCCTGAAAGACCCACGGCCGCCGTGCCCTATGAGAAACGACCGGCAACCCGACAGAAAACCCCGTCAAATTTAAAAACTAGTACGCATTGAAATACGGATATAAGTCTGGTTTTTGTTTACTCTCCTGATCCTCCTCCTCCAAACATGACCCCCCCATACTTTCCTTCACATGAATGCGCTCTTTGCTTCCAGCGAAAACAGTTGAGCAACAAAAGGTTCCCTGGTTCTTACTGCTGTCTACTTGGAAAGAAGGATAGGTGCGGGACTGGCGCAATCCGATTACATAAAAAAACAAGAACAAGTATCTATGGATGCTCGTAAAAGTTGCATAAATCACCTTATAAGATGGCGGTACTTCTATTACTCTTGCTTTTCCTACACTCCTTTTCCGCGAAATACGCAAAAAACAGAGGCATCACTCCAGAACATTTTATTTCCAGAACAGTTATTTTATTTGAAAACCACGTATTTCATGTGGTGTTCTTGCACCTATGCAAGATCTGACCGGTTCTAAGTAGCAATAAAAAACTAACCTGTATACAATGTGTTTTCTGAACCATATTGCAGATGAAAAGCGCTAAAGCTTATTTAACTTAAATGCTGTTAATGAGATTTGGGAAAGAATATTTCAACATCTAAAAAGGCCCGTATTTCTGTTTAAAAATACCCTTCCGATGATAGTACAGACTGTCCCCGATTTACAACTTATGCGACTTACGACGACTCGCACGTACCACCGACGTTTAAAAAGCATAAACAGAATTTTCTGGCGGCAGTTCGCCTGGCAGAGTATCATCGCTGCCGCGGGTAAGTACTGTACTGGGGTGAGTTTCCTTAAGCATTTTTAGCGCTACGTCGTTCGTAAGTTCTATGTTAAAAGACAGAACTTGTACGAATGACGTAGCGTTAAAAAGGCAGCGCGACTATCCCAGTCTCACACGCATATCCCAGCGTCATTCTTCCACCTAAAACTAAGAGAGATCATCCTATTCTGACATACGTACATTATGACGCACGACCTCTGTCGGAACTAAACCCAGTCGTGAGTCGGCGACAGTCTGTAGTGCTTCTCCCTACTAAAACCAAAACCCAAAAGGATCTCCGGAGTATTAGGGGGTATTTGAACAATTTATTAAAAATTAGTGACACCAAACCCAATTCAAAATTGATCGTAGTTTTACAGTTATTCAAGCCAATGTAACTATACCACTGAAACCACACCTGACCAACCCAGATGGCGTTACGTCATTAGCTAAAGAAAAAAGAATTATATTCATGTCGTTCACAATGGCTGGCATTGACACGCAGGGTAGATGAGCTCAGAAACAAAAATCAAGAAACATAAATACGAGTGAATAGATATAACATATTACAGACATCTAACTAAATCCATTCTCCTCGTATTTTTTTGCCAAATAGCAGTCAGAGGAGTCAAGATTGACCCCTGAAATTCTCCCATGCCAGCAGCTATTCTCATGTCATTATTATTAATATCGGGTTGTGTGATTTCACCACTAAGACAGGGACCTCAGGCATGGGTCTGTCATGTAAATAACTCTATTCTTCTTTCATTTAGAAAGGCTGGAGCTAAAATGAAAACCATTAACAGTCAGTACAATCACAACTGGTGGAAAGTGCTTCTCTCCCGGTAAAGAAGGTTCACAGTTCCTGCACTTATACCAAATTTCTCCATGTCCCCGTGGCGTTCAGAATCACCGCCTTTGCCGAACCGTTTCAGTAATACCAGTGCAATTAAAATATAATCTCGTTCGTTGCCAGAACACATTCCCTGGAAGCAGGATCTGGCGAATAGGAACAGCTGCGGAGGTCACGTGACACATACCAAAACAGACCAGAGTAGGAAAACAGGGACCTGCATTCTCGCTTCATCCTAGAGGGAAAAAAATACAGGAAAAGAACACTATTCCAAAAATCTAGCACAACAGAGAACTCAGAAAACCCTGTGCTGGAAAAAAATACCCTGAAAAAAGGATCACTTTGATATTATCATGAAATTAAAGTAATGCATCGTGTGGGTCCTGATTTGTTATTAAACCATGCTGGGAACATCGGTGAAGTGTTTGTTTCTCCACTGTCTGGCCAGTAGAACTCAAGGGCTCGTTCTGATTGCCCAGAACAGCTGTTCAGCAGGACCTTGTTTACAACATAGCAACATAAACCGCTGAAGCTCGCAGCAGACTGTTTCTCTCTGAAGGCCTTAGTTTATGTACCATTCAGTCTTTCAAATTCTAGCCTCGCTGACCAGCTGCTGACTTGATGAGAACTCCAGAAGGTGAAGGAAAGGCTGCTGAACCACTAGGTGGCGCATAAATAATAATGTTCTAGCAAGGTATGTATTTTATTTGTGTTACATTTTAAATGACTTTATTCTTTAACTTTCACATAATTAAGGGAGACATGGAGAATAAAGCCAAAGAAGAGGTTGAAGTCACGCTGCCATGACGTGGGCTGAGACGGTAAAGCATGTGTTGAAACATGAACTGAGCTGGCAGGGCACACGCTACTGACACACGGGCTGGTTTTTCTCATCACCATCACGGTTCTGCATTTTGGTTCATCTTGAGGAGGGTGATGCTGACCGGCCCCCGGCTGCATCACCACCGACCTCTCACCTCTGAGGCAGTGGCACTGGTGTGGCGTACCCACACTCACACACGCACACACACACACACACACACACACACACACACACACACACACACACACACACACACACACACACACACACACAGGTTTGTAATTATATCTTTGTGGGGACTCTCCATTCATTTCTATGGGGAAAACTCTAATCCCAACATGATGACCTTAACCCCTACCTAGTCCTAACCTTAACCATAAGTAGCAAACAACATAGTAGACTTCTGACATTTTTACTTTTCTGATTGAAGTTGCAGATCTTTCTGGGGGCCTTGAAAATGGTCCCCACAGCGTCAAAATAATGGGTTTTTATTACATTGTGGAGGACTTTGGTCCACACAATGTAATATAAACACCCAGTGAAAAGTCCCCACAATGTAATATAAACATAATCCACACACACAGACACAATCACTTCCCATCTCACGGCCATTTTACACCTTCCGCACGCAGGTCTACCTCAAACAGAGTGAGGTGTAGCTCTCTAACGAAGGAAGGCGGGGCAGATGGTCCCAGACCAAGAAGACCCAGACTCATTAAACAGACATTTCAAAGCAGCAGACCGGGGGACAGACAAATAACATCCATCACCGACAGTCAATAATATACGTCACATCCTCCATTAAAGCACCAATTACTGCCGTCTTTGTATAGTGCTGCTGATTAAATAAAGGATCTCAGCTCCCACAGAAGTAAAACAGCAACAGGTGAACAATACCGAAACTGAAACAATTAGCAAATAACCGAAATCCAGCAGTGGAAGTAACATGCGAGAAGTAACATGTCGCAATCCCGACCAAGTTAGCTGTGGGTTTGAAAAATACAGATTTGCGAGAACGCAGTGTCCTGAGCACGGTCTGATTGGGGAGTGTGTACCAAGTGTGCCCCCCCCCCGTACGTGGCAGGACGGGCAGCACCTGCTGGATTAATGGTGTCGTTGTCTATCCACACACACAGCACCTCTATACTGCTCACATTGATATTCCACAGACCGGCCTGACCAAAGGCAGACCTCGGAGATCCGCGCTTTCCCATGAGAGGGTCTGGGGGTGCTTGCCCCCCCCCAGCAAAGTCTCATCTGGCAGGCCTGGATAGCAAACAACAACCCCTCCCACCTGGAAGGTAGAGGGCATCTGAATGTGACCCCCCCCTTCCTATTCCACATTCAGATGTAGTGTGTATCTACCTGAGCATGAGCTGGCTGTGGATGGAGGCTTCAAGATGCAAAGACCCAGGAAGTTCAGGGTCACGGAGATGCTCCTCACCCGCGGTTCACCGTCAGCATGTTCCTCAGACAGAAGATTGTGGAAGGATAAATGTCTTGGACATGTTACAGAGGCAAGCAGGGAGCACGGGGGGTGGATCCACCCTGCACACCCAGTGAAAGTGACCCAGGAGGTCAATGACCCAAGACTTAAAATAATCCTCAGCCTCCTGACCTCTCACACATGACTGATGCGGGGGGGGGGGGGTGTCTCTACGAGGCTGGAACAGCATTAGTGAAACAGACCTGAGCTCATTCGATAACAGAGAATAAAAAGGCATGTGCTAATTGTTAATTTAGTTTATTATTTAGTTTTAATCACCTCCCCAAGTGACAGAAAGAGAGCTGGAAAACTGAAAACTTTCACAGCCCGATGTCCCATTACTGGACACTGGTCTCATCAGTCTAAACCTTTGAGTAGCCTACGTGATCAGGGCCACACTTCAGAGGTCTATCTATAAGCACTTTGCAATGCGGTGCTCACCGTTAATCGGATTCATAGTTTTTGTGCCCTTAAGGTCACCGTAGATAATGAGCCTTCTCTTTATTAAATAATTCGGATTGCATTTAACGATTTACACGCAGATTCTCCTGTCTTCCATGCGTGGGAAGACCCGGCCCAAAAATGGTAATGTGGCTAATTATAATCATGATGTAGCCAAATGCAAATTTCGTCAATCAGTGTTCAGCAACGTGTCACCCCCTGAATCAGTGTACAATAAACTGTGTAAAAGGGAAACTTTTCGGTCATAAAACGTGAAGGATCGGGTTACTTGATATCAAAGTGAAATGCAGGGGCGTCTTGTTTCACCATGGTCAGGACCAAATCAGGCGTGAACCTTCCGCCCCCCTAAACCCATGCGGTGCTCCCATAACCAAATATACAGCATTTAAACGCCGTTAATCCACATGGTATCGTGTCTCGGAGATGCAGCTGGGGCTGCGGCGTGCAAATAGAGGTGATTTATCTACAACTAACGGCGGTTTGGTTTACGGGCCGACAGGCGGGGCTTTAATAACAATAATAAGTAGACAATAAATTGAAAACCTTGGGCTACGATTTCAGCGCAAAATCGTCGAATGAGCAAATGTCTAAGATCCCTTCCCAAGATTTTTTTCCCATGTTTTTCTCCGACTTCCCATAACACGGTTGTCAGCTGAATGCCGGAGATGTTTCTTCCCGAAATGAAGGTCGAAGATTAGCCAGGTTCGAGGTCTGCACGTAGGATACATTGAATAAAAGCGATAAGACGCCCGGGCCGAGCCATCTGATACTGAACCGCGGCCTGGTCTCGATTCGCTCTCGTTAAAAACAAGAAATCGGCCTTATCGGAGAAGCAGCTTTTGAGATAATCACATTTAAACGGGCTTTAATTTGGAGCTGCAGTGCGCAATTTAGCGGTTTAACGGGTGCCGTTTATTATATGGTGTCTGAAGCATAGGATTCACTTCTGCGTCTTATCAGGCGTGTAAAAACATCTGGCATTCAATCTTCGTTATCAGAATTAAAAATCCACCGTAAGACGGACCGGATCGCGCACATGTTGCTTCGGTATCGGACGCTCCACAGCTGCAGGGTGCTTCTGCAAACAGGCGAAGGCGGCCGACGTGCGACCATCTGGGGTCCCGATCATAACCCCGGTGGGGGGACACGGCCGCCTGCGAGATGATCAGCTCACGTCTTTACTGAAATCAAATAGCCACGGACACAAGGTTTCTATCCGCACCAATAATTCACACAATGTGCTGGAAGAAAGGCAAATTAAAACAATTTCTTTGGGATTTATATCACAAAATGGCATTAATTGTGCTTAGAAAAAAAAAAAGCTCTTATATTTATTTAACTGCTGCTTTTCTTTAGACCCGTAGTAATTTAAACTCGGACGATAAAACAAAAACGTTTTTCAGAAAAAACTTCTCGATTGCTTTCCCAAGGATTCATGTCTTCTGGACAGAAGCTGGGTTTGCCAACAGCGCCCCCTGCTGGTAACCTTTCCACACGCCAGAATGGCCGCACTTCAGGCGTGTATATACTTATATCTTTACATTCACAAGCCACTTCCTCGCTAGCTTGATTTATAAATTCATTCGGTCCTGGTTGTTCTGGCGCAGCGGAAAACATATTTTGTCAACTCATTTATATTAAACATTTTTAGTAACATTTGTGAAATATTAAAACTAGTGTAAATAACGTCACTGAATTCAACCAGGGCAGCATAGTGGTGCAGTTGTTAGCAGTGTAACCAGGGTTCGAGTTTATGCTCTGGCTCTCTGTGTGTGGAGTTTGCATGTTCTCCCCGTGTTGTCGGTGGGTTTCCCCCGGGTACTACAGTCTCCCCTCCACAGTCCAAAAACATGCTGAGGCTAATTGGAGTTACCAAACTGCCCGTATGTGTGTGTGTGTGTGCGCGCCCTGGTGTGTGTGAGTGTGCCCTGGTGTGTGTGACTGAATGGTGTGAGTGAGTGGTGTGTGAGTGTGCCCTGGTGTGCGTGACTGAATGGTGTGTGAGTATGCCCTGGTGTGTGTGACTGAGTGGTGTGTGAGTGTGAATGGTGTGCGTGAGTGAATAGTGTGTGAGTGTGCCCTGTGATGGGTTTGTGCCCCATGCTGGGTTGTTCCCTGCCTTGTGCCCATACCCTCCAGGATAGACTCTGCACCCCCTGCTGTCCTGAATGGGACAAGCAGTTACAGAAAATGGATGGATGGATAGATGGATGGATAGATTGCAACCTGAGGTATTTCTGATTTTTTTCAGATGCTATTTTACCTCCCCCAATCAAATGGTGTTCTAGGCAACTGCCGATGTTGCCAAAAAGGCAGGCCATCCCTTTATAAAATATATATACATATATATTATTTTTTTCTTTGTCTCAGAAGCCTCCTTACATAAATACAATCATACAAGTATAATCTTTTTACAACTTTGTGTGTCTGTTAAGCAACTTCATGACATAATTGCACTATTTGGATTTTTTTTTCAAAAACACGTCAGTAAGAGTGACTTATTACAGTCTACACACCCCTACAGTCAATCTGAGAAATGTTTTGAGAGTCTAGCTGAAGGCCCAGTGGAGTGTTACCCATTACCAGCTGAAAATGAGGGGGGGGGTTGTCAGGTTTATAGGTACCGCTGTCATATTCAGCCTTAAATTTCAGTTGGTGAATTCTGGGGACTGGGTTCATCGATGTAATGTGTTTCCCTGGCCTGTTTAATTGCCCCCCACCAGGTTGATTATGTGCTTTCTGGAACATTCTATGGCTGTAGTTAAGGGTCGAGGCTTTATTATTCTGTGTTAACTCCCAGACTGCCGGCTATGTGCCTCGCTCACCAGCGCTCCCCGTAGTCTCGAGCCACGTGCAGTCTTGCCCACATCCACGTGGAAACTCTGACCGCCGAGAAATGTGGAGGCCGTCTGCGCGGAAGTGGTGAGGTGAAGCCCCCGCCCTTGGCCTTGCGGCCTGTTACATCAGCCTCTGACAGTAAACAAACTCCCGGGGTTAACATGCAGCTGCGACGCGAGCGGCGCCCAGACAGCCAGGCTCTGTTGTCATAGAAACAACAACAAAAAAACAGCCCGGATCTGCCACAAATTTGACTGAACAGAAGAGAAGCACGGAGTTGAACATGGTGAGTCAATGGGCTGCTTTGTCAGGGGAGTTACACCATTACAGGGATCAGAAGGGTGACACTGCACAGCTGGACTACAATAGTAGAATGCAAAACAAGAACTGAACATTACTTCTTCAGTACGTCTGTCTTTTAAGAAGCCACATTGCTACTTGGCCTTTTTGGTTACTGCCACCGCTATGCCGCGCTAACTTAGTGACAGTCGCAGTTACCTCCCCCATCCAGCCCCGATTGTGACAGACTGGATTTATTCAGCGGGGAGGAGATCTGCAGGTTCACCTTGTGATATCGGGTTAAGTGGCACGGCTTTGCCCGCTGCGCTGCCGCCGCATTTGCTATAATTACCGTCGCCGGCTCGTTTATTTTCCTGACAGCCACGGCGGGGCCCTGGCCCGATCCCTAGCAGCACGTGCTCGGGTTTGCTTGCCGTGTAATCCGGCTCCCACGAATGTGCTGCGCTCGTCCCGCAGGCCGCAATCGAGGCGTGCTGTTTAGCTGCGACGAGGAACACCCAGGTGCCTTAAAAGCCCATTTCTCGGGCTTTAACGCTTAAATGCAGGACAGCATGTCGATTCGTGGAGCGCGTGCATTTACTGCGACAAGCTGTGAGCTGCGGCTCGCGGGATTCCGTCTGAGGCCTGTCAGTACTCCACTGAATTTTAGCTTGATGCGTCATGTCATTCCCCCATTCGCCTTACATCCAGAAGAGAAAACGGCCAGATTGGACAATATCCCCCCCCAGCATGAATATGGCAAACGCAGCAAGCCAAGGAACTTAAGCAATTCTTGGCTTCAGTCATGCACCTCAAAGTCTTATCCCAGCACAGGCTACCATGGACACTCTGTGCAGTGACCTAGCAAATCATTTAACGAGGAGAGACGTCCATTATAATTACCGCTATTCTATGAACGCCAGCCCTCCAGGAATTAAAAACAGCACTCCCAGTGATTGAGGCTCACACCTAGGGCCCCTGTGGGGGGGGGGGGGGTCAACCAGATCTTCAGCTAAGGAAGGAGTAGATCTGAGCTGCGTAGGCAGGAAGATGGGCCCTCGGAGACACTATTAAAAAAGGTAGCTGAAAGATGGGGTTAATACTTGGTTCATATTGCCTAGGGGGGCAATGAGTGACTGCTGCAGCGCCCCCTTCAGGAAGAATATATACAAATCCCAGGACACTCTTGTTCTGATCCAGACAGACATATTTGACAACGAAAGGACTGAAAAAGTAGGTGTGTAATCAAATGATTACTCTTCCATTACTCAATACATGTTCTACTGAGAATGACATCATCAAGCAGCGAAGCTGTGATGCTTAGAAAATGGGCCGCTTTTGGGTGTTTCCATGGAAACGCTGCTCCGATATGTATCGCTATGTGATGGTTTCAGCTGGAGTTAAGCTGCAGCAGTACAGCGTTTGTGCCATAAGGAGGCGCCGGCCAGTGCGTTCATATAGTTTAACAACACGCAGTATTGCCTGGGAGGGAACGAGGGGGCCTCCATGATTTCATAAACCTGTCCTGCTGGCCGAACAGACAGGAAGGGGGGGGGGGCCGGGGAAGCCGTCTTTAATGATGGGTGGGGCTGTTTAAAGCCAGTGTTAATCTGGAGAAGTGATTCCTCTATGGTTCTGCTAATCCCGGGTTTGTTTTCACACCTGGGCTTTTAGGCTGGGAGGCACAATCCCTAATCATTCAGAGGTTACTTCCAGACCACAAAGGTGGGTCACAAGTCCCACTGTTACACGTGTAAATGACCGACAACCAAATACAGGATTCAGGGAAAAAGCGGTCTGTGATGTCAGGGTGACTGGTAAACCGGTGTGTGTTGGCATCTCTGATCCGGAATGTTCCGGACATGCGCCTGGCTGCCCACAGTCCATGGTCTAATGGAAAACCAGTGTGGTACACTGTCAGTACAGAGCAGCCAAAGGGACACCGCCAAGGCACCATCACCAGGCCGGGCCCCAGCACTGCAGCATGGCATTTCGCCTCCACCACTGGTGTCTTTAATGGGCTCATCCTCCTTTAAAGAGACACCTTTCGAAGATCAGGCCACTGAGGCAATGGCGCCACCTGCTGATGTCGTGCAGCATACCCAAGAACCGAAGAGGCTCCACTCAATCTGTTACAGACACCCCCTCTGCCTCTCCATGGCATTTGTGGAATTTGTCCTGGGGGGGCTGAATTCAAGCTGTTAAAAATAGGAAGAAGGGGTTTGTATGGGGGGGCACACAAATGAGCATGTCTTGTCCCTTTTTAGGGGACAGAACACAGAGCAACTTCTCTGTGGTTCAGTGTGGACCTCCCCTGACCCCCCCAGGGAAAGATACTGTAGTCCTGAATGTTTCCATGGTTAAAAAAAAGAACCATTCATTTGTAAAATTACAAGTCCTGGAGTCAGAAACTGCATGAGATCTGGCTGCTGTCCATGAGCTCGGCGAGGGGGAGGTGGCGGGGAGCCAGCTGTAAGGCCACCAGCAGGGGGAGCTTTTGGGGGGGGCGTGAGGGCTCTGACAGCCTGTGTGAGCTGGTGCCAGGATGCCAACGGGCTCAGCGCTAAGTCGGCCGCGACGGCCATCCTTCACACCCTGTACCCGCCTGCGATTGTGACGCGCTCGTTTTCAGTCTCGCCCGTCTGTACGAAGGATCGACGCCGTATTTTGCACCAGTGCTGGTGAGAAATTCACCATGGGGGGGGGGGGGCAACCAAACTGGAAACATGTGTGAGAATGACTTAAACGGCGGGCTGTTAACACCGCGTGCGGAGAGGGGGGCTGATTAACTTTTACGGCAGTTCAGGGCTCATGAGGACGACCGTATCTCCTCATATCACGGTCCATCTAACAGAAATGCTATCTGCTATTGGCGGTCACCACTCTAATTATGCTGGCAAGTTAATTAGCACATTTTAATAACCCTCCAATGTTACCAGAGTACGGACGCGGAGCAGAAATTAGCTGTGTCTCTAATTCACAGCTTACGGTAATGAATCCTATTTCAGGCCAGCCATTTCAATGCACGTTTACTCATTTTCAGTCCCGATACAGCACGGGAAAACTTGGAAAGGATTACAGAATGAGTTTCTGGGGAGGGAAGGGTCCTGCTCTTCCCCTGGGGGGGCTGGGAAGTCACCAGGGTAACATAGGATGAGACTGCATGGCGACGACACACGTCAGCGTCCTCCCAGTCGTCATAACAACAACAAACAACAGAAGGGTGGCCCTTCCGAAGGTCATGCCTCCGCCAATCGGGCCCCCCTAGGTAAGGCGTGTGGACAGACATCCCGACGTCCTCTCTGTGCTCCCCAGCCACGGGGGGGGTGCGACACAGGGAGGTCATGGTGATGGCCGCACCCTGTGTAACAACACATGGCACGACTTAAAAACGTCAACAAATCAGGCTGGATCTCAGCCAGCTGCCTGCCCCCCATCCACAGCCTCGTCATGGTGAGGGCCCCCCCTTTCCTGATCACCGCTACTGTTATTTTACAGTCCTGCTGATGGATATCAGAGGTGAGGCTGTTTCAACATGCTGTGACTCTATTTTTCTTGTGGGAGGAGGTGTGGCCTGGTAGATGGTTAATAAGGAACCCCCCCCAAAAAAGACCTCCCCCCCATGAACCTAATTACCTGGGAGAGTGCCCTGTGTGGACAGCCTTGATATCAGTGAAGTGTAGGAAAAAAAACACAACAGACTGCAAACAGAATAGCCGCGTCTGGCTGGATCTCATAGTCCCTGCTGCCGCATTTTATAATCAACGGCTTAAAAAATGAGAGACATGCACATTTTACCTGCGTGGAGACCGCATTACTGCAGCGAGGCAGATGCAATGGCTCATTCCTAATCGCGGGATCTGCGACCTGCAGTCTCGAACTGCAGCCTGATGACCCACTGAGCTGCATTTATCACGCGCACGGCCGCCATCCTAGAACTCTGCTGCTGACGCTCTTTGAATTGACACAAATAACTACATGTGCTAAAGACTATTTGCGTGACTCCAGAACATTCTGCATCTTGGCTTGAGTCATTGCTGAGGCCAGAGCTTGGATACCGTGATAAAAAGGAGCCATGTGCATAGCACCCGGCCACCAGCAGGGGGCGACGGACCATGCCTGGGATGTGACGCACCAGCTTAAATGACAAAGGGAGGGTGCTGACAAAGCTTACAGTGTGAGAGTGATGGCCCAGTGGGATACTGGGGGAAACATGGCGATGTCTGGAACACACTATGAAGACCCATGTGACCTGAGGCAAGTAACCGCTGTCAGACGTCACCTGACCGTGACAAGCACAGGGGGTCCCTGACGTCACCATCAGTGGGGGGGGGGGTGTTTTCACGGGGGACTGACAGCGGAACCATGATAACTGAACAGCCAGGATGAGGCTCACACCCAGACCAGTGGGAAAGTCAAGGACAACTTCAGACGCTTCTCACGTTTTCTTCTTACGGCCTGGATCAAATTTCAAGTTCTCTGGGGAAAAAGAGCTTCAGGGATAAGAAGGCATCTAAGCTGGAGAGCGAGCGATCCAAAAACCACACATGATATCGACAGATGGCCGAGGACAAACAAACGCGCACAACGCTAGCGGAATAATTTAACTGGGTGCAGGCTTCTGACTGGTGAATCCATAAGAATATCGTCACATTTAAGGCCAGACAGACAGGAAGCTGGCGGGGACCGTCCCACCGAACGCGGAGTCACCTTCTGGTGCCTTCCGACACAACGAGGCCTTGTTCCCCAGGATCTGCTTCAAGAGATCCACTGTGCTGCATTTCCTGCGCAAAACGGCTGGCCCTTGCGGGGCCCTGTCCAGATGTCGGGAAGGTCGTGACCCCCACCCCCCAAACTCTCGGGTCAGCATGTGCCATGGGGAGAGCTGGAGAGCTGGGGAGCAGGGGGGTGGGGGGGGGAGCAGGCATGGCCACACACCTGGGCGAGCTTGCTCATGACAGAAAATGTTAGTGCCAGCAGCAGAGCAGATGAGGATCCAGACAGGAGCAGCTTCGGTTTTACTTAAAATTCTGTATGACGTGTCATCAATTGTGACCCCATTTATGAGCCTGGGGCGAATGGGTGTGCATCGGACAGGGAAGAGCAGAATCGGCATGCGATGGGTGATGTAATGCGATGTGATGTGATGCCACGCGCATGGACACCCGGGCTGCAGTGGTGGTGAGGTCAACGGTCACAGGGCCTCAGGGAGAGCTGGGTGGCAGCCGCAGCACGTGTGACACATGTGGCGGCGCCGAGGCTGGCGGGTCCGTCCGGTTACACGCTCGTCTTGCCGGCTCATTTGTTTGTACAGCGCTGCCCGCTTTGCCTGCCAACCAATTCCAGACCCATCTGAAGTCACATAATGATGGCTGTTTTAACTGTTTATAAGACCAGACAGTTCCCCTGAACTTATGCATGTTGAATGTCTTATTCCCCTGAAGTTTATGACACGAAAACCTTTTAGAGAAAAATAAAGTTCCTTAGCTGCTATGCCACCTGCTGGCCTTGAGGTGTACATCGATTAAGCGAAACCTCTCCTTCTCACCAATAAAGGATCAGTGTTATATTGCACCCTGTGTTTGACCTTGAAGACTACAGCTGCTGCTTCATCTCCATCCTTGGGAGGATTCATTTTACTCTCCGGGACAAGCAGCCAGCGCTGCAGTGCCTGGAGACAGCATGGTAATAACAATCATGCTTCATGCCACCATCATTGAGCCGTATCCCACACCGGGGTCCAGGCAGGCCCGGTATAGGGGGTCGGAATGCTCCCCAGGGAATACACAGAGATTTACAACACGGTGAGACCAGCGAGAGACGTGGGGAAGGTGAGGCTAAGAGCCAGAATCTAGTTTTCTCCCACCAAAGAGCCATTCATCGCATCGAGCCTGGAACCGCCAGCAAGCTCACAAACTGCAGAACCGAGCGAACAAAGAACTTTCCCTCACTCATTCTGCAGTGGGAACCAGAGGGACGAGAAGTTCCTGCACTTAATCCTGCCACGCTTGCCGTTGCTCCGGGACTCAGTACGGGTCTGGCACACGGACGGGACACGACAGAGAGCACAACACCCCCCCATCGGACCCCGCAGCACTCACCCCCTGGAGCCTGGCTGTCCGTCGCTTCCTGCGGAATGGGCCCCCCCCACAAGCTGCTGGAGACCCGCTCGTCCAGCCCAGCCGTCGTGCCGCACGGAATAAGCAGAGAGGCGAACAATGCCTGCTTGCTTAGCGGCCGGACGGCCCAC
>JAODLD010000115.1:1277160-1291778 GCA_026781065.1 Mormyrops boulengeri
CCACCCACCCCAGTCTCTGATTTTCGCCTTGACCCTTTGAGCGTGATGCAACCATTCGGCAGGATAACAGCCTTTCCGTGTCTCTTCTGCGCAAAAGCAATCAACCTTAATAATTACGCTTTTGAACCTGTTTTCGAGGGTGAGCACATTAAAATGTCAAAAGGCATCCGAACGCAGAGGACCAGCATGTACGTGAATCAGCTGTGAAATGGGGGGGGGGGGGTGCTGGCGGTAGGGAACACCACGTCCACA
Source organism: Mormyrops boulengeri (assembly GCA_026781065.1). Taxonomy (NCBI): domain Eukaryota; kingdom Metazoa; phylum Chordata; class Actinopteri; order Osteoglossiformes; family Mormyridae; genus Mormyrops; species Mormyrops boulengeri. The sequence continues at coordinate 1,277,413 of JAODLD010000115.1, forward strand.
TCCCTGGTGGGAATCAGCGCCCGCAGGGTCAGGTTCAGCATGCGTTCCGGTCCAAGCGCCGTGGGCCGGCCGCTAATCATTCCGTGCCGAACTCCCCTGAGCCGAGAGCACAGTTACGCCTGCAACTTTTTCCAATCCTAAAATAACCCCACAGTAATTTTCTAAAGAACGGAGCATAGCGTCGCAACCTGCTGCTACCCTTCAGAGTCACGATTACCTCCAGAAAACACACGTGGGAGCTTCTAATTGCAGACACTTCCTGTTTTATGAACAGCCGTGTCCAGTCGAAGGTGTGCGTCCGGGGAGCTCCAGCAGTGGGCGCTGGTGCTCCAGAACGGTGGGGTGCGGGAGGCCGGGAAGCGGGGGGCAGGAACGCCTTGTGCCTCTCTGGGGCTGTCTGCACGCATATCATCCCAGCTTTAATCACAGGTATAATTACAACCGTTTCACTAGGGGTTTTGTTTACTGGCTACATGAAGACGCGTAGCAGAACTGTACAGAGGCCAGGACTGTACTCAGATACTTGCTCTCCTGCTGCCGTTTATTTGACAGTGCAGCTCCTGCAGTTGGAGTCTCTAGTACCTGTTTCATTTTTTTCTTCCTCTCGTGGCCCCCCCTTAACCTTCACACCACACTGCGCCCGCCCCCCCTCGTCCCATTCACCACGACAAGCTTTAAGCAATGAGAACTGCCGTTCCCAAAATAGGCCTCTGCTGTGAGCCATCGCTTTTCTTACCTATGCTCCCCCCACATTAATAATTACTAAATTTAAGAGGACCGGGCACAGAACTGGCAGTGAGCCTTTCATGTGTGTATTGCGTTTGGCTACAGATGTGTCAGTACTGCTTATGCACTCATCTAGTTCTACAAACGGACGAGACAATGTGGATTATTGGCTACTCTAACCCACCTCACACCACACTTTTATGGGGTTGCGGCCCGTACATTGTCACTGTCGTTTTCAAAATTGGTTATGCTTCACATTTATCAGACACTTACAGTAGATACACTGTTTTTTTTTTAAGTCCTGGGATTTGAACCCGCAACCTCTGTGTCATGAGCTTCCAACCTTTTAATTCCCCTTTGCGTGCCCAGTCTATTCCGCATTACTAGCACTCAGCAGTAATGCGAACCACACCTGGCCCGCACAGTTCGGAGGAGGACCAGGGCCCGACTGGAACGCTGGCAGTGGGTGATAATTCTGCTCTTAGAAGGTGGTCTCACCAGCACCCAGACTGGTCCACTTTTGGAGGCCATGGAGTTCAAAGACTATCCAGGACCAGGACCTGGCCAGACCACCTCAGAGAAGGAGCCCCTCCCAGTGGGATGTCCCGGGCCGGGTATCGGGGGAGTGGCGTGCAGCCGCGCTGCGGCACGCTTTCCGCACGCGTTTTAAATCCGCCATGATGAACGACCACAGAGCGATTCTGTAAAGCAAATGCAGTGCTGATTCTGAGCCACTCAGCTCAGTAACTCGCACACATTTGGGACTAACCAGCCCCAGCTCTTTGGGGTGGAGGGTTGTGGGGGTCGATGATTTATGCTCAACGCATGGCCAGAGATGTAAATACCAGCACCTCTCAATCAATGTTTTAATCTGCGTGGTCTTCGTGGTGTTCAGTTTTAACGATTTCAAAGCGTGCAAATGCATGCGTTGGCCCTCTCGAGCCCTGTGGAAAGACCCAGAACGGCCAGAGGGACAGTGTGGCGAGGTGACTCCAAACGGTTACTTATTTGACGCAAACGAGGCTAACCAAACTAGCGTAGTTACCTACCTACTGTTCTTCTATAGACAATTCTTTATTTCAAAGATAAAGAGCCAGTTTGAATCCAGCGCAGCTTTGAGAGAAATCACTCTGTAATCGACTGGCCTTCCCTTCAGGTTGTCCCCCCCCCCCCCTTCCTGGGATTGAGTCTGGATCGGTACAACGCCCGGGTGGATAGGTGGTTCCTGGAAATGGATGGATCCGTTGATGATCCCCCATTTGTTTCCACGCCAATATCCGCGGCATTCAGGGACCCGGAAATCCGTGATTGATTAACATCAGGGGCGAATTAATGACCTCGGCCTGGGAGGCTGCATCAGAGCGACTGCGGCGAGATGTGCCGCGGCGGAGATCGCTGCATGCCGCTGCTTGTCTCGCTTTGTCAGGACCAAAGGCTCGCTCCCACGACAAGCTATTATACCCCCCCTCCCCCCCCCGGCATCTTGTCTGTGTCTTGCGAGGTAATTTCAGATGTTGATTCATTTTCGAGCGGAGAGGCGAACATGAATCACTCAGCCCTGAGACATGCTGTTGCTCAGACAGTAAACTGGCCTCAATGAGTTCGTAGAGGAGGCCCAGCACCCTGCAGGATTGCCCATCCATGCTCAAAGACGTGCCTTTCCAATCCACCCCCACCCCACTTGCTATAAATCGTGGAAAGAAAGTGTTTGAGAAACATTCAGAATGCATTCATTTAACCCGTGCACATGACCTTTGGCGGCGTAGTATGAAAACAGTGATCGATGTGGCATAAAGCATCCGGAAGCAGCTGACCTGCAGGAGTTTATCCAATCAATGTTCCAGCATAAGTGGAAATATCCTGATCACGTGACCTGCTCAGCCAATCAGCGGCTGATTTGGTGGACCGCGAGCCGCGGGCAACGCGGAGCCGGGTGACCTTCTGCCAGCTGTCATTCAGTAACATTCGATAAATGTTAAGGTCACGCAGTTCCGTCGATGCCGACAGATGGTGGCGTGCAAGTGAGTAAGGGGGCACCTGTAATGTGACCTTTCGTGAGCCCCCCCCCCGTTCTTGCACGAGGCGTTGTGATGGCTCGGTGGAAAAAATAAATAAATCGAATAAATCTATTTGCGTGCTGGCTGCTGAGGGTGGGCGAGGCACAGTACCAGTTTACTGAGAAATGCTCAGCTGGGCATGGATGATTAGGCTCGTATATTTTCCCTCCATTACCGTGGCAGGTATCTGCAGCTCATCCAGGACTGCAGTCACTTCATGTACGTCCAGTTTCATTACAGGCGGTCAGGCGCCAGCCCCTCTTTCGTCGACAAATCCCTCGTTAGCATTTTTCTAACCAATCAGCACACAGGACTGACGATTCCGCTCGTTTACACAGCTGGCGGCTGGCTGGTCGGCTGAGGTCAGTTCTGATTAGGATTCCCAGCTGAGCCACATACTAGTGAAGGCAGCCGTAGTTGCGGCATCGTGATTACAAACTGAGGTCCTCAACCGCTACGCCACCTACTGGCAGCTCAAAACTGAAGACGCTAAAAGCTTGCTTGTCGTATATTTGAGTGAGAGCGTCTGCAGTGCCATGCTTGGCAGGGGGAATGCGGCAATAAAGCGCACGCAGGAGTCATTTTATTCCGAAGTTATGAGATTCTGGCCTGCTCTATATTAAATGTTTGTTTGTGTCCTCTGGGTTTAATGACGCTCTCCATCCCTCTGAGTGAAAGACCTCTCCATTTAGCTGCATCCTTTCCTACGACGTTTTCAGACCCGTAACATCTCCCAGAATGCCATGCTCTCATTGGTCATCTAATACCTCTATTCGCTTCTGTTGCCCACTCCTCTGCTGGGTCCCAAAGCCCGCCGGATTGGCGTTCCTACGGCGACTCCTCTTCGCTCTTTAATTAAACTCAGATTGCTGCCATTCCATGCTTCACTGGATGAGGCGCTCTGGTGGTTTGTGGCCGCATGACTCGGCAGGAAGCAAAAAGCGGACATCAGGGACAAATGAGAAACGAGTGCAATATGAGCCCACCTGGGGGGTCGGGCCTTAAAACAGCGTCAGAAACTGGGTTGAGACTCGAGCAGGGAGGTGTCAGCAGCTGAAGCCACAGGGCTGGGAATTCACGGCACGCCTGTAGGGGAGCGGCACATCCTGCGTTTGGATAAGGCCGACCTGGGGGGTCCGCTTTCACGTTCCGAGCGTTTATGGCCTTCCTGTACCAAGGCCCCACCACTTATGGCCCAGCAGCTAACCGCGCTTGCTTACATCACTGCGCAAAACCAACCTCTTTCGATCAGGCACCGGGACAGACGTCCCCTGTCACTGAGCTCCGGCCGCCCCTCCCGAAGGGTCCGGGGCCTCGCTGACGCAACGGCGCGGTTTGCCTCTGCTGTTCTTGGAGACGGTCGTGTTGTCTACTATGTCTCATGGGGCATGTGGTGAAACCGCTGAACTTACAAGCCCGTAACGGCCTGCGGAGATGTTTAACTTCTTCTGAGATAGATTGGGCTCATTGTACTTCTCCCTGCAACTGCCCCACAAAACTCTTCTTATATAACATCATATTTTAAGAATCTAGCGTGTATGATCATATCGGCCATTTTCATTCTATTTTTTCTAGTTGCAGGAATATTTGTCAACTGCACTCTCTGTAACCAATTCGCAACGGCAAATTCCTCGTTCATGTAGCGCATGATTCTGATTCTGAATATGCTGAACACAGTTTAGTTTACCGGTCAGCATACTGCTGGGCTTAACAGGAAAACAGACCTGGTTAATTTGGTTAAATAAATCCATAAATGTCATGGTATCCCAGTGATCTTGCAGTGGGTGTAAGGACCACATTTCAAGGGTCAGAGTAGCCATTGGGTTGAATGCATATGTCAAACAGAGGCTGGTGGTGGAACCCAGTCTAAACTGGTTTCCGGTCATACTGCTGTGCTGTGAGGGGGTGGCTGTCATGCGGGGTCTTGTCCTCCTTTCTCCAGGAACCATTCACTCAGTGTAAAGACACATATTTATGGTCATGCATGCAGGTGGAAGAATGAAAACAGCACATCACTGTTATGAAGCTCTGAAAATGCTGGTGATAGGACAAAAAGAGACACCCTTGTCACTTGAAATACACAATCTACCCCCCCCCCAAAAAAGTGTTAACAGAAAGTGGCGCTGACATCGACAGCTCGCTGAAGGCCCTGGTGAACACCAGTAAACATGCTCGATGGCTGAGAGCATATTGACGTAACGTCAGATGAAGGATGCTAATTCGATCTTATTCCCTTCCCTCCGCCGTTTCCCGTGTAGGGCTGCCCCAGTTCACTCCCCACCCCCCCACACCCCCAAGCCAAGCCGTAAAGAGCAATGCACGCCCCAACCAAAGCAGAACAACATCCTCTAGCTAACGGTGTGGGTAAGGTTGTGGTTAGGATGCCACACTTACCGAGGTGGCATCAGGTTGGCCCCAATCGCATTGCCACTTACCTGGAAAAAAGGAAAGACAGGAGAGGTCAGCACCCATGCAGTGGCACTGCACCATGCATCGCGGCAACAAACCAGACGCAGCCGTGCCGCTCCCTGCGACTGTACCATACAATCTTAGTGTTTTTCACAGGTGCTGTGATTTGCTTTGAGACAGAAATTAGGTACAGCATCTACCCAGGTCCTGGAAAACAAAGGATGACGAAACCAATAAAACTAACCGGCATTTCCCATAATGCCTGGCTGGGAATATACATACAAAATAAGCCTGGAGCACTTCGCGGTGCTGAAATCCCTCTGTGCTGCATCACTCTCATCAAACCTAAATCCCAACCAGAGACCAGGGACTTTGGCAGGATCTTCATGTTTCGCCACCATATTTGTTCACCTTCCAGAGTCACATGACCTGGCTGAGTGAATAAAGATGATTGCAGAGAGGCTGCTCATTAACATGTGACAAGCCCCAGCCAATTAGAGTGCACTGGAGCCATGTACGTGGCATCCTGTAAAATAACACACACACACACACACACACAGACACGCACACACACACACACACACACACACACACACTCCTGAATGCTCATAACAGGCCTATTCCATTAACCCCTCCTCTGAGGGTTACTGACTAATGGATGGGGACACATTGACCACCGTGATATTGGAGGCTTGTGTGTGGAGGGGTGTGTTTGGGGGGGGGGGGGGATTCATCACCTTAAGACCTTCACTGCGAAAACCACAGAATTATGAGGAAACTGCGTGGTTCACCTTCCCAGTATCAAGCTGTCTGACACTGGGCCTCTACGGGAGAAACTGCATCACACCAGTGACACTGACACGTCTGGGACCAGTTAACAAGCGAAGCTCCTGCTATAGGATGTGGCATGACCGCCCCGGCATCCCCCCGTCCCACAGCCCTTATGATGGAGAGAGCACCTTACTCCTGACGACTGGTCAATTTTACAATTTAAAATCCCAAACACGACCCATTTTATGTCTCCGGTCAGGGGTGCCGCAAGGGTGGGGGGGGATTAGGATGATTCCAAGGGTCCCGGAGTGACAGGGGCCCTATAAAGATTTTGAAAATAACTGGATTGATCTGGACTGGGGGGCCCAATATGATATTCTTTAATGGGGCCCAAAATCTTTAGCAATGTCCCTGTCTCCGGTTACACCCCAAATGGGCCTAACTTTCTGCCAGCCCCCCCCATACAGCAAACGTGGCAGTATTATGATGCGAGGCAAAAAGGCAACGGGGAGGCAGCATTTTAAAATGCCTGCACGTCTGCATTTACAGTTAGATCAGCTCCCAAGCTTGCAGGAACTACATCACACCTTCATGTCGCAAGAAATGCGACCAAAGAAACCTGTGAAGCAGAAACACTCCTCCCCGCCGCTTTTCCTCTGGCGGCTTGAGGATGTGGGGTGGGGGGGGCGGCTGATTATCGCAGCTCTGGTTCTGCACTCCATAGGCCTAACGAGCCCTTTCTCACAGACCTGTACGTGAGGTTCCCGCCCATATGGGATTAGGGGCCACTACGGGGGCCTTGCGGCCTCCCAGGGGGTGGGGGTCAAGCAGCTGGCAAAGCTCTGAATTGGGGGGATTAGAGAGAGCCTTGTGGGCGGTGCTGAGTCTGCCGGTGGGTGGAGCCTTTAGATGATGCTGGCTTGGGGGCGGGGTCAAGAAACATGGCATCCTTATGATTCCGATTATGTCCCGTCTCCAGCACTTGGTACAGAGGCCGCCCAGAAACTCTGGTGCACTAAACCCCTCACCCCGACAGCAGAAATAGAGCCCCCAACCCATAACAGTAGACGGGCAGCACTAAGTCTAACAGTGGTATCATTTAGGATTGGTTTCAAGGCCTTAAGACAGGACCAGGAATGTCCTTAATCACCACCGATTACGACCCGATACGAGTACAGCTGGGCCCCCTAAGTGGTAGGGCAGGGAGGATGCAGGGTGACCGCGCTGTATATATAACAGGATGAAGACTGTCGAACACAGCATCCATAATTAAAGCAAGTGTAACTCCCATTAACAGCATTCAAGTTCTCTTCCATAATTAATGCCTCCTGGGATCTCCTCCCTCCTGCCTCCTTTAACCTTTCACTCCAGAAATGAGCAATAATGTCAATAAAGGCATGTGGCTTTTGGTGGGTGAGGGGGTGTCCCTGAGAATGGGAGAGCTGGTGGAATTAAAACCTTTGAACAAAATGTGATAAAAACATGTTATTTTGACATTGTGCGGACCATTTTTCAGGTCCCCACAAACATCTGTGAATGAAACCAAAAAACTAAAAATGCCAGAAGTCTCATATTTTGTTTGGTTACTTATGGTTGAGGTTAGGGCTGGTTAGGGGTTAAGGTTGTCATGTTTGGATTAGCGTTTTCCCCATTGAAATGAATGGAGAGTCCCCACAAAGATATAATTACAAACCTGTGTGTATGCGTGTGTATGTTTGTGTGTGTATGTGCGTGTGTGTGTGTCCCTGCGTGTCTAAGCTCTTGTGTGTGTGTGTGTGTGTGTGCTTGAGTGTCTAAGCCCTGGTGTGTGTGAACGTGTGTGCACATTTACTCCAGTCATCCCAGACTGGTGGCTTATTCCTGCATGTCGAGTCTTCACATAAGCCCAGCCCCACCCCCGCATGTGTGCATCACACTGAGCGTGTGTTGGACATATGTACTGGGACCGTTGCCGAGGTTCCACGACAGCCGTCTACCAGACGGGATCAAAAATGCCAGCTCTCCTGCACACGGGCCGGAGCACCCGCCCCTGGCCCGCTGTTCTCTGCCAGGAGACCTTCAGTCTGCACAGAGGAGACAGGCCGTGTCCTGTAATTTAAACACACTATCAGCTTCTGAAGAGCAGAAAATCAGCAAAGGATTGTGGGTAATAAAAACAAGGGCGCAAAAAGGACTCTGTCACGGTGACGTGTCGCTAATATAACAAATAGCTCCTGGCCCTGGCATGGCCCCGGCGTGTGGCCGGTCCAGTGGCTCCAGAAGCGTCAGCATAAAATCACGTTGTACCTCCAGGAAACAAACTACTCATTCGCTTGGCACTCCCCTCCCCAGCCCCCGGGAGGCAGGACACATTTTTCAGACGATTAACTCGCCAGTATCGCACTAAAGAGGGCCTATGAAAAACCCCCGCACTGCCCCCGGTAGAGGCCCGGCCCGCTCCGGTCCCTTCTTCCCGCTGGGCTCATAAATCACGCGCTGAGAGTGTTTTAACATCCTCCTCATGCCTGTCACACGCACCTCCCAACTGAATCACTAGAAAGTTCTCAACCCAACTGTGCCGACGTCTCCATCGCCAGGATGGAATATGCACTCTGGCAGACAGTGTCTCATTTCTGTGGCTTAGTTGGTCTGCTTTCCTCCTTTCATCACACCATTTGAAACCTCCACCTGAAGTCATCAAAACATTCCCCAGCATTCCCGGAAATGTTTCCGGAACATTCCGAGCGGGCTCTGGGCAGAATCCCTTTCAGACAGCATCTGACGGTGATGCCGTATTTGTGCAGCTGAGGTTGTCAAGCAGTGACTCTGACACCCAAGTGAGGTAAAAAAAAACAGCCACTGTTAAAGGGACAAAACGAAAACGAAAACACAGAAAACAGATTCAAAATAATTACTGTTTGACTGAAGACCAGCTTTCTGTAATAAGGAAGATAATAACTGCTATTTAAGGTATGATGCTGGGTACCAGGGACGATGGCGTGGCTCGATAGAGACCGCCAGGCGGTCCAGGAGCGGCTGTGCGTAGATCACACACGGAGCACATGATTGCACGCTGAATGGAAAAACATGACTGGCTGCGCACTGCAGGACGCCACAAGGGCCCAAGTGGCCGTCTGTGCTGGGGGGGGCTGATTGACAAACACCACAGCTACCCCCTCTCCCTCCCCTGTCGCCCCCCCCCAGACCAGTCAATCTGCACACACAGCATTGGCCTCCTCCCAGCCTGTGTGTGTTATCCCAGCCTGGTGTCATATCGGCCTGGCCTAATCCTGCACGCTGAGAGTGGGGGCACAGCAGGGGCCTGGATACTGACCCAGCTCTGCTGTCACGGTGAGCGGGCCGCTCTCACTTTCTCACTTTCTGTCCGTGCTCTGGGAGTGTTTAAACAGCCGCTTTTTTGTGTATCTCTGCCACTCACTCTCTCTGTGTGAGTAAGGGGCCATATTCTCATGAGGGGTGGGGGCATGACGGTTCCTTTGAGGTTCAAGGAGGTGGGTAGTCAGCACATGTGTGGCCACACCTCACTACCCAGCATGCCTTGCATTGGTTATGTTGCCCTGCATCTGAACTGCAGAATTCCCATCATTGCCTATCTGTGCCCTAGAATAACATGCATCTCTAATACGCCCTTTAAATGAAGTCTGTCTGGTATCAACGGCACAACTTACAGGTTCTTAGAGAAATATGTTTAATCCCGATGGTGGGGGGCATGGTAACCCAGGAAATAGCATTAACACCTCCAGGGCTGGCGCTTGGAATCTACTCGCGAGTGTTTGCATTTTTTTAGTATTAGTTCTCACCGTAAAGAAGGTTGGATTAGAAGATTGATGGAACAGGTTGACAGGGACCCTGTTGGTCACAGGATCCAACCCCCCTACTGGGGGAGGGCAGGGGTAGTGGGCACATCCGTGTTCACAAGATCTAATGGCCTGGCCTTGGGTCTTGTTCGGCATCTGTTCAGCGTGGCCCCCAAAGCCAAGACACCCGACCTTACAATTAATCTTTGCTAAGACTCTGACTAGAACAAAATTGGTAATTTCTCCATAAACTTCTTCCTTGTGAATCACTGTCACGTTCATCACACAAATGAATGTGCATAAAGCCTTGGCCGTAAGCTGGTACATGGTGTGCATGCATGACTCTTTGCGCTAACTTTTAGTTACAAGAGAAAACCAGCCCGGTTTTTTGTCCAGCGTGTCCTGTCCCTTTAAAAAGATTTGGGCTTTGTGGGTGAAGTCATTATACTAAAAGACAAGGGTGAGAGGCCGCCCATCACCGGAGGATGAGCCCTTTTGTGTCTGTGCTCTCTGGGGGGTGGGAAACCCCCACCTCTGTTTGTAAGGGACACTAATTAGGGCAGACACTAAGCTTTTTTTTTTACCCAGGATGCACTGCCCTCACACAGAGATCATCATCCTTAACCTAAAGGCTGTCATTAGTGCAACAAAATCTGCCGGAACTGACCCGGGATCAGTGAGGAGCACAGGATCAGCAGTCATGTGCAGGGCCATATCCGCGTGGCGCTCACGGATCGTTAATAAGAGGTCATACATGTGATCGATCAGGTCTGAGCCAGTATCAACATATTCTGCTTTGGGAGGCCACAGTGCTCCAAGGCCTCGCATGATGTTATAGGAGGCGTGCAATGTGGAGGGTGACATCACAGGGAGTGTGCCATGTGGAGGGTGATGTCACAGAAGGCGTGCCATGTGGAGGGTGATGTCACAGGAGGCGTGCAATGTGGAGGGTGACATCACAGGGAGTGTGTCAAGTGGAGGATGACGTCACAGGAGGAGTGCCATGTGGAGGGTGATGTCACAGGAGGCGTGCCATGTGGAGGGTGATGTCACAGGAGGCGTGCAATGTGGAGGGTGACATCAAAGGGAGTGTGTCATGTGGAGGATAACGTCACAGGAGGAGTGCCATGTGGAGGATGACGTCACAGGAGGAGTGCCATGTGGAGGGTGACGTCACAGGAGGCGCGCCATGTAGAGGGTGATGTCACAGGAGGCGTGCCATGTGGAGGGTGATGTCACAGGAGGCGTGCCATGTGGAGGGTGCAGCTGGTGGCCCGACAGGCAATCAGAGGTCTGAGAATGTCACCCGCAAGTGTGGTGCAGACCACCGCAGATGACAGCGATGTCATCATCATCGGCTATCAGGCTGAAATCTTGGCTGCGAGCCAGCTGTTGTAGCCTTGAATGAGGCACTTAACCAGGTCCATATGACTGAGTAATGTTCACATTTTTAAAAAATCAATCCACATAGTCCAGATCAGGCTAGTACAGGTACCATCAAAAAAGCGTGTGAACAACCACCACAGCCGTAGCCATTCGCCGCCCCCTTCACTTTATGGAAAATTACATGATGGTGTTTTAATCTGTGCCTCTCCTCGGCAGTCTGTAACGATGACAGATAGAGAGAGAGAGACATCTACACTGAGCCTCACGGTAAATGTATAACGGATGTGTAATTACAATCTGTTGCGCTGGTCACCGGAGCAACCGGTGATGGAATGCCGGGGGGGGGGGAGCAGCACTGGGGTCCGTAGGGACTGCCTACGCCGCCAGGGCGACTGACGGGACGTGATGCGACTGTCCCGGTTGAACCGTCAGCATGTAGAACACATCTGCCCAACGCTACAGATGCATTATGGGCCAGAAAAAGAAAAACATTTTGACCGATGAATCAGCAGAATAGGAAATTCCCATTATTCTGAGAAGTCAGCAGCTTTATGCACGCAAACTACAAACCCCCAACTGGGGCCGCACTGTAGGAACAGTGAAACATGCAAAAGGATACATTAACGGGTAAATTCTCGATATTCTCTGGCCATTTGATGGCTTTCATCATGTGTGCCTTTGCTCACTACCCAAGTAGTGCAGGCCAGAGTGCAGACAGGGCCTGTAAAGAAGCCTCCTAATGTATATCAGACAATAACGCAGTCGGGTGACACTCCCATACCCTAGGGGGGTGGGGGGCTTAAGTGCCGGTGACACAATGCTTCGGCACGGTAACCAGACTACAACAGTAATTCAACACCCCCCCCCCCTAAATAAAAACTCAGGTACTTATCAATGGTAATCTCACCCCATGTGGTCAGCAAAGCTCAGGCATTGACAGGACATGGGGGGGGGGCGGTCTGTGTAAAAAAAAAAGGATTTTTTTTTACCTTCTTTGTGTTCACTTGCATTTGGAGATCTGAAATACCACCCCCCCCCGCCCCCTCCAACCATCAACTAGGGTAACAGGGTGACCCACTCTTCATTTCCACAGTTAGAGATGGTGCAGAAGAATGCTGCATCCAAAGGACCGTCAGGGAGGAGGTCCTGCCTGATAAGTGGTACTTAAGGGTCCTTTTATTCACCCCCCCCCCCCCCACCGGAGACAACAAAAGGTGCTCAACCAGCGAGAATAAGCGCTGCAGTCTTCCAGCGCTTTCCGGGTACATGAAAAGGCAGATTACGTCCGATTGTGGGGCAGTCCGGATGCGGTTCCCTCCCCCAGTGCCGCATCTCATTTAACAAAAAAGGGAGGGGGGGGTTGGATCCTGGGGGCGTTCCACTAAGAAAGGTGCCTCGGCCACATGACACTGGGAAAGGATCACCGGACACGTCTGACCGCCGCGGGGATGACAACCGTGACCGTGCTTTCCGAGTCTAATGCCAACCAACCGTGACGATGGAGAGGGTCACCCAATCAGGTCTGAGCCGAGGTTCAGCCACACGCCGGCGAGCATCTCAGAGCATTCGGCATGTACCGGTGTGTTTCCACGCTGATATAAGACACAGACGAACCTCAAACGCATGGCATCCAGGGAACCTCTGACCTCCTGCTGGATGCAAACCAAAGGCAAATGCTGTCGGCAAGTCACCGAGCAGATCCGAGCCGACCACTGGTGCAGACATCGCTGAAGGCCTCCGTCTATTTGGCCGTCCAGCCCCAAACCTTCCCAGCTCTGCGTCCAGCCTACAGCTTTCACAGATCAAAGAATAAAAGCCCGGAGCCTAACAGATAAAATCAGCAATATGTAATTAATTTAAGAGATTATATGACACTGAGTGCCGCCGCTTGTACTCACAGCAGACAATGCAGTATTAACCTTCGATTTTATATTTATTTTCGTACAGAAGTTCTGATTTGATAAAGCTCTGGTACTACTGGCTAAACTGACTCTGTGTGGGGTTCTGTTATGGGAGCGTGGCTGAGGTTCTCGTGTAAACACCAGGCTGAGACTGATTTACTGAGACCCTGGTGTGAACACGAGGTTAAGGTTCTGATTTACTGAGATCCTGGTGTGAACACGAGGTTAAGGTTCTGATTTACGGTGGCTCGTGGTCCAGGGGGAATTCATACAAGGCGGGTCAAACTGCCGGTTTGCCAGACGCAGACAAACCCCCCCCCCCCGCTCACAGATGGAGGAACTCATCCCTTGCACACTCCTGTTGAGGAGCAGTTTGCTTCAAGGCATCTGGAGCAAATTACCAGCAAACATCTCATTGGTCACCCAAGACCCGTGTCTCCAGCCTGGTTTGGATCATAAAGTGTTGGCCAAATTGGGCGTGTTGGCGACATGTTGTTTCCGGTACCGAGGCTTTCTGCTTCAGGAGCATGATGATTGGTCGCTGGGGGGGGGGGGCAGACGTCTGTGATGTCACAGAACAGCTTGTTGACCCAAAAAGGGGAAACTCCAATATGACGAAACACAGGGCCACCTGACACCTGACACCTGTCACAGGGCCACCTCTCGCCTTACCATTTCATGGAAAACCTTTAACCTTGCCGATTTTAGCTGAGATGTTCCAAAGACGTTAATGACGCAATTATTTATAATTACACATTTTATTAAAGAAGACAGAATGATCAGAACAAAAGACTTACAGACTTAGGAGAAAATAACTCAAACCCAGGTGACTGAGGGCTTCAGGGGGGAGTCGGGGTTATAGAACCAGGCTTCAGAACGATAGGCTACAGGTTCTAGTCCAGGGTTCCCCAAATCCCATCCTGAGGGGCTCATTTGCAACACAGTTTGCGGATCTCCCGGCCGAAACACAACCTACTAAACCTGGCAATTAATTGGTGAGCTGAATAAGTGTGTTTGAACAGGGAAACCTGCAAACTGTGAAGCAAACCTGGCCCCCAGGAGTGGAATTGGGGAATCCTATTCTAGTCCCATAAGATCACTTTCGCTGCCTGCGTGACAGAGAACACACACACGGCACCCAAACCTGGATCCTCTGACAGTAGGACGCCCCACAACGACCACAGACCCAAAATGGAATGAGTACAATTAAGAATTTGGGCTAATATCTGCTTCTAAAACAGATTTTTATCCTTCCAGACCTTCAGTTCAGCTGAAATCTCCCTGGGTGTGTATACTCAGGTAGCAAGACGAAACACCCC
>JAODLD010000115.1:1298212-1312451 GCA_026781065.1 Mormyrops boulengeri
CCAGGCTCCGAGCCACACTGACGAATGAAGCTCTCCCGAGCAGCCTGGTCCTCCATACTGGCCTGCCCGTCTCCCTGCCTGACAGCTGTAAGAGGCGGACGACGGCATCATCTGGGGAGCGGGACAGGGAAGGAGAAGGGGACGTGACCTCACTCACTCTGGGGAAGCAGGGCCAACAGGTGCCCGCGTACGACTCCCCACACCCACCCCACCCCCAGCTGTAGCTGTCTGGATGGAAACAATCCTCTTCCTCCTCACTAGGATGGGGGACAGTGAATGTTTGGGATTGTACCAGCAGGGGGCGACTTGATCGAGCTCCCTCTCCACACATGACGGGCTCCTGGCCTCATGCAAGTTTGAATCCAGCTCTCTACCCACATGCACTGGAGGGGGCCTTCATCCACACCTCTACCCGCACGTAATTGCTGCCTGGACACGGAACAAGCAGCTATACCGGAGGTGGCCCCAGGCAACAAAATGACAGCAAGTCACATCGAATCAAACTGACGACTCAACCAATTTCACATGACGGTAAATCAATACGGGTTACTGTCCAAACATGACAGACATTAGGTGGCTACTTGCCTGCAGCGCCTCCTATTGGTACTCTTGCACCATTACTACCAATGGCCAACCAAGAGGGCCTAAAATCGATATCAATTATGAGCATTGCCCTTGGGCCGCTATGTAAACACAGATACATATATCTCCCCAGCCTCTGGACCCACACGATCATGAACTGGGGGGGACTGAGATACCCCACAGAGAGGCTACCTGGCCCTGGTGTTGGGGGAGGGGGTGGATTCCAACTGAACTTCCTACTTGGATACAAGCAAGCAAGGTCAGGGGTCATCAACGTGCAGTCAGTGAGGTCAGTGAGCAACAAGTGGGCCTGAGGTGGAGGCAGTGAGGAGCGAGCGGGGGGGGGACATGAGAACAGGGAAAAGGTGGACGATTTGGGCGTGCACCGTGGGTACGCAGAGTGACTCTTTACTGGGTAGGTCTCTTCCTCTGGCTTAAACTTGCAGCTTCCCGGTTAATCACAGACCCAAATTAACCCAAAGCTTGGAGGTGGGAGCCGGGGTTGATTGAGGTGAGCGTGGGGTAGTAATCCCTGGCCGGGGCACAGCCCTGATGTCAGTGAATAGACTGCACTGGGTTAGTAAGGGAGCCTGGGCCAGGATGAGGGCGAGGGGGAGGGACGGGGGTTTAACACAGGAAGCCGGCTTATTTGCACTGTCAGATAAATCTGCTTACATGGGTTACTTTCTTTAAAGCTTAAGCCGGGTCTTTGGGGGGATATTTGACCGGATCAGCCGGGGTGACCGGTCACTGGACCTGCTCCTGTCTACGCCGAGTCTGTCGCAGCATTTTCTCTGGTTCTATTTAGCCAAACTTCTTTCAGCACTATTCCACCCCCAGCTTTGGCAATAAAATAGGAGAGGCCCAAGGACCCCCACCCCCCCCCAATCACTTTCACTCGCAGCAGACATTAACACCTGGGCCTGCGGAATCTTCTGGCAAGGTCACCAGCTGCCGCCTCTCCCATCCGATCGCCGTTGGTAACAGCCAGTCCTCTTTCTGAACGTCTAATGCATGCGAACTGACAACCTACAGAAACAGCTGCCAGACACGGTTCATCCTATCAAAACTCCCTGCGAATCATAAGGCCGTCCGGCCTAGGACTGCGATCACAAAATGGAATTCCAGGGGGCGCCACCTTGAGATGGAGACCGCATCGCGGGGAATCTCGGGGACCTTGTCTAGGCATCATGGGAATTAATCTGGATACATGACATCTGAGATTCTCGGGGGCAGATCTGTGCCAGAAAAACCTTTGCTCACTTAACACACATAGTGCATGTGACAGAATCCCCCCTCAGCGCATCGCGGAGCCATAACCCGACACAGGAAAGTCACGCTGTGTCGCAGGCGGCCACAGAGACAGAGACACAGTCCCTCCCAGCAGGGTCTTCAATTAACGATGATTAAAGGCGCTTTCAGGCGCTTGGAGAGAGCCGGCGATTATCTCTCTAAACGTGGCTCGATGTCGGGGGTTAATGCGTGCCTGTTCGTCACCAAAACGAAATAATCTTCACATCTGCCAGCATATCACTTTCTAAAGAAGGGAAACAGCCCCCCGGCGTGGCCCTCCTCTACCCGGCAACTTCTTGTGCTCCATGACGTCATGGTAACAGCACACAGGGGAACGAGGATTTCACGCGTAACATGAGGGACTAGTTAGTGTTGTCAATCACCAGGTTTAATTAAGCAACTCTGCTGGTTTAATCTGAACGCTATAATCATGACCCCTCATATGTATGTTCTGACAGGCCATAGCCTTATTGTGCAGGTATATGTCTCTAAGAATGTGTGTCATGTCAGGTCACGCTGGGCCAGTCACCCAGCTACAGATGACCCTGTGACCTCTCTGCATAATAAGAACTGAGCACCAACTGTTGGGGCAGGGAGGTCTCCACCTTAGGGCTCGGTAGAATTATCTCCTGGGGGACATACAAACCTGCCACCCAACCCCCCTCACGCCAAGGGAGTTGGGGGTTCAGTGGGGAGCCAAAGGGCAGACAGGAAGGATACCACCTGCATCTGACCCTTTTTCATAAGTTCAGCGTAACCAGAAGGTTGTTGGTTCCAGAAGCTGGGAAGCTTCTGTGACATGTGAGTGGTGTTGAGAAGCACACACACAGCACTGCAGCACTGTACCAGTAAGGTGACAGCTTAATAATGGAGGACAGTTTAAGGTGGAATATGGAATATTTTTAGATTATATTACATGGAGCTGCTGCAATCAAGCACAACCACATACACAGCTGAATATTCCACTGGAGCAGCCCAGTTAAACCCACAGTGTGAACTGGTAAAATTCTGGAGCTCTCCAGACCACTTGTCAGAATTACATTTGCATTTATATATTTAGCGGACATGTTTGTCCAAATCTTGGGGTCAGACAGCAAGCCTCAGTGGGGATTTGATTACCTATGTGATTCAATCTCACAACCTTCCGGACAAACAGGATCCCTAACCTACCTGAGCTACACGCTACCCCACAAAATTACAGCAGCAGGAAGCAGGACTTATACACCAAGAACAGGTGCATGAATATAGCTATGTGGGTTGGCATATAATTGGCCGTTTCCCAGAATCCCTCTTAGTAATCATTTCTTACTCATTTGAGTCCTGTTCTCAGCCAGCTGGAGTTTCTTTTGAGGGCTCAATCTGATCTACAAGATGGAACTTGGGCAGAAAAGCTAGACACTTCCGCTAACGCTAAGCTTTGGGGTTTTTTATGGCTATTAACCGTCACCCAGTGGCACCGGGGGCACGGAGGGTCTGGAAGGGCAACTCGCAGGCACCTGCGAGTTCCTGCCCTCTGCACCACCTCACAAGGGACAAAGACCACATTCGGCACAGGACCCCCAACTCTGGAGGATCTGTCCACATGATACCTGTGACATCGAGGTACTTTCTGTGACATACGCCCCTCCGAGGCAGCATTTTTCTCCAGCATCGGTCTCCAGTGACCAGTGACTGCCATTCCCTTTCCCATTCCAATACCCATTACCAGGGAGAATGAAACTGAACTGGAAACTCTGGGGGAAAAAACAGAAGACCACAAGAGCACACAAGATCATTTGAGAAAGGAGCGCGTGAGCCTCACTCCTGTACTTAAGCTAAATAATTACTAGGCGGAGACGCTAATCAGCAGCCGGCTGATAGAAGCCTAATTAAACCATTTAATCATTAGCTAAAGTATTGATAGTAAATAACAGCCACTGCATAAAATGGAAATTAATTTATATTTAGGCATCAGTGCAACAAATCAAAACAAAAAAATCGTTAACACTGTTAAGTCTCATTAAACTAAGTTAAATCTCTCGTTAAGAAGTGTCCCCGAATGTTCTTCATAATGACAAACCGCACTCAGCCAATCATTGGCAAGTCAGAGAGCGCCGGCTGTCCTTCCTTGATGCCGGCTTGTCACCCGCGGCTACGGGAACCCATGGCCCCACTTCGCCTAACAGACGTGGACCAACGCTAAGTGCTAAAAGCAGGCAAACCCAATTTGAGTGTGGCGGGGACAGGTCGGGATTCGATTTGGGATTCACAGAGAGCACAGGAGAGTGTTTCGCTCCAGTGCGCAGTGTTGCTGACATTAGTCTGCAGCCAGCACCCTTTGCCGGAAAGGGGAGGAGGAGAGCGTGAGAGAAGGATGACAGAAAGTCAAGTGCCTGGACGGGCCCTGGGCGGGGGGAGAGAGTGCGGTGACAGTACTCAGCTCATGAGGACAATTGGAGACGTCTGTTAGGGGATGTTTGTTTGGGGACAAGCCAATGAAGACGAGCGAGAGAGTGACTTTCTAAAGCCACACTAAAGTGACGGAACAGCTGTCCATGCGCAGCACATATACATGTGTGTAAATGTGTACACTGTACATGTAAGCATGTATCTGTGCATGCATATGCATGTGTGTGTCCGCGCATCAAAAATGGCCCCGTGGCGCTGAGCCCCCAAGTGTCCACCCCCCAGCCAGCTGGGTCACCTGTCAGCAGAGGGCGTTAGAGCGGGCAGGGCAGGAGACATGGCGCCCTCTGTGGCGGTGTCACTCGGGCAGTGAGACGGCAAGTGAGACTGTGGACACCCCCATATGGCACGGCGTCCGAGCTGTACCCTTCATACCCCCCCCCCCACAAAGCAAAAAGAGAGCCCACACACACACACACACACACACACACACACACAGCTTTACAATTATATCTTTGTGGGGACTCGTCATTCAATTCTGTGGGCAAAACCCTAATCCCAGCAATGACAACCTTAACCCCTACCTACCTCTAACCTTAACCATAAGTAACCGAACAAAATATAGTCTTTTTCATTTTTAATTTTTTGATTGCAGTCACAGATTTTTGTAAAGAGTTTCCTCTCATAGGGACTGAAAAAATAGTCTGCACAACGTCATCTTCAGACAGCTGGGCGTCTCCCTCATGTCTAGCCTGCAATACGTCCGCTACAGGCACAAGGTGAAGAAGATGGAGGAGGATCAAAGTGCAGGAGGAAAGCTTAAAAGGCGCAGAGGGACAGCCTCTGAAAGCATAGCAGGCCCTCCAGGACACCGCGTGATCTCAGCCCCCTTAAGCATCGAACGCATTATGGGAAACGGCCCATTAAATGCATTTTAAGAGAGTGACCAGGGTGCTATAAAGCAAGATGTACGGCTGGTGGACATGGACGCTGAAGGGCTGTAAACTGCGGTGGACATGGAGCCGGGATGGAGCTGGTAACCTCATCAGCGATGTGGGGTCTTACACACAATGGCAGGGCGGCGGGGGGCCTTTGTGTGAGGGGGCAGATGCAGGGACCCCCCCCATCCCGACCTATATCTATCCTGGCCAGCCACACCTGACAACACCCCTCCCCCCACCTCCTGCTGGACGAAGCTGTGACAGACCACTGCACCTTGGGGCACTCTGCCTGGCATAGCTGGGAAAATCAGCGGGTGGGAGGTGGGGGGGGTTGTGGGGAGAGGCTGAGGGAAAGCATAAGCTTCAGTCCAATCCCACACTGGCATTACCAACAAACTTGTCTCTCCTACACCTGTAATACCAACAAACTCGTCTCCCCCACACTGGCATTACCAACAAACCTGTCTCTCCCACAGTGGTAATACCAACACCCACCCTCTTCTATACTGGTACTACCAGTCTGTGCCCCACCTGGCAGCATCGCCAAGGCTGTAACTGGTACCAGTCTATTACCCCACTGTGGTGCCCCTCTCCTTGGTCAGGCCAGAAACAAGACAAGCAAAACTGTTTAATTGCCCCCCCCCCCCGAGTTTTTGGGAATCTCGTGACGCATTACATACAAAATATATTCCATAATTTCACTTGTAAATAAGCCGGCTGCTGTGCAAATGAAGATGAATGCTGAAAGGCATTAATTCCCAATTTCTGCCATAAATCAAGGTTAAAGATAATTTCCACGGGCCTGGGGCTCATGAGTGTTCCTCAGTGTTGCGGAGTTCCATGGGACGTCCTTTGCGCCTTCACCACCAACACCAGTATCTAACTCTCCTGAAAAATCAACCTGACTGGCATGCGTCGATATAGAGGTAGCCCTTAGTGCACTACACATGCACACTGGTGTACGCACACACAAAAATGACAGCATTAACATAGTATCGACTTAGTAAATAAATTGTTTAGGAAAAAAAAACACTTCAATAAAAACTTGCAGATTATATTAATATGAAATTTGGTCATTATCCAATGCTAACAATGGATAAGTGGATAATTGGCCCCAACCAGAAATAAACCCCCCAAAAAGCCTTTGGCGGCTCTCCGAAACACACTTCCTGTGTCCTCGCTCCACATCTTCCAGTCTGCCCATCCCAAATTCACTGATGGCCTTCGCCAGCCCCTCTGTCAAGATGATTGGATGAGAAGAGTTTGCGGCAGGTGGTGCTGAGGTTAGCTTAGGTAACTATTCAACCTCGATTCCTTCTTCCTTTAGCCCAATGAAACCAAAGAACATCTCTGTGGTGTTACCCACAATCCCGTTCTCAAAATACAAGTGGTGGGGCAACAGAGAGGAGAAAAAGCAAACAAACAACAACAAATAATAATAATAATAATAATAATATATGTGTATATATTAAGAAGTGTGTGTAAATAATGTAAAATATACCTATATAATAAATTTTTATTTAGTGTCATTCCCAAAACCTCAGGTAACCTCAAACTGCTTAGCAAGAATTTTAACAAAGGATTTGGGAACAGACTGAAGGCAGCATCAAAAGTAGATCTACCATCAAGAGACACCATTCAATTTTAAAATCCCGTAAGAAAAAAGGATAGAAAACAGCAAATGACAGAGGAGAGGACAGAGAAAACCTAACAGCAGTTAGATGAGGACACACCTCTGGGGTCCGAGGCCAGCTGGCCGTCCAACCCGCCTTGGGAACGCTAACATTACGGAGGCGGAAAGAGATGCTACAACGATTACAAGAGCCATGGTTGGCTCAGCAGATTAAAGATCACCCAGGACGTGCTCCCAAAAGCCAGCTTAATGAACCTGAATACTGCCCAGGAGACCACAGGCCTCCTTACAATCCCACAGTCTTACTGGTTTAACGTGCATGTTTCCAGAAGCTCTCAGCACAGTATGTGATTGCGATTAACAGCCTTCAGCTTGCTGGAGGAGATTCACACGATTGACATTGGCAGGCAGACAGAGCCAAAGCAGACTGACACATAACACATCACTGTCCTCCCACTACTGAACTGAGCTCAGATCAGATCTTCACTCCTGTTCGGCAAGTCTGGTTGCCATGTGGTTTGTAGGAATGTCATGATTGCTGACCCTGTACCTGGACTGAACCAAGAAACGAGGCCCGGGGGGTGAGAGAACCCAGCGATAGCAAGCATAGAGTGACAGGACGCTGGAGAACCCAGCAATAGCAAGCACAGAGTGACAGGATGCTGGAGAACCCAGTGATAGCAAGCAAAGAGTGACAGGATGCTGGAGAACCCAGCTATAGCAAGCAAAGAGCAACAGGATGCTGGAGAACCCAGCGATAGCAAGCAAAGAGCGACAGGATGCTGGAGAACCCAGCTATAGCAAGCATAGAGCAACAGAATGCTGGAGAACCCAGCGATAGAAAGCAAAGAGTGACAGGATGCTGGAGAACCCAGCAATAGAAAACAAAGAGCGACAGGATGCTGGAGAACCCAGCAATAGCAATCAAAGAGTGACAGGACACTGGAGAACCCAGCGATAGCAAGCATAGAGCGACAGGATGCTGGAGAACCCAGTGATAGCAAGCATAGAGCGACAGGACACTGGAGAACCCAGCGATAGCAAGCAAAGAGCAACAGGATGCTGGAGAACCCAGCGATAGAAAGCAAAGAGCGACAGGATGCTGGAGAACCCAGCAATAGCAAGCATAGGGCAACAGGATGCTGGAGAACCCAGCGATAGAAAGCAAAGAGTGACAGGACGCTGGAGAACCCAGCGATAGCAAGCATAGAGCGACAGGATGCTGCAGAACCCAGCGATAGAAAGCAAAGAGTGACAGGACGCTGGAGAACCCAGCTATAGCAAGCAAAGAGCAACAGGATGCTGGAGAACCCAGCAATAGCAAGCAAAGAGTGACAGGATGCTGGAGAACCCAGC
The DNA here is from genome assembly GCA_026781065.1 of Mormyrops boulengeri. Classification (NCBI taxonomy): domain Eukaryota; kingdom Metazoa; phylum Chordata; class Actinopteri; order Osteoglossiformes; family Mormyridae; genus Mormyrops; species Mormyrops boulengeri. The sequence goes on from JAODLD010000115.1 coordinate 1,306,403, forward strand.
GATAGAAAGCAAAGAGCGACAGGATGCTGGAGAACCCAGCTATAGCAAGCATAGAGCAACAGAATGCTGGAGAACCCAGCGATAGAAAGCAAAGAGTGACAGGATGCTGGAGAACCCAGCAATAGAAAACAAAGAGCGACAGGATGCTGGAGAACCCAGCAATAGCAATCAAAGAGTGACAGGACACTGGAGAACCCAGCGATAGCAAGCATAGAGCGACAGGATGCTGGAGAACCCAGTGATAGCAAGCATAGAGCGACAGGACACTGGAGAACCCAGCGATAGCAAGCAAAGAGCAACAGGATGCTGGAGAACCCAGCGATAGAAAGCAAAGAGCGACAGGATGCTGGAGAACCCAGCAATAGCAAGCATAGGGCAACAGGATGCTGGAGAACCCAGCGATAGAAAGCAAAGAGTGACAGGACGCTGGAGAACCCAGCGATAGCAAGCATAGAGCGACAGGATGCTGCAGAACCCAGCGATAGAAAGCAAAGAGTGACAGGACGCTGGGGTCGACTAGTCAACCGAGTGAGAGTAATGGAGCTGGAACCACACAGGTAGGGCTACAAGGTCAAACCTGGAGCTCCGTCATTGGGAGAACATGATTGGATTATAGTAGTCAAGCAGGGTTATTGTCATTTCAGCCATATACACAGTACACAGTGAAACAAAATATTGTGTCTCCAAGACCATGTTGCAAAACAAAGAACAAAAACAGAAACAACACAAGAGTACTGAAGTGCAGGCTGAAGAGAACTATACAGAGTACAAGGAGAGCAAATAGAGAGAGAAAGAGAGAGTGCAGGATAAACACAAGAGCAGCAATACAATATTACAGGGCAAGACAGAAGTAGTAACAGTACAGGTTTTGAATTAATACACTATTATAACAGATATTGTATTCCAGGAGCAGAAGTGTGCATTCTGAAATGTAAAGGGCGTTAATATTTCCAATTCCAGAAACCTAGTTCCAGATTTTACCACTGCAGTAGCAAGCAAGAACATTACAGCCCTGCATATAACTCTGACCATATTTTTACTTTTAAACCAAATATCTACTGTTCTACTGTTCTTTCAAACTTCCTTACAGGTCCAGAAATGTCCCACCAGGATGTCCTTTGCGAGGTGAAATGCTGAGGGCAGGGCAATATCACGGTGCCATTTTATTTTTCTAACAAGACTGCACATCGATGATTTATACACCAGTGGATAAATTTAGCAAGTAGTGCTTTGTAGCAGATGAGAAATGTCTTGGCCAGCAGCTACGCTTCTTTCGGTAAAAACTCTGGCTGGCCCCCTCAACTCTTCCTCCCAGGAGATGTTGCTGAGGAGAGCGAAACAGGACGGCCCAGACTCAAGGCACACCAAGGAGGACGGGGGGAGATCGCACCCCTCCTTGTTCCGGCGATGGAGGGATGGCTGGGCGCCAGGCCCAGATCTCGAGGGCAGGAAGAGATCTCAGGCAAACAAGAGAAAACCGTTTCCTGCCCGATAGCATGTTCTCCAACTGTCATTACAGGCAGCCGTGCAGGGCGAGAGCCATAAAAACTTGCTTCATTTATGGCAACGTAATGGGGCTTAAATTAATCACTTGGTAAACAGAGCCACTTAGTTACCAAGGGCGGTGATGGTAGATAACAACCCCCAGTCCTGACCTACGCATATTCTGAGCCTGTAGGATTTTTTAAGTTGGGGTGCTCAATCAGTTTTCAGCTAGGGCCTGTGCTCCCCTGGTCCTGCCCATAGGTACATCCCTTCTCAGCTGTGCTCCAGTAAACGAGATACTTGACAAAGCAGTTCAAGACCTCTAGGACGGATACCTGGCTGGTATCTTCAGTATGAGGACAGTTCCGTGAACAGTCCCACTGCCACACAGCACCTGTGAGACCGCCCATCCTGACCGCCTTTGCTGGTTGGTGCCAGTAAGTCATGTGACTCACAACACCACACGGCCATATCAGACACTGGTGAGGAAACTCTGAAGAAACCAGAACCCATAGATTTTGATGCACTAGTCACGGACTCTGTGAACCTCTAGAAGCATAAGCGGCACAACTGATCTAATGACATAAACAAGGAGATCCACAGCACCAACACAGAACAAATCAGAGACCGAATTTGGATGGAAGGCGGAGTAGCTGCAGTCCACCAGACCCCCTGAATCACCCACCCCAAAATAGACCTATTACCAGATGTACAGTAGGGGGAGCATGCCACAGCATGCAAGTGAGTAGCTTAAACCCCCCCCCAACCTCACTGAGGTCATAAAGCCACCGTACAAAGATGTGGCTTGCAGCTGTTGTGATACAGATGATTGGCTGGGGGGGCTGGGGGACTGGAACCAACACCCTCAAGCCCATTAAGATCACAAGACGGTATAGGATAGATAAAGAGAAAGCCTCAACCCACTCAGACTCTCCTGCAGGGGGTGCTACAGCACCTCCCCCAAATACCCTAAGAGATGCTTTGTCCTATAGCTCACCCCTGAAGCACTGGAGCTTTCCAAAGGAGCTCCTGCCTCCCCCTTGATTGCAGGCCTCAAGCCCCCCCCCCGGATCATCATTTGATACTCCTAATCGTTCCGTGCCATTAGCCTGGCATACGGTGGGCTGCTGGCACAGGTCATTATAGCTGTCCCCACCCCGAATAGTATTCACTCCATAATGCCCGGCCTTTCTAAACCTATTCAGCATTGGGGGGGGGGGGGGGGGGTCATACAACAAATACCATAAACATTATTGAAACCCACGGTTGGGCACATGGAGAACATCCAGACATAGAGCTGCAGGGGCGTTGCGAAACCGTTCACCCCATTTCACCCCATTTGCCCTTTTCATAGTTGAGGGGTAAATGGAAGCCCGATGCCCATACGTCGCCCCCACCCTCCTTGCTGGTTCACCACCCGAAAACAAAAATGAGAAGAGCTGCAGCCGCATTAGTGGTGTGACGCTCCGCAGACAGAAGCCGTCCTCCTTATTCCAATGCTGTGAAATGGGGAAAATGCCAAAACGAGCCCCAATCAGGATTTCAGAAGCCGTCCGGCCCAACGAACAAAGAACAAAAACCCTGCTTATATATGAGCTGGTATCATCGCTCAAAGCGAGCGGGGAGGGTTACCGCTGATGAAGGCCTCCATGTCGTCAAGCCGCTACCTCAGGCTCTGCAGTCAGTCGTCACAAGATCTTTGTAGTCTAAGCATATGACTGAAATGAAAAACACAGAGGCTGGTGTCACACTAATCTGGGTCACCCGTAGGATGCTTTGCTCTCGGATCTTGCACGTGGTAAACAACGGCAAATATGGATCCATCGAGCGTCAGGATCGTGTCATTACAGCACTGGAGAATGAAGGAACCGCCATAGTCCAATCTCACCTGTAAACTGGGAGGGATGCTGGGACTTTAGTGTGCTTCGGGAGACATTGTGAACAAGTAAGGTGACCTCCTTGCCTCCCAGAGGGCAGGTACAAACATGAGCTTCTCGTTTTCTTCATGATGATGTGTGAAGCCCCTGGTTCCACAGCAGCTTCTCGCTGCAGAATCCCCCTCAACATGGATACAGTCAAAAACAAGTCCAGGGTGGTCCAGGGTGGTCCAGGGCTCGGTGACACCTGCAACTGACGCTGCCAGGGGTGTCGCTAGAAATTCTGACATCACCACCCCCCTCCCCCACCCCCACTAAAGCTGACTGGCACTTTCATGTTTCAATCCACAGATTCCACAGTGGATCTGCTAGGGTATCCATGTCCCTCCCCTCCAATGCCGTGACCACGGTGTCCAAAAGGCCCAGAGTCCAGGAGAACTTAGTCAGCAGAAATCCAGTGTCCAGACACTGACACACAAATCTGCAACATTCCCACATGAAAATGATCTGTACAGACAGATACCCCCACCCTCAGACACCGAAAACCAACCAACAGGAAATCCCTCTATCAACCAACACGTTACCCCGAAGAGCAGGATTCCAAATGAATCTCTTGCAATCGAAACACAATCATTCGCTCTCTGAGAGGTTCAGATGCAGCAACTGTTTTTCCCCCCGACTGCGCAAAACAATGCGACCACACGGTCACAATTCTGAGTCTGAATGTGCCAACCGCAGTTCTGAGAGCGAGAGACAGATAAACAATGACGATGCGCTACTCTGCTGATGCTCCCGTACCGCGAGTGGTTTAATCCAATGAGCCAGGCCCACTTAGCTTCCACTAGGCCATAATTAAAATCACTCTCTGCCCAATTTGTCGCGAATAAAGATATTGCTGAAATCAACAGAAGCATTTATTTTTTTTTTTGTTTCGAATGACAAATGAATTGCGATGATAGAAAATGCGGGGGCCTGCATAATGGAAGCGGGGGAAACATTGTTCACGGGGGCCACTGGAGTTAATCACACCACATTGAAGGAGGTTCTGCTCAAGTGACGGCAGTGTGGCTCCTGACAAACCACAGTGAGTAGGGCTGAACTATTTGAGTAAAATATTTAATTGCGATTTTTCTGACAGGTACTACGATTTGATTTACGATATTATTTTTTTTAATATGTCAAGCTTCAGTTCAATATTCCGTTTGTAATAGATTTAAAACATTTGACACAGCATTACCACATGAGATGCCATCAGAATATTAACTGGTCTATATTCTAACGCAAGGATGAGAACGTAGAGATATGAATGGCTTCCAACATGTATTTGTTACTTTTTTAATTAGCAGACAACAATCAAACATAAAACAATTATCACAAAAGCTGTGACTGTTGCGTTAAATTAAGTAATAATGATAAAAAATAAAGCAATTCCAGCTCAAAGATAACCAATAGCGATCTTGCAGCTAATGCTACTTGGACCCCCAATAACACTAGAACCGCCGTTTCCCATGCCAATGAACGTCAAACTCCTTTAACCGCCAAGCAAGTCGTACTTTAGCGTATGCAGCCCCTTTGTTTGCGCGAATGTGCCATTAGTGTTAATAACAGCGGCGAAATCTAACACTCAACCAAAATGTTCCTAATAGAGTGGCTGTTCTATCCTGAAATCGTACAGCTGAAAAGTTTTCAAACTCTGACCATGAAATAAGTAGGCAATTCATTTATAGTTCAGCAGCAGTATCAATATTTTTTCGCACCGCAAATGTAACCTTTTCCTTGGGATTCACGTGTTTGCTGTTTGTGGGCTTATCCGCAGTCACCTTGGGCCACTTCTGATTGGAGAGAATGACTGTCACACAAAGAGCATGGCATCAATTTGCAAAACTATCCCCATGACAGTTTTAACACTTGGGTCAGATTTGCTGTATAACGTATATCTAAAATTGCACCCTTTGCCATTTGCTTATGGTGTCGCGTTTCAAATTGCGATTTCAATTCGAAATCGATAAATCGTTCCGCCCTAATGGCAAGCATCACTAAAAAAAACACGTAACATGAGGCTAATGCATACATGGAACCTTCCAGCGTGTTAATATTCTGAAGCATTTGAACCTTTGCACCGCTGTGAGAATTTAAATTAAACAATGTCGGGGTGGATGATGTTTTACTAAGGCGACTTCATTCTCATCTGCTTCACAGCTGGATACATCACCAGAACGGTTCCAGGTAAGCTGCTCGCTCGAAGGTGCTGCAGAAGAACTGTGAGGTTGTGTGCGCACAGCTTTACCCGCTACGCCACCTGCTGGGTGTATTGGGAGGCGGATGCAAACATACGTGCGGATTCTTGGTGCGATATAAAGCAGCAAGTATCACCGAGGACAGAAGGTCCCTTACAGAGGACAACAGCCTGGAATGAGGTCAGCAAGGCGAGATGCGGGGGGTGGATTTTGGGCGTTCCTCTCAGCTCTGAAAATGGGATTTGCCTTTGTGACCCCCCCCCCCCCCCCACCCATCCAGAACCTGCCTGGCATCCGGCTCATTAATGACCGCTCCTTAGGGTGTGTCTGGAACCTGGCACAGGGTGGCAAAATCAGCACCTCTATAGAACACCCTGACCTGTATCTGCATGATTTTATACATTGAGCTGCTGACACATGATTGGCTGATTAGATGTTTGCTTCAATGAG
>JAODLD010000115.1:1377494-1392268 GCA_026781065.1 Mormyrops boulengeri
TCTCCATCTGTATTTACTGAGTGTTTCCACAACAATAAAAACACAATATATAATATCACACAAAATCCAAGTTTAAAACCACTGAGACACAGAGAGCCAAAGATATTGACATAAAATCTTAAAACACACAAGCAGGCAGTAGAATATGCAAAAGAATTAAAATAATACATATAAACCCTGAAATGAATATTCATGAACCTACATGAACATGTTCATTCAATGATTTGATACACAGGTTTAACAAATGAAAACCAGCTGTGATTTTTCTGCTGGAATTGAGTAAAATATGTCTAAGCAGTGCTGGGGGAGTCTGCAACCCCCCCCCAACGCCTTATAGGAAGCTTTGCCTTTGCAACACAAGCTGCCAATTTCCTGCCTGGGATCTGATGTGCGCTTTATTCAAGCCCCTCCGTGACAGAGCACTCCTCATCTCCAAGCGCAGCAGGCAGACATACAACTGCATAACCTCCTTTCTCAGTTGTGGAGCCACTTACACCTTATAAAAAAATCTATCCCTCATTTTCATACATTCCCAGCACCTATACAAAATGGCTTCAAAAGAAACTCTCAGGTGATCCACCTACGTATTAACGTCGCGAATCAGCTACAACCGTGTAAAGAGGCTATGCCCTGATTGGAGGACTGACACGCCACTCATTACTGACCCGACGATGTGCCACGTGCCCCTTTCTTACATGATGGACAGAGCCGGAATTCAGTCAGACAAACTCGGATCAGCCACAAAGGACGTGGCTTAACACAGCTTAACAAAGCAAACGTCAACTTAAATAAAAACTGAACATACTGGCTGACCATTGGTGACACCGCTGTCACGCATGAGGACACGGACAAATGCAAAGTCAGCGTAGGTGGGGATTGCCTCGGATTACCCCCGGACATGTTATCACATGTAAACATGAACATATACAAACACAGAGACAGACAGACTCAACATGGGGAAAGGGGGTGGCCCTCGACACCGGCGCAGGGACCGTCACGACTCACCGTGAGGGGTGATTGTCTGCGCGGGTTTGCCGGGTGACTTGACGTTCCATATGGTGAGCGTGCCGTCCGAGTGGCTGCAGATGAACTGCTTCCCTTCGTGGTGCCAGGCCAGCGAATGGATCGCCTGGCAGGGACACACACACACACATCAATGCTGAATACAAAGCTTCGCTATGGCATAGCGACCCATCAAACTGGCACGGACCGTCAAGGATTTTCCACTGCGGCTATGAGCTGATATGGACATCAGAGGCCGCAATGGCTGATGTGCTCTTTAAGAACTGCACTTATAACTGGAAAAAGCACAGTGACGACAGATAGATCCGAGACTCACACATGTACCCTGCTAATTACTGTTGCTGTATAGATCAATATATATCAGTAGTAAAGTTGCTGCTCCTCCACATCGAAAGGAGCCAGCTGAGTTGGTTCGGACACCAACCTCGGTGAAAAATTAGTATGCCCAAGCACATACACCAATCAGCCGTAACTTTAAAACCACCTGACTTATATTGTGTGGGTCCCACTTGTGCCGCCAAAATAGCTCTGACCTGTCAAAGCATGGACTCCACAAGACCTCTGAAGGTGTCCTGTGGTATCTGGCACCAAGATGTTAACAGTAGGTCCTTTAAGTCCTGTAAGTTGTGAGGTGGGGCCTCCATGGATTGCACTTGTTTGTCTGGCACATCCACAGATGCTCTATTGGATTGAGATCTTGGGAATTTGGAGGCCAAACCAACTCCCTGAATTCTTCTTCATATTCCTCAAACCATTGCTGAACAATTTTCGCAGCGCAGTAGGACTGCTGAAAGAGGCCACTGCCATCGGGGAATAGCATTGCCATGAAGGGGTATATTTGGTCTGCAACAATGTTTAGGTAGGTGGTACGTGTCAAAGTAACATCCACATGAATGCCAGGACCCAAGGTTTCCCAGATGATCATTTCCCAGAGCATCACACTACCTCCGCCAGCTTGCCATCTTCCCATATTGCATCCCAGTCCCATTACTTCCACAGTAACAACGCAAACAATGAACCCATACCCAGCCATCCGCAGGATGCAACAGAAAATGTAACTCATCAGACTAGGTCAACTTCTTCCATTGTTCCATGGTCCAGTTCTGACGCTCGTGGGCCCATTTTAAGGGCTTCAGCAGTAGACAGGGGTCAGCATGTGCAGCTAGCATGAATTTTTTTAGCAATTTGTGCAACAGTAGCTCTCCTTATAGGATTGGACCAGATGGGCTAACCTTCGCTCCCCAAGGGCATCACATGAGCCTTGGGCGCCCATGATGCCATCGCCAGTTCACCGGTTGGCCTTCCTTGAGCCATTTTTGGTAGGTACTGACCACTGCATGCTGGAAACACCCTGCAAGATCTACTGTTTTGGAGATGCTCTGACCCAGTTGTTTAGTCATCACAATTTGCCCAGATCCCTAAGATCCTTCTGCTTGCCCATTTTTCCTGCTTCCAACACGTCAACTTCAAGAACTCACTGTTCACTTGCTTAATATGCAATTGTAATCCACATTATTCACGTTTCCTGTCATTGGTTTTGACGTTACGGCTGATTGGCATACGTGTGCATTACGAAAAACGAAAAATCTACTCAAACACACAAAGAAATAAACCGCGTCATGCCTCGCACATTATCCTACCCTGAATAAGCCTCGCCCCCCTGTTCATTACCTAATCTTAGGTAAGCAGAAAAATGAACATAATAATAATAATAATAATAACAACAATAATAATAATAATAAATAATAATAAATACCAGCCAGAAAGTTCCACAGGCAAATTGTTTAGGTGTCCTGGCATCTTTCCTGCTTCTTTCCCCTAATCCACACAGTTTAGAAGGATCTCCAGCCTGCTCTGGAGACTCACCCTTTTGAAGAAAATAAATCAGGATCCACCTGGCGACCCACTACAAGGGCTGGATCTGTACACTGAGGCAGGTTCTGCGCCGCCCCGGGGCTCCTGTCTGTAGTCACATTATTTCTCTGCCATAATTAAAGCACATCCAATTTCCCTTCCTTTTCCAAGCTCTGGGCTGCCCAGAGAGAAAACTCATCACTACTGCCCCTCCCTTTAAGGGAGGAACGAGTGTCTGCACCCAGGCTGAGGGGGGTGTCTATGTCGAGGGAGGGATTCTGGTGTTTGGTGGGAAAAGTCAGATGAACGTGGTGTCGGGGTGAAATTCGGGTCTCATTATTTTTTAATAGCAAGCCTCCCCCCGCTCTACCTAAGCATAATCCAAAGAACTGTGTTTCTATTTTAAGCAGAGAGGACGGGATGTACGAGCCAAACAACAAATCAATGGTAGGGCTGGCACATTATTAACAAAGTGAGCAGGGAAAGACAAGCTTTCTCATCTACGCCATGTCGCCGCTGATTAAAACGCACAGTAGCTATAAATAAACAGAGGCGTGCAGATCACCTTCCCCGGCGACACTAACAATGTGGATTTTCAGCACACGCCTCTAGGAGGTACAAGGTCAAAGGTGAACCGCTCAACCAGAGAGCCTCGAAGGCCCTTTGATACCGCGGATAAACTGCCAGAATTTCAGCTCTGCATAATTAACTCCCACCACGTTCATGTGTGTCATGAAGTCCAGCTTGAGTCTTAACAGACACTCAGAGAGAGATTTCCATTAAACATGTATTCGATATTCAACATGTCAACACATATTTTACATGTAACATTTCAGAAGTCATACTTCTTTGATATTCTCACATATGTTATCAAAAACGACGTTTAGATATGACATGAGTACTAATTGGAACATGTGACTGTTTTGAACATCAGCTGATAAACAGTACACTCCGTTCTGAGCCCGGTAAAATGTTCTTCAGAGAATCGCAGTCGCAGGAAGCCTAGTGCTACCATGGTAAAACACAGATGACGAAGGCAAGGACGTAGAGTCCAAATGGCATTCAGATTAATAGAAAAAACCCTATTTTCTCTTACATTCATGGTGAAGGGTTCACCTCTCCCAACCCAGACCCCAGTGACCCATGATGCAATGAGACGGAGCGGGTCTAACAGCGCCGACGAGCGCGACACATGGCTTACGGCTTGCCTCTCGTTAGCGTCAGTCAACAGCAGCCTGGAAAGGGTGGCAGTCAACACCGTCTGCCAGCCGGCTCTCGCAGAAAGATGGACCGCTAATCAACTGGCCTACCAACGTATGCCAAAGCAATTCACAAGTGTTTGCCTACAAAATAGCTGACAAAAAAAACAACTAGATGAACCACCAACTTCATCAACAAGGCTACCAAGTACTTTGGTTAGTTAATATACTCTCAATCCAGCACAATTTCCCATTACTACCCACTGTCCAGGTGATGACTTGCATCTGGGTCAGTATCCTTCCGACAAGGGAGGGAAGTAAACCGAGGGACTTTCTTCAGGTGCCCACAGTCTGTCAGGTGCCTGTGAGGTGCTGCCTGCCAGTACCGAGGGGGAGGGAGGGGTCACATTGCTCCCTCTCCTGCCTCTTAGTCCTCCCACGCCAAGCCAGTTGTCTTGCGGTACAAGAAGACAGCCGGGTGGGTGGAGACGTCATTCGGCACGTCAGTATTGTGTGAAGCAGGGATAATAGGCCGAAGTCTAAGCCAGGATGGGTGAGTAAGAACCATATCAGAAACTCATATTTATGACAAGTTTTTATTATATACAGCTCCAAAAGCGTAAATAAATGCACACATGAAAACAAACGCACGTTCACAAAAATGCATTGAAATCCTCATTTGGGTTTCCACCCAGTGAGACCCAACAATGCTCCAGATTGGGTATTCCATGGTTACAACGCAGGTCTAGCGCATTTCAGAGAAGCCCTACAATGCCAGCAAAGGATGCATGGTAGGAAGATGGAGGAGAAGGCAGCTAAAGGATGGGTGTAGAGACCCGGAGAGACAGCAACAGGGGAGGGCCCATCAAAATTTCTCAATTTTGGAAGGGTTAATGACGTGGTATGTAGGTCTCACTCTCTCGTGCTGGTTGGTTTACTTATTTATACAGCCAGCTACATTATATATACACATATCCTATAGTACAAATGAGAGAACGTGTCTGACCACAAGCAGAACATTGTGCTTTGACATAAAAAAAAACCCACTTGAAAAACGTACATTCAAAAAATGTCATGGAGACCGAGCGGACGGTAAACCGTCGATAAACGGGCCGCAGCCGGGTTCTGTGTGTAGCTTGCGGTTCAGTGGAAGATGCTGGAAGATGCTCTGCTCAGACGCCACCTCCCTGGAGACGGAGTGGGAGAGACGTGGGGAAGGAGGTGCGGCCTGACACCTCAAAGCTGCCTTGTCTCTTCCGTTTTTGCCGGTGCTGACTGTTCACGGAGAGGTGTGAAACGAAAGCCAGCAAAGAAATATACATATATAAAATTAATATGGACTGGTTCACCCATAAATACAGTTCTTTAGTCTTCTCTGGCAACCACCCGGATTCCTCTCACGGAGATGTCCAGGACTCAAAAACATGGCAAAATGGCAGAGAGGAATGCTCAGGCCTTTTCCAAATTCACTGCACCGGCAACGGTGAGCGACAGAAGGCCAGAAACTTGAAGCCGAGTGGTCAGATTGGCGACTGACTCAGCCAAACGTCTGGGTCTCACTGAGCTCCGCTCCGCCTCCAGCTGTCCCGCCAAGGGCAGAGTAACTGCAACTGTGTCTTAGGTGACAAAACAAAATCCCATAAGATGAATATTCCGTGGTCGACCCTAGCGAGAGCCAGCCCTTCACGTTCCGGCGGTGCGGATAACATGCGGCTATTTCAGGCCAGACTTCTGTTATTTTAACGTTCCCCTGTCTGACCTTCAGTCCCAGAAGCGTGGAAAGGGGCTTTTCAGACCTTCCCTGAAGGCACAGCGGAGCCTATACAGGCAGACTGTGGGGCTGCAAAGCCAGCAGAACAGGTGCTGAATTCCCCAGCTCCCAGTGGAATCTGTCCACCGGAGGCGAAGCAGGCCGGCAAGATGGCCGCCCGGGAAAGAGCAAACACAAGCAGGATTTCCGTGCCTCCTGTTCGACACGAGGTCGGCAGAATTCCTCAGAGGAGCTCAAAAGGGGTAAGAAAGGGAGCAGAGATGGAAGATGCGTGAGCTGTTCCCAGGAAGCAGCACGACAACACTGAAAAATGGGCCAGAGAGTGACAGCGAGCCAGGCATCACCCTTGAGCCAGCTTGGGACGTTTTCTTACGGCAAGCTGTCACTGCCTGAAAGGACAGGCAGTCCCAGGGTCTGCAAGTACCCTCCTCGGCAGAGTGGCCTTTTACAGGCACTACCCCAAGTAGAAAGCTGTTCCTTTGTATGCAACTGGAGATGGTGGCATCCACTCATCACCCTTTATCCCCTCTTCCATAGGCTTTAAGCCATCGGAATGAACCCCATGAACCAGCAAAAAGTAAAAGAAAAATAAGCTTGATTGTTTTTCCTGCAACCTAACATCTTAGGACGGTTCTTAGGAGCCGTCCACTCTTGACCAGGAGCGAGGGGGTGAAGTGGCAGCAGAATGTCACATCAGAGTAGGAAATGGAGCGGAGCCAGCATACTGCCCAGCACCCCGGAGAGCCGGACACGGGACGTCGAGCTCAGAAAGTCCCAAGCCTCAGAGGCAGCTGCAGGATCCGTTTGGGTTGCCATATAGTTTCACAAACTTAAGACGAGTGAGGTACCAGGGACATAAACACACAGGAGGGGGGGAAAGGTGCAGACACACTTCAAGCGTGTCGTCAGCCGTAACATCGGGATTTGCCACGGAGATGGCAAAAACGGATCTCGTTCCAGCTCCCTTACGAGCCGGAGCGGACTCTGGGTTTTTCCGTTTGACCTTAAATCAGGCTACATCATCCCCAGATGGATCACAGCCTGAGAGAAGACAGCAGATTTAAGATAAACGGAGAGGTGCATTGTGGTACATCAATCAGTGCGGCCGGTTTGCCGTGTCCAGAGCTGATTAATTCATGACGGCCTGAAAGCTGAAAACGGCACCAGATCACAAGCAGCATGGCAGTTAAGGAACCGGGAGCATGTTACACATTGGTCACCCCGAAGCGGAATGTTTGCTGCAAGTGTTGGGCTAAAAACTACACAGCAGTAGCCATCATGAGTGAGTCCAAACAGACAATGGTCTTTTCTCTGGATTTCTCTGAGCACACTGAATGAGACAAAAGTCCAAAAAGACAGATTCAGTTCCTACACATAGTCATCACACCAAAAGGTGCCTGTTAGCCGACCAATCCGACTTCTTGAAACGCTCCTCCACTGTCTGGGCTCACACTTGCAGGAATTTGCATACAAATTCCGGGCTGCCCCAAAACAAGAAAACGATTTTCTCCCCAGGCTGGGGGGCTAAATATGCACCGTGGAGGACAAGCAAGTGGGTCAAGCATAGCCGCAGCAAAAGACGACACAGACATATATACACACCCCTCAGGGCTCGGGTACGAGGGATAACAGGGATTGGTCTGATGCCATGTGCCATGTCATATATCCAAGGCCAAATCCAAAAAAAACACTAAACAATGACAGCACCCATCCCACAGCCTGACTCGTGCTCATATGCTGTCGGCATTAATATTTGATTGCTCCTGCCTTTATTTTCTGAGCGCAGCTGGTTGACAGTGGGCCTTCAGAGAGGCTGGGGCAGCGGGCCGCTTCCTCACCTCGTCGTACGTGTAGCGGTAGTCCGCCTTCTTGGATTTCAGGTCCCAGAGCACCACAATGCCAGACTCGAATCCAATTATGAGCTGGAATCATATCAGAAAACAACGGTTTGTTGATTTAGGGGGGGGGTGAATTTCCTTATAAAACAGGGAAACCCTAGTATGCCAATCTACTGGCACTCTTAGCATCAGCTACCTTCGGACACCAAGTTTGGGGAAACCTGCCAGCTGTTTGGCTTCTGAGTTCAGGAGTTTATTTAAAAAAAGAAACAGATTGATGTCAATTGTTCAAAGCAAGGAATAAACCCACAAGGACTGATGACCGAAAGACACTGAGGTGCTCTAGAGAGCCGTGAATTTTCTCCCACTTTTCTGACCCCGTGAGTCCCTCTTAAAAGATATAAAAATAACAGCAGCAGATTTGCCCATTCAATAAATAAACCGAGCTTTATCTCACTTACGCTTAAAGATCTGTGCTTGAGTGGATGAAAACTAAAATATATATATATATATATATATATATATATAAATAATTTATGCATTATTATTATTAATAATAATAATAATAATAATAACTAGTCGATCAAAAAATCCATGGGGAGAGACACTTTTCCAGAAGGACGGCTCCAAATTGCTTTTTTTTTTTTAAAAAAACGACTGCTTAGTGGCTTAGTGTGGGGGGAGGGGGGCGCTGCCTGCACTGTGCAGACAGAGTGACACCCCCAACGCTGCGCTGACAGATGTCCACTATGGGCTCCGTACCTTTCCTTCATCCATGGGATTGTCGCTTATATGGACGACAGGGCCTGGGTGGGCCTTGGAGGATCTGTGGGGGGGGAGAGAGAGAAGGTCAGTAAAATGACAGATAAGGGCGGAGAGAAAGGGCGTGCTGGGGAGATGGTGATGGGGCACGCCTCGCACAGACACGGCGCTGGGAGCTAGGCGTCACGCGTGACTGCGCGGCTCTAAATCGAGATGCCGACAGGTTCGTATTTGGTTTGATATAGCGCCTTTAAAATTGACATGGGTTCAAATGCCTTATGGACCCTGGGATAGATTCTGTACGACATAAATACAGAAGCCCAGCCAAGGAGGAAAGAGGGGAAAAAAGAAAAAAAAAACATATAAAACATTTTAAATGCGTCAGACATATTTTCCCTGATCTCTCTGCTCCATGTTCCCCCTCAAGCGGCTCCTGCAGGGGGCAGCGCAGGAACAACCTTAATCGTTTTCCAATAGCGGCGAGCAGCCTGACGGAACCACCCCAAAGCCTGCAGCAGCCCATCGTTTGAAGACAGATTAACAGGCTAACTGTGGGTAACCACAGGGGAAAGGCAGCCTCAAGGTGGCGCTGCGACTTTTCATTTACGGACTGCACGGTTGTGTAACGTCTGCATCTGCCCCCTGCGTGTCCACGTCGCCTCACGGCCGATCGCAGCCGCCCTCTGATATGCAGGAGAATGACAGGTCAAACCCAGCCCTTCCAAGCAGGATTAACAAACCGCCCCCCCACCCAAGGCTCGGGAGAAATAAAATGTCCGCCCCTTAACAGAGCACTGTCTGGCCAGCTGTGCAGATCAGTGCTGAGTTATTGCACTGACGTGTGAATAACTAAAATGTGATATCTGAGTGACTGAGGTCAGGGAAACATTGAGGTATCAATTAAAAAGGCAGGTGGAAGGAGCCGGGACCGTAAGAGTGTCGCATTGGCGCCGGGTTTCGGATCCGGCCCATTCGGAAGGCTCTACAGCATTTAGCGCACTTAGCAGGAACGTAAGGCGACACGTCCGTCCCTCGCGGCCTGAGTGATGGGGCCGCACTCACAAGAACAGCCCCACGGCAGCCCATACATTTTTAACCTATATCACCGCGGTGCTAAAAATAGCCATAAATGAAATTTGCCGTGGAGACGGAGCCTGCGAATCAGCGGAGCACTTTAGGGAGGCTCGCTGGGCCTGGGGGTTGTGCTCGGCCTCGCTTATCAAGCCTGGAGGCGAGACCGAGAGGGTGGGGCTAGGACAAGGAGGCAGGGCAATGTAAGGGGGTGGAGCCTGGATGTTTAAGGAAGGGCAGAACATATCCAAGAAGTCCGTAGCAAGTTTCATGCAGCTAAATTTCCTCCCTGTCACCGTGAACCGTGAGCAGAGCTCATTCTGCACGCATGTTTGCGCTTTAATGAACTCGCCTTTATATTATAGTCTGTAGAGATCCTACCACGGTGATGGCGGCGGAAGCCTGGTAGGGGCCAGGGCGAGTCGGCGTCAAACCTGTCGCCCCGGGCTCCGTGCGGCCTCTCGTCGGCGCACAGAGGTAAGAGTGACCGACGGGGACGCTGTGACAGGGACACGGTTCAGCACGCTGGGACCCGTGTGCATGAGCGTGGCCCGGCACTTGAATCTCGCCTTTGGCCCTCCCCCCTCCATTATTCTGCCTTGTTTTGATTTATGTTTTTCTGACAGGGACAGATGACAGGCAGAAGAAGGTGAGCAGCGCATTGGAGGGGGGGCTTTGTGTCATTCCGAGGTCAGATAAACACCATTTGGTGGGTGGGGGAGGTCGGGGGGTCTCTAATACTATCCTCGCAGTCTGATTATTTTACTTAATGCCGTCTCTGCCCCTTAGCAGCTTCCCGTATTTGTGTGTGTGTGTGTGTGTGTGTGTGTGCTTTGCTGTGGACCTGTGTGAAGGAATCCAGTGGGTTGCGCTCCCAGCATGCACTGCATCGCAGGGAATTTGCATGGGCTTCGCCCCACATGTCGCAGAAGGCATCTCCCACTGTGACTCAGACACCGAGTCACCTCGGAGAGCTCGGCAGGTCTGGCGCCGCCAACAGAGGACACGAACCTCGCGGGGGAACGGGACGCTGAGACGAACGTGGCCAGTGACGCAGGGCCTGCCGAAGTTAGTCAGTGAGAACGTCATGGAAACCGGAACCATGAACTCCGGAAGTCTCCATGGTTGTGTGCTGCCAAGGCACGGGGACTGGCACAGGGCTCAAACTGCAAGCTCACTCCCCAGGAGAGACCTGGGGTGCGAAGTGGGCAGGTAATACATCCGGCCGGGTTATTGAATGAACTGCCACATTTGCGGCCAGGTAAGACGTTTTGGGCGAGGGGGAGCTGGCTAAGCGAATCGATATGAAAAGCAAACAACATTAACAACAAAAACAATGTCACAAGCGGTACGGTACCCCCCCCCAATAAATCTGTAGCTCACACATCAGTAAAGGCTGCGCATCTACATGCAGATTTATACCTGCAGTAATTGCACAGCCCCTTCCGACAGATCTGGGCTTGTTCAGGAAAGGCGCAAATGGTGACATATATTAAGGAAAACACCGTCGGGAGGCAGCAGTGGCAGGCAGTTTAATGAAGGCACAGCCTCGCCTTTTCCTCGCGATCAGGGCGATGAACGATGACGGGCAGCAATTACACCCAGATCCCATCTGTTCCTCGAGAGTTAGGGGCACCTGTGGTCCCGAGAAGCTGTTTCCTGTACCCTGGGCCGCGCGCATGTGGTCGCTACCATTCGGAACTCCCGGAAGGTCACAGGTCACAGGTCAGACTTCTCGACCTTCAGGAATTTTCCCAAGTGACCATGCGGCAGAGCAGTGGGCTGGGTGGGGGTGTCAGGCAGCATGTTGACCAGCTGATGCAATATGGTCAGAGCAAAGGAGTCATGCAGAAAAGCCCCGGCAGGTTAGGGACAGACGTTGACCGGCTTTCAAATCCCGGTGCTGGGAGTGTGTGTGTGTGTGTTTACATTCCTGCTGCAAACAAAGGCTAACGGTGAATTGGCACGTCTGATGGCACGGCCATATCAAGTTAAGTCACCAGGCCTGCATTCCTCCACAACACGGGCCCCAGCCCCCCCTCCCGTTTGGGAAACACCTCTCTCTCCCATCCATGGTTCCAGCAAAACGCACAGCAGATGCTGAGCGTGAATCTCACGGGCAAGACCCCCTCCACCCCCACAGTCTCCCATCCCCCAAGGACTCTCAGAAATGCAAAGAAAGCTCTCAGTGACAGTCGGTGCTTGAAAGTTACCTTCCAGAATGCTTTTTATACTGACGCTGTCAGAGTTGAGAAGTTATACCTTATACAGTCCTCGCCCCCCCCAATCCAAGATCTGACAAAAGACCAACTCAAAGAAATGACTAAAAATGGCTGTACCTCACACACATTATAATTAACCAGAGAGGGACATATGAGGAAGATCCTCAGTGGCACAGTGAACCCAATCTAAAAAAAAAAAAACACCTACAATGGCAAGTACAGCCCTGTAGGGGGCACTACTCAACTTAGGGGGCGGCTGCATGCCGTCACCTGCACTTAAGTGACCCAAAGAAGGCAAAGCCTGACTGTTCCACTAAGGAACAGGAGAAATCCCAGCACTCGACCAGTTCGTACTACCTTCCGATTTGTGTTTCGTTGAATTCGTTTTTGCGTGATATTTTTTTTTTAGATCCCGTCGGCTCTACAATTCATATACTAACAACTGAATGCAGCACTTTAGTCAAAATTCACAGTGTGTACAGATAAATGATATCCTGCAGTACGGTTCTTTGTGTGTATTCTGGCACATTCTCCGCATTTTACGGCGGACTTGTTGTTTATGTTGACGTTTGCCTAATGTACAGGCCATTTTGTTTGCTGGAAATATTTACAAGAGAAATGCATTTGCGTGATGATAAATCACTTCACAATCAAGACTTCAGCTTCTGTAATTAAGCAAAAAGAAACAACTCAGCAAAATCTACTTGGTGCCATAAACTCCAAAGGTACTTTACAAGGACTCATTACTGTCAGTTTGCTGTTTCTTCAGAATTAGCAATTAGTAGCAGTGCTCTTATTGTAAGGAACTATCAAACAGGACACGGAGAACCAGGGTTGTATAACACAGTGAAATTCTGAAGGGCAAATTATAATTTAGCTGAACTGTGTTTTTTCACTAATACGACAGATTCATAAAGTAATTTTTTTTACATAAATGCAGATGGCAGTTTGAGGCGACATTCTTCACAGACACTCGCAGCTCTCCTGTGGAAACCGTGAAGTTTCGGATCATGCAGCGGATTTTCAAACAACAGGACACAGCGGAGCCGAAACGCCCGGAACCCTTCTCCATGGTGATGCTTCCAGCCACGCCCGGCATTTGTACCACAACTTGTCCCCGACTTCCCGGCTGGGGGATTGTCCTGGAAACTATCCAGGCCTTACATTGAACACACTATGAAAACACGGAGTACAGTCATAGAGAAACATCGCATTCCACTGACGCCTAGTCCATGCCCCACATTTCCGTGTGCTGTTGCTAAATCCATCCGTTGATGGAGCCGGTCATGGCCGACACACGTGTGACCACCACCAGACTGGCAGACCGACAATTCCTTGCACATGTGGATTCGAATTGCAAAAAGTCCACCTGACCCAAAAGCTGGGCTGCACGCATATAGTAAGCCAGGCATCCCTGATAATGGTATTTACGTTACTCACATTGTGTGTGGACTGGAATGGCATGGAGCATTAATTGGTAATTCTGAAAGACTTCTGGGGGGGGGGGGTTGATAAGACACAGAAACAGGACTCGCTGACTGCAAATGTGAGACATTTCTTCAGGTGACAGTTGAAGTACATTGAGATACACCTAGAGGAGATTTGACTATATGTTTTATTCGGCTACTAAACAGTGAAATGTGAGTCTGTAGTTTGGCGGTGTTACTACCCCAAGTGAAGCCTCTAATGACAGGCAGTCTGCGCCCTTAACCACTTCACTGTCACCGTAATCCTGCGTAATCTACATCGAGGACATGGCCAGCAGCCCTAGCTATACAGGACAGTGTTGTGTAGGGATTAACCATGCGCTGGGGAGGGGGGGGGGGGATGTTAGGATCGAACGACGACGGCCCAGGTGCTCCAGGGCCTGCGTGGGTTCAGGATTAATGTGACAGCACGTCCGCCGGCCCGACGAGGAGGGGCGGGGGGCTTACGAATCCATCAAGCTGATAAAACGGCTCTGATGTAACAGGCTGGAAACGTTTCAACTGCCACCCCCGCGGGAAAACCCGGAATTAAAGGCGCAGTTGGCTGCGAGATTGTGAGTCAATTTACGCACCGTCGCTGTGGGTGTGTCACCAGGTGCAATGGGGTAATTGTGCGTGTGTGTGTGTGAGCGTGTGTGTGACGATTCACAGAATGAGTGACCAGCTCAGAAGTGACCAGCAGCTGCCACAAAACTTTACTGAATAATTTCCGCGGCATGTTGTACTGGGTTGGGGTTGGGGTCACATCTGCTTACGTCTGGTTGATGGCTGCCCCGCCCAACAAGCTCTGTTAAGCGTGTGGTCTGCATATGGGCTGCCTGTGCCACGGGCAGGACGAGGTCACAGGGACACCGAAAACTGATCGGCTCCCTCACCTGTCACTCACCAACTCCAAACATATGATTGGGTAATGATTAAGGTTGCCCCCTCTTTTGTCCCTCACTTAAAAATATCCTACTATAGCCTGTGTGTGGAGGGTGGCGCGGACAGGGCACACTCACAGCTCGATGGCTTTATTCCACATGATGACGTAGCCTGAGAGGGTGAAGGATTCCACGTTGACGATATGGATGTTTCCTCGTTCTGTGCCAATGTACAGCCATTTGCTCTGGAAGGGCAGGTGGCAGAATGTGATCCTGCGGGGGACAGAGACGGCATTTTCAGAGCATTCCTGAGTACGTAAGGGCTCCCTCTCTCTGGGACCCGAGTTGAAAAGCTAAAGGGCCAAACTTGTTTTAAATTACACTCAAAAGTAGCAGCACCACACAACAAACCACAAACATACACACCAGTATGAGAGACCGTCGTTGGGAGTTTACGACATTTGCAATTTGAGCCACACCAGCCCTTATATCCTTGCTGTAGCGTAAGTCTCTTCAGAAGCCTTCCGCCTGAACAATGACTGACAATATTACAGTGGGGAAAACAGCGTTACCAGGGAAGTGAGATCAAAGAGTGGCTAACGGTTAAGCAGGAAGACGACAGAATGAGCGGGGAGATGATGAACACTTCAGAGAATGGGGGGGACGGCGCGAAGACGGGGCCTG
>JAODLD010000116.1:0-24683 GCA_026781065.1 Mormyrops boulengeri
CCCCCCCCCCCGGCGCCCGGGACGCGGGCGGGCAAGGCTACATCACCGGGAGACTCACAGATGGTGCCAAGAAGTCAGGCCAAATGCATACATGCAGTAACTATGTATACATCACACTATGTATCACATCACTTGCATTACATAGTCAGTACTGGGCAGAAGCCTTAAGACACCTAGATGAAGTAGCGTCTTAGGGGTGGGGGCGGGGCACCTCGAGGTAGCTGCTTAGGGATGGGGGCGGGGCACCTTGATGAGGTAGCGAGTGATGTCCCTCCCTGCGATGTCCAGCCGCCTAGTCAGGTGGGGCAGGGAGAAGCCCTCGTAGACAGGGCAGATGTGTGTGACTCCGTCACCAGAGTCGACCACCACGCCCGTCAGCAGACCTGAGCAGGAACGGATCAAGCAACAGCGCTATTTGAAGTTCGCTCCACCACTTAAATTTTACTTAGAAGAAATTCACTTCCGAATCAATACCACGAAAGGTAGAATAATAATAAACAGTAATGAAACAGAAAAAGACCAAATTATTTGAATAAAAGAATTAACATAGCTAAACATGACCACCAGGTGGCAGAATCTTCACAGGAATAGATACTACTCAGGTAAATAGGCATGTGCGCCAATAATAAGTGATATTTCTCAGAACACATAACTACATCACTGCATGGGAGGGTGGGAAGGGTGTCGCTCTCCTACCTTGAGCATAAAGTGTCAACACCGCCTGAATGGCAATGTAAACACCAGAAAACTGATAGGTCTCGAACATCACCTGAAAACGAGAGCAGAGGCATCCACCTTCACATCACCTCAACAAGAGCATGGACATGGGTTTATAGCACAGGAAATCCGTAGTAAAAGGTCACCATTCACCATGAAAAATCAACTTCCTATTAGTGCATAAAGGCTTTGAAAGGTTTCAAGTTACAGACCCGGGGGAGAGTGCGGCCTAGCCCGCATGCACGCGCCCACACGCATGCCATACCTCGATGATCTTCTCCCGGTTCTTGGTGGGGTTCATGGGCGGCTCGGTGAGGAGGATCTTGCAGTTGCGCGAGTCGATGTTGAGCTTCTCAGGCCCAAAGGTATAGTCCCACAGGTGCTTCATGTCGTCCCAGCTACGCACGATGCCATTCTCCATGGGGTAGTTCACCTCCAGCATGGAGCGCAGTTCACTGGCTTCGTCCCCTACCATCAGGTCCTGCCGGGGGTGGGGGGGGACTCAGGTTAATAGTCTTGGCTGTGGTTGCACCAATGCCCCATATGACTATTGAGCCATTCTGGGTCTACAGCAGCCAATGGGTTGATCTTTAGGAGGGAGAATGGCCGTTGTATTTCTTTAAGGACTGGCTAAATATTCACATGCGGGCCTCCAAAATGCACCCACCCACTAAATTCATCTAAAGTGAGGAGACAAGCAACACACGCATGGGTATAGAGGCTGAACTTGGCTGCGTCACATGGTTAATGATGTCACAGCACACATGCGGCACCCACTGCATAACGCTAGCCTACCATGGATGCTAGGGGGCAGAGTAGACGACTGGGCACTGGCCATGTCAAAAGGTTTAAAATATGATGAGAACAGGACACGCCAAAGTAGGTATGGTTGTGATGATGTACTGCTAAGGGGGGGGGGGGTCACATACATGGGCAGTGGCTTCCTTTGATGGAACAGGGGAGAGGTTTGAGCTTCAGATCGTGACTGGCAAAATGAGGCTCTGAAGTGCGCGATAGGTTAGAGTACCGTGCTCTGTCAGCCACTGATGGGTTAAACCCAACAGGAGCCAATGAAGTAACCAATGGGGAATGAATCAAACCAAAATGGTGGGGGACAGTCTACAGTAATCCCACCCACTGTGGATTTCAAAGCCTCATTGCTCCTTTTGGTAAACGGTCACAATGTCGAATTCTACAAGCTTGGTCTTGCTTAGGTAATACCCCTTGAAACCTGTGGAGGCGCAATTTTGTATTTCTAGAGTTGGTCCAAACACACATAGAGAGGAAAAAAAAAAATGTTGGAAAGTTGACCTGAAACAAAAAGCTAATTCCTAATAAAAAATTCTTTGTTCCCAGTCCTTTATGAATTCATCTGACCATATTGACTGGAGTAGGCGGGCACAGACAAGATCCCACACTACCAGAGGAAACTGCTCATTTAGAGTCAAACTCGCATCTAGAAAGCAGGCAACCACTGAATGACATCTACAGGGAATCTGACGCAGTCCTAGACGTCTCCATTCCCCGTCACTCATATGATCGGGGCCCCCCCCCCCCCCATTGCATTAACACATGGATGAGCAGTCAGTCCATTTAAGTTCTGCAAAGAGTGCAAACAGCTCAGTGAGATGAGATGCAGAGCCTCATGAAGACAGCAGCCAAACCCTGAGGTTTGCATCACTAATTACCCAGCATGCATAGCAGGATACCAACATGCACTCCAACATCAGTAACCGTCATACCCACGTCCATTGACACTGCATTGCTGCAAGTCTTAATTTCTTTCTTCTGCAGTTTAAAGTGGGTTTTTTTTTTTTTTAACCCTCACTGTACCTCCTTCACATTCTCCTTCACAAACCTTCAAGATCTTTCTCCAGAGCACCTGCAGCTGTCTGGGGCTTCACAGATTCACAGCCCCACAGCAGTGTGAAAAAACCTCAGATCCTCTACTACAATACTCTGAGCGACGCATGTGTCACTCGTCGTCTACATAGATGCTTTTAAACAGCTCATTAATGGTCGTTCTCAAAGCACCGTTTTATCGGAGGTGAAATAATAACGACTTTACGGAAAATTTCATGCTTTCATCGCCGTAAAAAAACTGCCAATAGGCCTATATGGATGAAACGCGCGCCAACACTTCTCGGGTCCTGTGTATAAAATAGCAGATGCCTTATGTTTAAGGTGTATGGTTTTACTGGTTTCAGCTACATGAAATATAAATGGGTTCCATGACTGAGGGCAGATGACTAAATTTCTATTCAGGGGGGATTTCTATTAAGAACCTGATATTAAAAACTGAAGGCAGCATGAGTATTCTTCTTTCTGTAAACATGCACACGTAAACATGAATTATCCTTATATGCAAACTAAAATAGTCGCACACTCCAGTCTCCCACAAGATGGCGCCATCCATAAGCTGACAGTTCAATTATTTTTTATTTATTTAGCAGATGTTTTTATGTAAAGCAGCATACATTTGTGAAAAAGCAGGGATAAGGGCCCGATAGTGACATGACTTTGCCAACACGGGTTTGAACCGGTGACCTGACCACAGGCACGGCACCCTAACCTGCGGACACACCGCACCACTGGGCATTTTACATCTTTCAGTGGGACCCGGCAAATCTTCCACATAACCGAGACCTGACAGCTCAAACAACATGCTGGTCTCAGTTCTGCTTCAGAAGGGAGGGCGGCCGCTTTAGGACGCAAAAGCTTAGGGAAATTGGAAATTCTTTTATTGGCTGCTACGGGAAATTGGCTGTGAGCTGAATGTCCTAGTGGGTGACATGCAATATTAAAGCTAATCTGTGCGGCTCTTCCTTTTCCCATATAGTGCATGGACCTTCATGACGGCAAACAAACATCTGCACCTTACAAACGATGGTGTCTAGTCAAATCTTTCCTAGTTTAGCTGTCAGTCAGATATGTACCTGTAGCAGACGTCCAGAAATGAGTCACATCTGTCACGCATGAAGCGATGACGACGACGGCGCTAACCTACGATCTCACCGACGAAGCGATTTAGGAAACTGACCGGCTACATGCAGACAGCCCGAGACGAGAGTGGGCAGCCATTTTGACGGAGAGAGGCTTCTCACACTGCTGGGAAATGTCTAACAGCGAGCTTCCCTAAAAGGGTTAATGGTCATCGTGTTCAACTTTACTTCTGCAAAATACACGGGCAGGACATGTCTCTGCAGTAGCATGTGAAAACTAGTTTCGTTCTTTTGTGCAATTCTCCTCTGTGGGCAAACTTGTGGCCTTTACCAGACATGAAGTACTATGTATTGAATCAAAAAAGTATTAAAAAAATAAATAAATAAATAACAGTAGAGAAGAAAAAAAAAAAAGAACTAAAGAAATTCAATTGATCACAGGGTATGGAAAGGGGAGAATAGAAAGGAGAACAAATAAAAACTAAACATGAAAAAAAACTGAAAAAATGTGGGGGGGGGAGTTAAGTTACTGCTGAGAGACCAAGCAAGGCAGCATTGCATCCGCGGCCAAGCAGATGGGGGGGGGGCACGCCAAGCCACACTTACCATCTTTTTGTTATTCTACTTCAACAGGTGAAAGAAGAGGGAGAGAGAGAAGGCGGAAGCAGGTCAGAGAGGAGAGGAGGGAGTGGAGGCGGGATGGACGGTTTGGTTCAAAGTGGTTACAAAAGGCACTGGAGTCACCATTACCCATGGTGCACTGGGAAAGTGCAGGACACTTTGGTTTTGGAGCACCATGAGAAGTGTCTGTCCTAAAGACACCAGCAGCTGCCTAACATCTCTGGGAAAGGTCCCGGGACTGAGCCAAGCCATCACTACGACTAAACGACAGAGGTCAGCTAGCCAAGGACTGGAGGCAAACGGTATTTCCCATCTCGCAGAAATAAAACACTAAGCAAGTTCATCTAGAAAAGATCATTTAAACAAAAAACCCTTAGAATCCTGAAACATTCAATCATTTAACAGTCATCAGAAAGCTGAACACGGCAACTTAATCTGCACCTGAAGTCCTAAAATATTCCATAAAAGGGTTAAACACTGAAAAATAACTAACCATTAATTTTTATTGACAGACATAGTGGTGTAACCAGTGTTAAGGGTCTTTGGACTGAGATAGACCAGAGTCTCACCGACATCACAACAGTTGGTATCAGAACAAAGGCTCTGGGCAAGGGGGCGGGCAGGGATGGAGGTGATACACGGGGGGGAGCAGGAGCCCGGGTCGCCCATGGAAGGTGGACGGCTTACCTTGATCTCGATGTTGCCCACTTTGGCTGTAGAGCGGATGATGGGCCGTCCCACCAGGGCTGGGAAGATGTGCTCGGGGAAGTTGGAGCCAGCATAGCCACACTTCACAAACTGGGGGGGGGGTTGGGGGAAACCAGCAGAAAGAGGAAATTATTGTACTTACTGTTCATTTACACTCCTTTGTATATTTTATTCATCACTGAAACACACCAGCTAACATACATATTTATTCCTATATATAGATAGGTGATTAAACAGGCATTTCAGCGACAATGACCGTGTGTGTGTGTGTGTGTGTGTGTGTGTGTGTGTGTGTGTGTGTGTGTGTGTGTGTGTGTGCGAGTGTGTGTGCGAGTGTGTGTGCGAGTGTGTGTGCCCTGCAATTGGCTGACATCCCATCCAGAGTGCACCCCCGACTGGCACTACGTCCTGCCTGGGATAGGGTCCAGGCCCCCCAGGGACCCTGTCCATTAAATGGACGGATGGATGACAGGATCACATTAGAGAGCGCGGCTGTGGTCCCCGGAAGCACGTCCGGAAACTCTCAGGGGGATAAATTGCGTGGAATGTCTGCAGTCTCCACTGGCCGCATCTCACAGCAAGCAGGCCATGTAGCACCCGGGTAACTGCAAGGATCTCAGCTCAAACCCCAGGAAGGAAACTCCAGGCTCACACAACTAACTACTTCATGAAATTATCCAATGGAAAGAGCATTTTTTTAAATGGTTATAGGGATCAGATGTGCATATAGTACATGAACACACAGACTATAGTATTAATCTTTAATAAGAATTTAAAGGATCCTTTTAGATGTCAGCATTATGGGTGATTTTATATTGTGGACAATATACAGCTTATTAATTGAAATTAATAAAACCATTGATATTGAATCATAAAATCCTGCCTTCCTGTACCGGCTAACAGAAAATGCCTGCCAAGTGACACAAGAATCCCTTGCTAAAGTTATCTTTTATAATGGAAACACAAGGCAGCATCTACGAACACAACGAGACTCTTAAGCCAGTGTAACATACGGAGAGTTAGAATCCAGAAGGTCACACCTCCAGCTTCCCTTCTGCCTCGACCTACATGGGAAGACCTCAGTTTTGTGACATTACCTGAAATACCAAGATTAACATCTTTTAAGAAAGCCAGTCTTCCTCAAGTAGAGGAAACGATCTGTGGAGGATTCTGGGAAAAAAATTAAACTGGAAAGCTGGAAGATCGTACCACATCAGAAAATACAGCCCCCTGAACCTACCGGAGTCAGCTAACGCTGGGGGGGTGACACAAAGGCGGGAATATGGGGCTACAAACCTAACTGTGCTATCGGGGGACAGCTTCACTGACCTTCACCATCTCACTGTCAACAGGCAGCAATGGGGGAAATATCACACAGCTTGGGAGGGTAAATAATTAACCACTTAGAGAATCTAGCAATAAAACAATAAAATGGTGAGAAGCGGAATTTTCTCTTTCCCGTACCTCAATCACTGGTATCCTATCCAGTGTACACCCTACAATGCACCCCTGGTCAGGATAAGCGACGGACGGACGGACGGATGGATGGATGGATGGATGGAGGGAGGGCCCGCTTTTATAAAGCCATGTCTGATTCTTTCCTCCCCAACCAGCACTAATTTCTGAGTCATGATATGCTTCAAATAACCTTGTCGCCAAGTTCTGAATCTGGCCAGGCCCACCATGACAACTCCACAACCAATTATCAGAAAACTCACTATAACGCCTCCCTAAAGACCTGAACCTAGCAACACGCCCACATCCTTCACCAATCATGACAGACACAGTGGTAGAGCGCCCCCAAAAGGCAGGGCAGAAAGCAGTCCCGCTTAAAGGGGTCACACTCTGCGGACAGACGCTCTAACCACAACAGAAAACAAAAGGCTCCTTTGGGCCGACAGCCCTGTCCTGATATGGCCGGACAACAGCGCCCCCTCTGTCACAGCAGGGTTGTAAAAATAGCAGAACAGACGGCCTCTGGTCATCTCGTTACACAGTGGTGCGTTTCCCCTGTACGCGTGACAGCTAAATTAGCTCAGCCTGGGGCTGTGGTTTGCGAACGGCTCCCACTTCCTCTCCAGCCGACGGCCACGGCGACAGCGAGAGCTTTTCAGAAACAAAGTAGCATGCAGCCAGCCATCATGGAGCGCGCTCTTCAGGCCACGTACACCTCCCCTTAAGGTAACAAGCAGCCCTTCGCTATGCTCTCCGTTGGGTTCGGGAGCTGCTGGCTTGTCTCCTCATCTACTGCAAACTCTTCTACAGGCTCCAGATGATGAAGAGAAAGGCTCGACCCAGAGCAACTCTTCTCTGCAAATGCAGTGCTGCTGCCAGAGGAGACTGGGATGTAGGTCCTGAAAAGAGGCTATGATATCCCTTTGGCTGTAGGTGGCACTGTGCTAGGCTGACCTTTGATAGCTTTAATCACCTCCCTTTTGTATTTATATGATATTTAATATGACCATCAAATCCATCCAATTACTTCCACATCACTGACCAGCTGCCTCTGAGTCAGGATCAACCAGCACAGGTACTCATCCCAATGGCAAGTTTAGCTCTGTACTAAAGGGCACAGACAGAGTCCAGGATAAGGTTGAACAACCAGAAACAACCAGACATCATCTGAGGGTTTAAGTGAGCCTGATCTTCAGGTTACAGGCCAACAGAAAAAAGGAAAAAAAAAAGCTTTTTCTGATCCAGACACAGCACCACAGACACAGCGAGACAGCGCCACAGACACAGCGAGACAGCGCCACAGACACAGCGAGACAGCGCCACAGACACAGCGACACAGCGCCACAGACACAGCGACACAGACACAGCACCATGCTGTATAAACTGTGTGAAGGTATAAGACAGCCCAACACAGTGTACAGAGGTGCACACCCTGCCCTTGTCTGCAAGTGTACGACTCAGTTTTAAAAACACACATTTACAGATTTAAAAAAAGAGATCAAAACAAAAAAGAAATTAAATATCCAATAGCAGCATTTTTAAAAAGTATTCACAACTTAGAAACGTTATGTTAAAATCAAAATAACACACTTACTAAAGCAGTACAGTCTTCTTTAGAACAAAAGGCGACAAAAACTGCTTATGCATGTGTAATGTTTACAAACTTATAAACTGGCTCGTGGAGAGTTCCATCTATAAACTCAAAGCAGGGAACTAGATTTGAGATGAAATACCTGAAAAAAAACTGGCCTATAGTTTGCTCCAACACAGAGAAAACATCATCTAGCCACACATCAATAATACAATATAACTGGCTAATGAGATATATATTACAACAGAAAAATTAAAGATGCACAGCATCAATATTCCTGATGTATCTTAAATGTGAAGAAGCAAAGTGGACATTGATGCACGGTCTGAATATTTTGGGAAGATCAAAATTATAATATAAAAAGAGCTCATTTCACTGGAGCTTTGCTTGCCCCTGGCCAAGAGGTCAATTACTTTAGCATGGAAAAGTGCTAACAGGCCAACTATTAAAACAGCGGTTTCTGGAAATGCTAAATAAATGTTCCAGCAGAGAGAGTCACATATATCACCTTACAGGCAAACGGGAACTTTTAGAAAGAATTTGGGGATTATTCATAATGTTTGCTAAACAAACGAATATGGAAAGCTATATAATTGGAAAGAATACAGAATGGAAAATAGTTACATTTAATCATTTAGAAACATCTGTTTTTTCTGTCTTGTTCTGTTTCAACTGTAAAATGTTTGTTAAATATAGAGGTTTATAAAAGAATAAAGATTTTCATTTAAAATAAAGATCAAAACAACCAAATGAGATTTAAGGGAAAACTTTCATTTCCTACACTAATCATTTGGGCCAGTCACTAGCTGTGTTACACATTATATGGTTTTAAAACCATTTCAGCTGTTTCATGCACAAAACTGTAACAGGTATGATTCTCCCGGAGCCTACAGGCAGGAATGTGCATGCCAATCCACTTGGGCTGTCGAGATCTTATATCAAACATATAAAATATTTCATGGGGTCACTCGGCCATGCTGACTTGTCCAACGCTAGACCTTGGTCCAGTAGACCAGGGAGCAGGGACACAGAACGTGAGGGAGCTGGCACTGTTCAGAATGTCCTTTACGAGGTGGCCTTGGAGATGCATGAGGCACTCAACGCAGCACCATTCAGTCCTGTTCAGCGAGACCGTCCGTACCCCGCAACCTCTCAGGTCTGGCAGGGATCTATTCAAGATGACCACATTCATCCATATATTTTAAAAAAAAAAGAAAAAAAAAAGACCATATCCTTCCCAAAGGCCTATCATATGACTCTTTTCATACAAGTCTGTAGTTTTTTTTAAATACTCTAACATTTTTCACAAAAATAAGCAGTAAGCCAGTTCAAAATGCATATCCATCCATCCATAACAGGATCCTATAGGGTCTGAACACCCAGTCATGAACTAAGAATCCAGTGCATTGCAGAGCACTCAAAGTGTATACAACTTTAAATTTTAGTGCTTCGAAAAATTGAAGTGCAGACAGAATAGCATAAAAATGCATTTTAAAAGAACCTGAAATTATTAAGACACAAATAATTACTCCTGCATATATCCTCCTATAAAAAAATATTGTCAGATATCAAGCCGTTCTGTATTTCAGGTGATATACAAGATGCTAAAATTTCAGGTATGTAGCCTACAGGGCTCAAATTCTACTTCAGAGGTTTGCTAAAACCTTGATTTTAAACTCCAACTGCAAGCATACTTAGTGCCTTTTTAACAGCTGGTGCAGCTTTAGGTTTTGGAATAAAACACTGCTTACATTAGCAAATTTTTGCAAATTTACTGCACAGAGAAGCAGTTTTTTTATTATTAAAAACGTTCCAAGGGTTCCAGTATAATGTAGTGCTCTACATTAGTCTGACCTGCATAGTTAAAAATAAATATTTCATAGTGACATATTTTTTTTTACATTTACAAAACTCGTACTGGAATCTGGCTAAAACGGCAATGGAAATATTTTATTCTGCTTTAGTATGGCCATACCCAATTTAATAAAAAAATTTGCATTGTGTGCATTTATTATTTTCCAGTGTAAATTTTCCAAGTAGCCTCATTACCGCCGGTCCCAGCAAACCACTTCGGCCACCAAAGGAATCCGAGCACGTAATGTTTTAGTAATTTATTTATTTATTTATCCGTCCATCCGCCTGGAACCTATCCCAAGCAGGACAAGGGAAGTATAGATCGGATAGAACGCCTGCAGATTGCAGATTATTATTAATTATGCGGGAAAAAAGCTATTTTACAGAGTCATGGTAAATGCATGATGCAAAACAAGCAAACGGTATCACGCTATTTATTTATTTATTTAACAGACAGCTGGTGTTTCACTCTCCGTTTACAAAAGGGACACGGAGCCTGGGGAAGCGGAGAAAAGTGGAGCGCGTGGCGGTGCGCTGCTCTGGACACCACGCCGGTATAAGAAGATATGATGGGAAACTATTACATTTAATCTAAAATAAATGAAGAACCAGAGTAGATCGGTGCCATCTTTAAAGACGTGGCGTCGTCAAACTCCCCCCTTTCCTTGATAGCGGAGTCCAGCCGTAATCTAATTTAAACCAAGCGCCGGACCAGGTGGTTAATGGGACCCCGAAAGCTTCGCCCTGCTGGATCTGATATGAATTCAGTTATAAAGAAGGAGCTGAAAGCATTCCGCATGGGAATACGTCCATCGGCTGTCATCCTATAAGCCGCCCGCTGGCGTTACAGTACCAGTCTGGACTGATGCCACTTTTACCGAACGGAAGCCTTGACATCTTTCCGTATAAATAGCCTTCCATGTAAATCAAAAAACTGCTAAAGGGCTCCGCTCGCCAGCTGAGGCCGGGATCTATCCCATAGCGGTTGCATTACCTGCGACTAGTTGCATGATTCAGTCGGTCGTTGTGGTGCCTTTTTAACTGGGGAAGGATGAGCAGCTAACGCTGCAGACCTCAGTCACAATGGCAGCAGGAAGAGCCAGCACACTGACGGCGGCTTTGCTGAGAGAAGAGCGGGATGGAACTGTGTGTCTGACCTAAAATCCTCTCTACACAGACTGCACCAGTTTAAATGATGAATGCATCACAGACAAACTGACAGACAGATTGCTTCACCAGTCCACCCAGTTAGCCACCTAGCTAACACTCCGGCTGCTTGGCTACTTCCTGTTTCAGAAAATCAATGTTAAGGCATGAAAATGCATCACGATAAAACACGGGACTACGAAGATTCAAAGAGGGGAGACAATAAGCCACCAGACTTACCCCAGTTCCATTGTCACAAACCACTACTTTCCTTCCTTGCCCGTCCATTTTCGGAATCCAGGAACCCACAGACCGTTCCTGATGAACTTTCTTTAACAAGCCGGAAATCGCCGCCCCGGCTCGCGGAAAGGGCTTCTTCCGGTACAATTAACACGTGACGCACTCCGTCCAACCCTCTATGAGATTAACAGCACTAATAGCCAATTACGTGTGGCTAATGGGTTTGACCCTTGTTCCTATTTGAGAATGACAATAAATGACACGCGAATCCCAGCCAATTAGAGACGCCAAATAAAGCCGAAAGGAGGCGGTGTTTTTCTTTCAATGAACAAGAGAGACAGTGGCTGCAGGCCGTGAAAGGGCGTGTGCAATTTTACCCGAGTGACAGAAAAACACTACTGTATATGGACAAAAGCTTGAACGAGACAGTCTGCTCATGCACCGGAAACTGTTTGGTTTGGACGCAACATATTCATTATTACCGATAACGCCTTTCGGTACTGTTTTAGTGTTTGCCGTTAATTGCATTTTGACCAAAGTAATAAGAGATTTCATATTCTTATAAGTTGTAGGTGGACTGGTGAAACAGGTGCATTTTTGCCCAAATCCTTTGTATGACCGCAGCGATAAAATTATCAGAGGCTTACTTCAAATCAGTTCATGACAGTTTATGACACAAAGCATGATCTATTTTATGAAAGTTTGTAATTCTGACAATTCTAATTTTCACCCCAACAACACCATTTAGCAACACCGCCAACCAAGGGCATAACTTTGGGTTGAGCATTGGGTCTCCACCCATTTAAGGGGGTTCAGGATCGTTTTGATAACGAGGGATTATACGTAATTTACAATCAATGCCACCAACACACCATTAGCATCTCGAATATAAGGCGAGATAAACATTAAATGAGATTTACAGGATGGGAAAGGACAAGAATTACCTTAAATTATTTTAAAATAGTATAAGACTCAGCAATGCATTATGAACTGTCATCTGACTTGTTGCTTATTCACAATACATACGTTTTTCTTTTCTATGCCGTATAATTAGTTTCAGTTTTATACAATTTATTGCGCATCAAAAATCCATTTCTGAAAGCACTATAGCGCCCTCTTGAGTGGATCGATGATTATCGCAGCCTAATTTTGTTAGATATACAGGAAATCAGACTTTAAAAAATACATTCAAAGTAAAGTCTAGTATCGTTTTTTCCTTATTTTTTCTTCTTTTACTTTTATTTCAAGTGGACGCAAAAATCGGGTGATGAGGAATCTGACTGTAATATCAGCAATAAACCTTTAATATTGATATAAATTATATATTTCATTTTCATTCTAATATGACGTCAAATGTTGCAAACTGGTGCCTATTTAATTTCAAAATAAAACCGCCCCAAAGTATTATCTATCAGCAATTCTCAGTTCTCTAAAGAATTATGCTTAACCCTAATTAACACAGATATTTTTTTAAAACAGTCCCATGCGCAGAAGTAGGTGAAATGTAATGTATGTGGAAAGCTGAATATTTAAATAATGATTCAGACATATGTTTTATAAAGTGTACAACAGTGTAGTTCCTCTTCAGATGTTTAAATTTTGTCTCGTTCCAGTTCCTCAAATTCAAAAGAAGGAAGCACCAGTGAGCCAGAAGAAACCATTTTTCAGAATCACGTACTAGATAAAATAGTGGGTTTTATTATTAAATCACAAAAAAAAATTAGTGACTGTTTGTGGTTTGGGAAGAGATTCTTAATCTTTATAACACCAGAGAAAAAGATAGGACTGCTGTCTGTGACCCCTTACTGGTAAACAGCTTCAGAAGTTTCACAGTGCCACTAACACTGGCCAAAACATATAGATATGTATTGAGTTTCACACCCAGCATGTTAGCAGAACTGTAGTAATGCAGAGTACTATCATCTTACATTCCAAGCATGGAGCTCCGGTGCCAGCTTTCAAAACCTTTCACTAAAGTCCAAAGAGAAAGGAAGTCTTGCATTACTTCCTGGAAGGGGAAGAGAAGGCGTGCAACAGTACAGGATGTCACCACATTGGCTCCCTTCCAACACTGCAGCTTCCCCATTTACTCCATTAAAGTGCTTCCTGTGCTGTGAAATCAGCTACTCTTATGTTATCCTCAGGAGTAAACCATATCTTTGTTCCCTAGCGCTGTTTCAACCAGAAACTAAAACTTGAGCAGGCCTCTTTAAATCTGGACCTGGATTCCAAATCTAGGGCTTGTTTTCAGTTCTCCCAGGTAGTTAGTTTAATAATTACTGATTCTGATTGGCCACAGGCTTCACACTTGGCGCACAGGTAAAGGTCAGGTTGGGGAGCATGTGCTGATGCAGCGTGTTGACGCACCCACCACATGACGAAATGCCTCGGGATCCCAGCTGGCGACCCCCCAGGGAGACACACGGTCCAGTCCCACCCTCCGGAAATGGCCATAGATCTGCCGCAGCCAGGTGTTATGTGGGCGTCCCCTTGGCCTGGTACAGCCGCTTGGGTCCTCAGCAATGAGGATCCTGAGAGCCGGATCACCCTCAGGGAAACGCGCCACATGGTCATAGTGCTGTAACTAACACTCCCTCACAATGCAGGTAATGTGCCTCATTCGTTTTGTGTCTTGTTTATCACGATAGCGACATGAAACAGGAAATGCTCTTTGGTTGCAAAATACTTGATAGATTTTAGTGGGATTTTAGCCAAGTGGGAAAGGCAGCCCAAACCATGCAGTTTGAGGTGAGTGATTTAATCTGCTCAGGCAGAATGCGGCCTCTGACATTCACATACTGGTTATTTCATTTTGAAGAGTCAAGTCTTTTATTTTATTTTTTTTTCAAGGCATCCTCTCAAATTGGCATGATGTCATGCACTGAGGGGGAGATTTAAATGTAATACGTCATTTCTGCTTAGGAGGTAATGGGGGTTGTCATTAAAATGACATGTGATCGTAGTTCACAGCACGCTTGCAGTATCTGAAGGTGAACTTTGTGAGACCCTTAAAGTCTCCCAATTTTACATATCTGTAAATGTACATTTTGTAAATGTACTATTCTACTTTTCCGATTTTGCTTTGTCTACACACTGCTGCCCAGGCAAGTTTCTGCTGAGCCCCGATTCACTTCTTCTGTTTCACAAGAAAAGCAGTTATAACCAGTTATAGGATGGATGGATGGATGATGGATGGATGGATGGATGGATGGGTACTCACTTGTCCCATTTTACTTGATTTTCTCTGATACTCAGTAAGTGTTTTAGCCACTTCCCTTCTGAGCAGAGAAAGGAATCAGGACCAGCCTCTGTGGACCAGCTGTGGAACCAAATCCTGAAGCAGGTGTTTGAGCCATAAGTAGCAGGTGTTTGAGCCACAGGTATCAAGATCAGTAACGGCAATTCCAACTAATATGTAACATATGGTTCAGCATGGTTCATAAAAGCTTTTGTTAAAACCGACTTAACAAAACTGCCAACACTGAGGCTCTCCCATATCTCGCTCTGCACAGCTCTAGGTGACCTAACCCGACACTGATAAGCCGAGTTCCCATGGCGACAAATGTTACCAAAAGCAGATCCAACCCCACAGCAGTGCTAGTTCTGTTACTAGTAACAGCATCAGATGACAGCACAACAGGTAAAGTCACTTCATTATTGATAGTTTGCATGAGCGACTAAGAACTAAGTACAATGTAATTCATAGCAGCTTCCACTGCTTTAAATGTCAATTAATTACTTTACTGCTTTATTGTCTGATCATTGTGTAATATATGAATTTTTATGGAGTTTACAAAAGAACACTGCAAACTCGGTCTGCAAACTCGGTCTTTCCAATGACCCTAAACCATTGACAAGATTTTGAACATTAAATCAAAGCTACCAAAAAAAGACACAATATTCACAGAAATAATCAGTTCTCATTATTATTATTATTATTATTATTATTATTATTATTATTATTATTGTTGTTGTTGTTATGTGAATTAGTCAGTGCCATAGTAGGTTATAGTGTTAGAACCAATAACATATAACAATTCTATTTAAAATATTGCAAGAATCTGCCATTACTTGGTGCCTGATGCAAGCCGTCATGGGAATCCTGCTTGACCTTCACTGAGGACTGTGAAGCACAGTCAGTCTTAGAGCTACAATAGATCATTATCCTGTTTGTTGATTTGTACCTCAGACGTGCAACAACAGCTGTGATGACAATCTTCGGTTTCCGGATGGCTAATGTACATGAAAAATTTATGATCACAAAGCCAAAAATAGTTTTGACCTTTTTATATTTCTTCTGCTGTGGTGTCAATGAATTCGATAATGTAAATACTGCTTATGGCAATACTGTCTCACCATAAGTGTGGATACATAAATGTAATAAAACTACCAAGGTGTCAGGGACACAAACCATAAACCAATCAGAGGTGATTTCAGTTTCATGCTGCAGAAGATCTTTATTTCGTATGTGAGAAGTGGTGGGAAAGACAAGTTTTCAAGGTTAAATATTGTTTGAAAGTATATTAACTTTTTAAAACCATGTTCTAGATGATGATATCCATCCATCCATCATCCATCCACCCATCCATCTTCCAAGTGGTTATCCAATACCAGGTTATTGTGGGCGCTAAGCCTATCCCTGCCAGTACTGGGCACAAAGCGGGGGCAGAAGGCAGAGGAACACCCTGGACAGGATACCAGTCCATCACTGGGCACACAGAAGTACGGTCACCATTTCAGAAACACTAATTCAAAGTCAATTCCCGACTGCATGTTTTTTGCATTGTGGGAGGAAGCCCGTGCTACACAGGGAGAACATGCAACCTAATCTGTTGCTAGATGCCTGGCATGTGTATGGATGGGTGTATAAGTGTGCTTGTTGGTGCCTCTAATGATGTGATGTTGTATAAGTATGAGTATGTGTATGAATATCTGTATGAGCATGTTTTATTGGTAAATTTGTGATGCTATGATTAAATGCCTTACGATTATCTATCTATCTATCTTTCTATCTATCTATCTATCTATCTATCTATCTATCTATCTATCTATCTATCATTCAATCAATCAAGCCCCCTCAGGAGACATGTACCTCACCGATTATAATATTGTAAGCATGTTCTGGCTTTAGCTTCAACCCTGATTGGTAGCGTTCATATCTATTAGAGACATAGAAGATGAAGTCATATTTGTCTGAAATAGGTTCCAGGCCCCACCTGGATCCCTGACTAGGATAAGTTGTTAGAAGATAGGTGCATAGGTGTTATTATGTCACTTGTTCAGGGTGTACCCCAGCCTTGTGCTTTGTGCTGGCTGGGATAGGCTCCAACACCACCATGACCCTGTCCAGGATGGATGGCTAGAAAATGAATAGATATGTAGAATAGTGTTTCCCAACCTGTTCCCCAGAGAACCTCCAGATGGGAGCAAAAACATGTATTGTCTAGGGGTCCCTGAAGACCAAGCTGGAAAACACTGTTTTAGAAGATAAAGTGAAGAAAGGCTTTCTGCTAAGGCCAGACTTTCACACTTTGCATATCTCTGCCAGTTTACTCATTTTAGGGTCAGAAGGGACATCAAAAGGCAAGCCGCTGTCCCTGATACAGCTACAGGGACTCATACTAGTTCTCCAAGGTTACTAATTTAGCAAATAGCTTCGCTGACATCATTTGCCATCATTTTATCAAAGTGTTTCCTGGCTTCTTGGCGACAGAAGGAAAAAGGATCTTGATTTGAATTGCCATCCATTAAGCAGAGTTTTGCTGCTTGTCTCCTATGGTAAAGTTATCACCAACATTTGAAGGACCTATTAGTAAGTTGTCCGCTGGGCCAGCTATGTTTAACGGTAAGTTGTTTTATTACTGTGTCGTAATGTCTCCTTGCACCATGATGCACATAAAAATAGGTGAGAAATGAGTTGTACTGCAGCAGACACATTGCATTCTACAGATCTGTAAGTGGTCTCTTATGTTTGGAATAAACAACAGTAACAAAGCTTAGTGTAGTTTAATTTGATCTATAAGTTAAATAAAAGGGCATAAGCAGAGCTCTGCAGCTATGTTCCCTGCAGCCTCTGATGTAAGGATATGTAAACTATACAAATAATGAGAAGAACAGATAATCTACACTGAACCTTATTGTCAAGCTATTGTGATCCAGCTGCGTTCCATAACTCGGATTTTGAGATCATTGCAGAAATCTTTCATATACAGTCACATGGTACTCGAATGGGAAGATAGCTGTTCCACATGTTAATATGTTGATTCAGCACTGAACAGCTCCTATCCTGGTCTGAGTTCACTACTATGCGAGTCACTAAAACTCTAAAAAATATCTGTAATAAAGAATTTATAAACTATTCAGTTTATTTTGCGCTCATTTATTTTAATTGGTGTTATGTAATGTCATTTACTATAATGTTATTTTTAAGAAGTAGATGTTGTGTGATTGAGTACATTTTATTTGCATAGAACTGAATTTCGACAGTTGTCACTGGGGATGTGTTTTTAACACAAATGCTGCGGTGTATTCATATTTATTACGTTGACATTGACTGTGTGCTCCACCTGCACCGCAGATTTCTGCCACGTTTCACTGATGACATCATTTTTATATGTCGTAATACTGTTCTTGCAACAGGAGCAGCTAGCGAGGTATATGGGAAAACATGTCGTATTGCGCATGTGCCCCAGACGCAGGGGTAGAAGGGTAGAGTAGTCATTAGCAACACTACTGACATGACGGACAACGGGTACAACTTTAGTAAGAAACTACAACTTCCGAGAAGCAAGGGGGGAAGAATAACGTCCACTAGTATGAAGTTCGTTTGGATATTTTGCTGTTTCCTGGTTAGATTGCCAGCCATTTTGGATTCTACACGACTGGCCTCTCGGTTTTTTGGGAGTAGTTACTTTTTTTTAAAATCTGAAAGAGAACTTGAAGCTAGCGTATCAATTCCAGTAATTCATAGCTAAGCCTTTTTACAAGAAGAGCGTTTTATTGTCACCTGCCAACGATGAACCCTGAATAGTAAGTGAAACAATAATGACCGGCTGGTTGGAGAGTGTATGAACTGTATCTAATTAGCGCCGTGGCGAAAAACTGTAGCTAGTAAAGTGACAGTAGTTTATGGGTGAAAAGAGACGAATAGGTAAGTCTGTTAGGGCCAGTTTGCTATGACACGACCGTTCCAAGAAGTACCCTTGCTGTTGCTAAGGCCTATATAGCTAACCAGCTGCCTTTGTGCTGGGTAGCTTTTATTTTAAACATTTCGCTCGGACAACTTCCTAAATATGTATTTGAATGTATTACTAATCGAACGTTTAATTATTTACATTTCTAGCAAATCCGGCCGTTTCGGGGTAAAGCATAACTGTATGGTAAAGTACAATAGTCTGAGAAAATGGTCCTTGTCATAATCTCTTAGCAAATTGAAACTGGATTTTTAAAAGTCAAAACTGTTTATTGCCATTCAGAGAATTTGGTTTAGTTGCCTAGGCGTTTGAAAAAGTCAAGTATCCAGTAGCGAGAAAGCCGCTGGAGATGGACCGCGGCGGCTAGTTATGGTTCGGTCGTCAGGTACCTGCGCGTACCCGACCCGGCTCGGTTTTATTTAGCCGCTTAGCTACCGACGCTTATTTTACCCCAGTCAATGGTCATCAGCATTGGCCTGTAAAACGCAGGTCATAAACCCTCCCTGATGAGAGGGGTTTTTCGTAAATAAGACGCAGCCGTCCTGTCAGCAGCGCCTCCGTCATGGGCTGCTCACATGCTGTCTTGCAACACTGTTATTAGGCAATCGCTACTAAGAGTTTATATTCCCGTCTTAGTCTGTTCGATTTGCAAACAAACCGCTGTTGAAATGGTTAACAGATTCCGTTAGGGTACCTGTAGTAATCTTTCTATCCGTCTTCTAGCCGTTTATCCTGGTCACGTTTCCAGGGGGGCTGTCCCAGAAACCGTGGGATGCATCCTGAAGTCCACGGCAGGGCACATAGAAACACACACACTCACATGCACATTCACACACTGTTACACATTCAGATGCTTCATGTATTTGGACTCAGGTAGGAATTCTGAACAATATGGGGAGAACATGCAAAGGATGTCGACAGAGCTCTCTGAGTCTCATTAGACTCAAGATGCAGTATGCCAATAGAATGTCACCTGGTCAGAAGGAGCGGTATAACTGCAGAGAAGTTCCCCATCCTTGGGTCTTTCTAGCCATAAGTAGGACCGGGTTAGGTCTTCTGCGACAAGACGTTATGGGTTTTGGGAGCTAGCTGAGGTAACGTTGGCTTCAGGAGTGTTCTGATTGCAGTGATACCGCTGACTAAACATTGCCTGTAAGTTTGCATCTTCTTATTTCTTCAGTGATGTTCCTCTAACACAATCACCCTGTTACACTGTCTCAATCAGCAAACCTTTCCCCCAGAGTTCACCTTTTTCCAGATTTGATCACCCTTTTTAAAACAAGGATGGGAAAAGCCCCTTAGACCGGTTTTGTATTGCCTTGCCTTTAAATGTTTTTTGGA
Source organism: Mormyrops boulengeri (assembly GCA_026781065.1). Taxonomy (NCBI): domain Eukaryota; kingdom Metazoa; phylum Chordata; class Actinopteri; order Osteoglossiformes; family Mormyridae; genus Mormyrops; species Mormyrops boulengeri. The sequence continues at coordinate 19,809 of JAODLD010000116.1, forward strand.
CAGTCAGTCCGCCACGCATGATCTTCATCTCGCAACGCTGAATATGTTGTTAGTTTAGTTGACTGTAAACCTCACCAGGCACCACCCCATGAAGACCCAGCTTGGCTTCCCTCTTTAAAAACACGATTTCCTTAGATTATAAATGGGTGGCCTTTAGAAACATTCAGCTCCAGAATACATCCAGTAAAGAAAATGTCAAGAGCAGGCGAATAATGGCCTGTTGAGTCACTTGCACACTATTCCAATTTAATGGCTGCACGCAGCGTTATTCGGTTAAATATATATTATGCCCTTAAACGTTGTTTGTAGCTCTAGTTAGTGTCCTGAAAATACATTCATTATGCAAAGATGTGAATTAAGCAATGATCAACAACATGACAGATTGTGACATGCCATTGAAGATTAACAACATTTTAATATTTGTCGCCTTACTACTGTATATAGTCACCCCTGCTAGCAGATATGAGCTCTGGGGAAATCTTGTACAGCTGCAGTACCTGTGTGTGACAGTGGGACCTGATTCTTTTGCACTGCCTTGTAACTTATCCCAGCGGGGATTCATTACTAACTCTCTTGTAAACAGTACGCTCCTGTGTCACCTGAGATGTTAGCAGCCCAACATCTACTAGCTTAAGTTTCCAGACAGACCTTTTCTTTTTGAATCCTGTCCAGTGGTCTTTTTTTTATGGATTCCTTATAAGCTGTATTAAAGATATTGAGGCACTTTCCTTCTGCTGAAATTGCAGTGTGCTGTTTTCTCTAAAAAATAATGATTCCAGCCTCATATGGTCAGTTTCTGGACTTTCATTGAAGGTTTTTTCATTTTCTGAATGAAATTCAAGCTGAACAAATGTTTCTTTAGAACTGAACAGAAAGGGTGTGGAATACAGTGTGGCTGGTTTTCCTAAACCCCAGGAAAACACCTCACTGTACCCATGGCACCTATTGAAGACACGCACTGGCATGGCCGCCCCATGTCAGAACGAGCCACCACTCCATTGATTTGCGGCCCCCCTTGCCTTTTCTACTCATACTCATGATGTGCAGACTGTCTTCTGACACGCCCAGGCACAGTTCCTCACTCGGGCTTGGTTCGCACCCTGTCCAAAATACAAGTCCACACCCTCTGCACCTGAGTCTCTGCTCTGTGCCGTTTAGCTTTAATCCGCCTATTAGAGTCTTAGCAAACAGCTTTTGTTTTTTTGCTAATGGTTTATGTATTTTCCTAATTAAATGCTAGAAAATCGATATTTATGAAGGTTTACATGGAAAAATGTTAATGTGATTCATTTACAACTCAGGACAGTAGAATATCATTTATACACAGTCGTTTTGTGTCAAGTTAATTAGGAATAATCTTTCAGATCTTTAATTATTCCAAGTTAATATACTCTCAATGAGCTTAGAATTAATAGACCATTACTTCTTGCAAAGTTGTGGCATAACTACCCACTTTTAAAAACACTGTTCAAAAGGATCCTTAAATGCTGTTACTCAAATCATAGTCAATATTTAAATGGCAGGTCAACCATGCCTAGATATTGAGTGATGGAAGGGTTCCCGGGGCCTGCGTTGTGTACCAGCTGCTGTGCTTTTTTGAGATGGGAACGACAGGCGCAGCTGAGTTGAAGTCAGGGGAGGTGCGGGGTAGCACCGGCTGGGGGATTGGTGTGTGAGCAGCTTCACAGGGTTGAGATGTCTCCTGTGCAGGTAGCATGGTTGTGTAGGATCAGTATGCCCTACACTGGAGATGTGCAGAGAGTGGAGATGTTTCAGAAATACAGCCAGTGTAGATCCTTTTTAATTGACCTTGTCAAAGTTGGGGCTGCCTGGTTCTGATGCTCAGCGGCTCTCAGAACACTGTGGTGCTGTCTGTCGGCACTGCTGCTGAGCACTGCGCTGTGGTGTTGATCTCCCAGCGGCACAGCACCAAGACAATTCCCTTTTCACATGGCTCACACTAAGAAGCCCAGTGAAAAGTGAAGGGCATTTACTTCTCAGAATGTTTGTTTTATTTTTGGCTAATTGTTTATGTAGGATTAGGGGTATTTGCTGGACACAGTTTAATGGAATTTTTTGAAATTGTTCTCTAATTTTTAATGAAATTGAAGGTTATTTTATCCATATGGATAAACCTTTCCTATGTGTATGAGGAAAGAAAGACACAAATGGAAATCAGGAATTTATTAATTGGGTATATCTCAGTTCTTTGAATGGAGAAAGATTTTCATATGGTCCTGCAAATGACGGCTCATTATGTTGAATTGATATCCTTATTCCATCATTTTGGAGCTCACTTTGTGTGCGGATGGTGGAAACAGTTGAAGTACATTGGAGTTTAACTGATTATACAGTATTAGTAAAGGGGCGTGTACTTCAAGGGTCATGACCCCTCTCTGATCATGTGATTGGAATAGTTGCCTTCTGTGCATGTCAGCCACAATTTATTACACATCAAAAGCATTTTTATTCCAACTACACAAAGAAATTGTACTGTTGTTATATGACTTTTGTAACATTGTGTTTTGGAACAAAATGCTCTTTTGCTCTGCTTGGCCTAATACACAGGAATTTAATGATTTAATTAAGGTGGGAAGGTGCTGGTTGCCAGGGAAGCAGACTTCACTTTTTACTAAAGTGCGGTGATTCATTTGCTTTGCTCACTCTTATGTAACGAATGAGCATCTTGGCGCAGCCTAGCAAGTGAAGGATCATAACACAGTGAACCACCATGTTTGAGATGTTGCTGTGTGATTCAACTTGAAACCTTATGCTGGTAAATATAATTTGTCCCAAAGGTTTCATAAACATAAGTTTGAGCGTACCAGCTGAAAGTGGTAGGTCATGAGAACAGTGTGTTCCTGCAGTCGGTTTAACCTGTCCCTTTTCTTCTCTGCTCCCCAGTGATTATTTATTCAAGCTGCTCCTGATCGGTGACTCCGGTGTTGGGAAGTCGTGCCTCCTCCTTCGGTTTGCAGTAAGTGCCCTTTCCTGTCTTATCCTTCCTCTTTTTGCCATTGGAGATGACAAACACCACCCCATTTCGCAAACAGTCATGTGTGTTCGTATCGGCTTTCCTGGCACAGTAGAGTGTTCATTTTGGTTGATTGGTTCATGTTCAGATAAATTATATACATGTGCATTTAGCTGTCGAAACAGTGATTTTGAAGTTCAGTGCCTGGCATAGTTACCCCATACTGCTTTACAATATGCATATACAGAACACCCGTGCATTCTGTGAACTGTTGGAGAGGAACAAGGATCCCTCAGGTTGGGATAGTATGGAGTCGTCATTATCAGGGCTAAGACTATTTTACAGTCTTGTCGTTGACCTGAGGCACCAGGGAAAAGCCAAGTGGAGAAGTGGAAGGCCATGGAGTTCCTAGAACGCGAACCGAAGCTGTACAAACACCTTGAAGACTGGATGCGCCATGAAGAGCAGCACCACTGTATGCAGAGTCCTGTTTTGCAGGATGGCCCTGTGCTCACCTGAGTTTCTTCTCCCTGTCCAGGATGACACTTACACAGAGAGCTACATTAGCACCATTGGTGTGGACTTCAAAATCAGAACTATAGAATTAGATGGAAAGACCATCAAACTTCAGATCGTAAGTAGCTATTCGAGTGGCGTCATTTGCATCTCTATCCACTAACAGGTGCTCGGCCTAGAGCCAAGGTATTTCTGGTAACACTCGACGGCCTGCTTTCCTTATTGTCACAGTGGGACACAGCAGGCCAAGAGCGCTTTCGCACCATCACATCAAGCTACTACAGAGGAGCGCATGGCATTATTGTAGTTTACGATGTCACAGACCAGGTGGGTTCCTTCCTGGTTCTTAGTTGTTGTCGTTTTTGTTTTATGTGGGAATAGATCATGCAGAGATCTATGTACATCTTTTATATTTCTTACTTTTATTTTTCTCTTCCCAGGAGTCTTTCAATAATGTTAAACAGTGGCTGCAGGAGATTGATCGCTATGCCAGTGAAAACGTTAATAAGTTATTGGTTGGGAACAAGTGTGACCTTACAACAAAGAAGGTGGTGGATTACACAACAGCCAAGGTACTGATTTCTTAATGAAGGGCCTTTCCTGTTTGCTAATTTGCAGGGGAAATTGTTTCGTAGACTGAATTTTGTGTGTCTAATTTTTAGGAAGACTTTAGCATTTTGAATACATTTTTTAAAAAGTGGAAAAAAACTATAATGAAATATACAGATATAGTAAGATTAGTCTTTCGAAATGCAGGCCCGATTTATAAACTTGTAAAATTATCTTTATTACATTCTCAGTTTAACTGCTTATTACAGACTTCAAATTCTAAATTTGCTTATTCAAATTTTCATCTTTATCCCTATTTATAATATACCTTGGCTTTGTTTACATTCTGTTTATCTGGTTGAAAGAATTGTAGAATCCTTGGCCCCTCGTTATTTAAAATTAACTTCACCGACACACAAAAGGGGCAGGTGACATGAGGAACAGCACCTTCATAAGGGTCTGAGAATGGATCCTTGAACTCTGCATGTTTATGCCTGATGTTCAATATGGACGGTTCCTTGTATTTTCCGTTCAGTAAAGCTGATGTAGCTTGGTTCGGGGTTCTCAATGAACCCTGCTTTCCCTTTCAGGAATTTGCGGACTCCCTCGGAATCCCCTTCTTGGAGACCAGCGCGAAAAATGCCACCAATGTAGAGCAAGCTTTCATGACCATGGCAGCGGAGATCAAGAAGAGGATGGGTCCCGGTGCTGCTGCCGGCGGATCTGAGAAGTCCAACGTCAAGATCCAGAGCACTCCGGTGAAGCCTGCCTCTGGGGGGTGCTGCTGAGCCTCTGCCCGCGGGGGGGGGGGGGGCGGGGCCGCGCCCCCCGGCCCC
>JAODLD010000116.1:24783-52194 GCA_026781065.1 Mormyrops boulengeri
CAGCTAATTACAGATAACTTTTTGAGGTGCAACACCACCTCGTTCCACAGTCAGAAAGACAGAGGAAGGAGGAGATGGAGAGAAACATGTTAAGCCTGAATTGTACTGTATGTAGCCGCACTACCAGAAATTCTCAAACAAAAAAATGAAAAAAAAAGGTCAGCAATTCAATGAACTTGGCCCAAACTCCTCCCCCAAACTGGCTGCTTCTGTGTCCACCTCCAAAACGGCAGATTCCATCTTCACAGCTATTTAAACAGTCTCAGAGTTCAGGGTTACCCATGTCAATAAGAATGAGTGTAAATCTCGCAGCATTCCCGCCGCAGGTCTGCCTCGCAGCCGGTTCCTTTCTCCCGGTGTTTGTGTCCATGTCTGTAGGCATTTGTCTCACGATGACGAAGTTTCTGCCAACATCTGTTCACCGATAGCGCAGGTGTTCCCACTGTATGGAGGATGTCGCGTGACGCTTGTGTAAATACGTGCACGTGTGGTCTCCGTACACGCATCCGCGTACGTCTGTGGCAGTCGCCTGGACAGTCACGGCCCATGTCCTTAGACCTAGGAACACGTTAACCTGTGTGGTGTGTGCGTGCTCACGTAACGTATGTAGGTGTGAGTGTGCATGTGTGCGTGTGACCTGACAGCCCTGTACAGAAAGAACCAGAATAAATTCCATTATCTAATGACTAGTGTAACTTTGTTATCTCTGCATTTACTTTGTGTCTGCAGACTTGTAATTATTGATGCAAGCTCCCTACCCCTGAAAAACCTGAAGAAATGTTTAATAAACATTTTACTTATTGGAATTCTTACCTGAGTGTATAAAAACTTTTTTGTTTGGTATTTAACCTACAACTTTTTGTTCTGTTCATAAAAAAATATTTTACTTTATAATGGTGATTGTGTCAGCAATATGGCTGAAACCTAGGAGCAGGCTGACATAAGGGGACAACGTCAATAACGCGTATGAGGCGCTATGTTAATTTTCATAAAGCGACCGAAGTCCAGTTTTAAAGGAGCTAGATTTCTGGACTGGTTTATTCTAAAAGGGATCCTCAGATCTGCTGCTGTATTTACTTAGGTTGATGGCATGATTGTTGTTATATAGGTTTGAATTGATATTAGCGTTTGTTAAAGGTTTCATACTCTGTACCTTATTTAATATCTTAAGCAACATGTATCAGGTCATATTTAATATAGCTGTTGAACTATTGTACTTTACCAATGGCTTAATGTGGTTGCAAGGGCTTGCCATAGTTTATGCATTAAAGGAATCCTAAATCGTTCTTGTATCAGTCGATTCCAAAATACAAAGTTGGCTGTAAAGTGATTTAGAATGAATCGGAAAGAAACGCACAGAAGCTTTCGGTTCCTCTTCCTTTGCTACAGAGTTATTTTATTTTAGCTAGTCTAGTTTAAATGCAAATGCGGCAAATTCAGCACAGTTTGCATATTTAGTTTTTGTGCCCTTTTTCTTAAGTGTTACTTTGTAAAATTACCCTGCAGAATTAGCATTTCTTTTCCACAGATTAAACGGTTTGTATAAAGGCATGCAAATACACCTCAGTTCCCATAACTTTTCTCTTGTGGGAACTGAGCAGCGGATTTTTTTTCTCTCTAAACAAAGAATCTTTACTTTCTGTTGCTGCACTCAGTGGCCAGTTTAATAGGTACGTCTGCTCACTAATGTAAACAGTCAATCATGTGGCTGCAAATGAATACATACAGCACACACAGGGTCAGGAGGTTCACTTACTGTTTGTCTGAGCATTAAATAGGGTAAGACGCCTGATCTAAGTGATTTTGAAAATGGTGTTACTTGGTGTCAGACCTGCTGGGTCTAGCATCTCAGAAACCGTCACTTTTCTAGGATTTTCACACACTGTAGTGTCTAGAGTTTGCAGCGAATGGTGTGATGAACAAATAAAACATCCAGTCAGTGGCGTTTCTGTGGCTGAAGAATATCCAATTTAAAGCTAACAGGAAGGCCGCAAGTGCAAAAATAACACTAGTGTTCAGAATGGCTTCTCTGAACATGCACCTCATCTACCTTTGAAGTGGTTCTGGAGTCAAACGCGTCTCCTGCCTGGTACTAGATAGGTACTTAAAAAGGATGGCCACCAAGTATGTATATAGTTTGTTTAATAGTTAAAAATTCAGGGTTATTGAATAACTCATTCTACAGAAATTCTGATAGCTTTTACTAAATCGGCCAATATGCTACAAGTAAGTATGTGGTAACATCGGCAAAGATGCACTTTGCGCTTCAGAACGTCAGTTGTATGCATGTGTTTATGTAATAATGATTTACAGAAGTAACAGGAGGTAATGGTTTCATCTTTCACAATTGTTTATGCTGAATTGAATAAATGGTATTTGTTTGATCTAGACTGGCATTGCGTTTTGAGGTATACTGTCAAATTGCTGTAGGGTTTACCTATTGAGGTCCAGCGTAGCCTTCAAGAACCATGGAGATTAAGGTAGTGATGTGTATGTTTTAATTAATACTATTGTGATGCTTTAAAACTATCTATAAAAATCCTATGTTTTGTCCTCCTGGGTTATGTGACTGATCATGACGCCGTGTGATTGTTTACAGGAATCTTCACCTTTTGGCTGCAGCCATTTCTGGCGTCAAAGTCTGTATTATTAATGAAACACGTAAAAGGTGCAGCGATACAGACGGGTCGGCTTTCGGGCATTGTGCTTGTTAGCTTTTCACCTTTCAGGAGAGCTTCCTTTTCCCTGCCCGCGTCCCGAACCGCAGTGCCAGCTGGTGTGGCACATCTTAGTCCTGACTGCGCACCAGATTCAGAATAAGACATGATACACACATTGTTTTGAGGGCTTAATTATAATTATAATGTAAATTCAGATTTACACTGTTATTACCTGCACAGATTCTGTGTGGTAAAGTCCTTGTCACATCTGATCATGCGAAGGTGATTTTCTGACGGAACATACGATAAGAAAAGTGATGTCATGACTCAATGCGTAATTTGGTTGCATCACGATTTGGGGATTTGAATCTCATGCCCCCCTGTAAACATGGAATTTGCGGGTTTCTCCTGTAAACTTCCTGTGGTGTGTGTGTGCATGTACTGCATGTAGACTGTCATCCCATCCAGGGTGCCCCTATGCTTCCTAGGAAAGACTCCAGAATCCTGACAGGACAGATGGTGAGATGGATAAACCATAAAATCATCATTTTAGCTACATGTAAATCACAGGTGATTCTAGGATGTGAGACATAGGGGACTCAGCCACATGAAGCAATATGGGAAGCCCCCCCCCGATGAAAATTGCTGGGAGGTCCCCCATGGGACAAATCACTAAATGGTTTTAGAAAAATTATTTTTTTGGCGGGAGGGGGGGTCCTACAAAATGGGCAAAATGGGACCACCTGTGATGTAGATCATTCATGGACAAATCGTTTGACAGCTGCAGGGCTGGCCTTGGGTGTACTGGCTGGTGCTCCAGGCGAGAAACTGCTGAGCACCCCCGCCCCCCCCCCACAGAGCACAGGGTATCTGGCTGCTAACTAGCTAGCTGCCATCTGTTTCACAAGAAAAGTACTGACATATTAAAGCTAATGTAAATGACTCTAATATCCAGAAATTACTGTCTCCTGTTTTTTTTTTCCACTCGCTTTTTTGCGCCCCCTAATCAAATGACACCCGCCTAGGCGATCGCCTGTGTCGCCTATAGGCAGCCCAAGACAGTTGTGTTTTTAAATTGCAACAGATTGCAACATATTTTTTGAGCTTGAGATGTTTGTCAGATGTATGATGCTTATGGGATCAATGACATGCCGTCTGCACTCGCTCCCATTTATTTGCCATCCAGCGGTTTGTACACAAAGCACATTTTGCACATCAGACTCCTTACATCCTCAGTACCATCCAGAATCTGCTGCTGTCAGGTCCCTTTTGTACATGCGTAGAGCTTTTTAAATGCATGCTGTGACATGTGGATATGTGGGTCGGCCATTTTGCCTCTCAAACCATCCAGACGGCGCCTGGCCAATGAGATGCTGCAGGGCAGAAAGCAGTGTGATATCAACAGGCAGCGTCTTTGTCCGTATGATGCACGAAGAAAGACGTTTCATGATAATTACTGATTTATACTCGTTAATGAGCAGCTATATGAAGCCCGCGTAACTCTCAGGGATCAGATGCGACTTTTTGGCAAAACCATGCTGTTCCCTTCAGACTGCAGTGGTTTTCTGAAACAATTTCTTGTCTGGGCTCTACAAAGAACCACAGCTCTTTACACAAAGAGGCTTTGTTTTAAGAATGGAGGCGGACTTGAGAAATGAAAAAAGTGGTCTAGATTCGCAGATCGTCACAGAGCCTGTACACAAAAGAAAACCACAAATGTAAATATCGATATCATTCAGTCTGAAGTGGGAAAAATTACAAATTACAGTTCTTATAAACAATGAGTACAAAAAACTAAAACTTATAGCACATTTTTAAACAAAGAAATACAGTAAAATGTAACTGAACGCAACGAGAAATGACATATCAAATGAAACTGCTATTTAGAGACATGGCGGTGCCTTTAAAACGACATATAAAAATCATGGTCCCAGGAAAATCATGTCAAATATGAAGAGCGTACAAAACAATGTGACTAAACCAAAGCATGCCATCAAGATTTTGAGGGTCAGTGAAAATCCTTTATAAAAAGACATCTTTGTGAATAAAACTGTAAACAAAATTGCCTGTCCACTAATTTTCCAACAATACTGAATCAATAAATATTAACATCAGCAAGTATTTCAATTTCAACTAAAAACGTAAACGTGATTACGTTCCTTGCTTTCCAAAAATACCCTTCACCATAAGTATAATATATATTTGAATCTTTTGTAAGTAACAGCCAATCAAATAAAAATGACTCATTGTCATTGTACAGCATGTAGTACTCCCAAAGGCCTCTGGGTGGCTATGTGTTTCTCAAAATTCCTAAACCTGTAGTTTAAAAACAGCTGCAGTCTTTTTCCCAGGACACCCAGGGCAGAGATGCATCTAGAAAGAAAATTATCAGAATGGGATAGTTCAGGTCCAGAACGTTTAAATCCAGACCAAGATTTTGTTTTAACCAACAAAGGTGAGTATGAAGAGTCACAGTCAGAGTACTGAACTAACTAGTTGAAACAACATCTTGGTCTGGACTTGTATTTTGTAGACCTGAACTATCCATCTCTAAAAATGACCAAAGAGAGAACAGAAGCTGCATCCATCGCTGCAATGGCTCTAAAATAATTCTCTAAGTACACACACGGCTGTAAAATAATGGTATTTTAAAATATTCTTCGGAAAGCAAACGTGGATCGGTTTAAAAATAGTCGTAATCTCTGTCCACCTGCGTGTAAGAGACTGCTGACTTTGACATTCCCAACAACCAACGGTGACAGACGAGTGACCTCTATGCTGACGAAAGGGTGGGAGGTTAACAGGTAAGAACAGGCATTTTTCACAGGCTCGGCTAAGGCCGCGACGCTCTGCCGATACGCACGCCCGTCACAAACACGGCACAAAGCTGGTAACAGACACAAGCTGCACACTCTTCCCCGTGACAGGTAACGGCGTCTCTGCATGGCGGAGCTCAGAGCCCGGATTCCCCGTCGCTCCTCTCCGCCAACGAGTCCACGGTGCCGTCGGGGCCCGGGTTCTGCCGCGTGACGAGCGGGGACGCCTCATCCAAGCCCTGCATGTTGGCCACCGCCTCCACCTTGACCTCCAGCAGCTCCTGCCCCCCTGCCCGCTGCTCCGCCCTCTTTGTCGCCTTCTCGTTGATGTGGTGCAGGATTCCCGCCCCGAGAGCGTCCCCCTCCACGTTCACCACTGTCGTGGTCCGGTCTCTGAGAACACCCACACAAATCAGAGTGATGCTTAGCAAACATACTTAGCATCTTAGCACTTTCTAAATCACATTCATGTTCACATTTATTTCTTTTATCCAAAGCGACGCACAATTGAGAAAGCAACAATAGCCAGTCCCTGGGGTAATTGGGGATTAAGGGCCTCGCTCAGGGGCCCGATGGTGAAATCACTCTGCCTGTCACAGGACATAAGCATTTTAAAGGTTATCCATGTAATGTTAGCTAACTCCTGCTCCTATACTGCTTGCACTCATAACTGGCCATTCACTGTAAGTTCAGCCTAGTCGACTCCTCGACAGCATCTATGTTTGTAATATGCTTTTTGTCTCACTCGTACTTCGCTTTTGAAGTATGTTCAATCAAATTTTTATGGAACACGCAGAGATAGGTCCAATTACATTACCGTATACTGTGAGCTTGTGTCTCCTGTAACTGGAAAAATCTTACTTGACGTTCCAAGAACTTTCAACAGCTCAGATGTTCAGTCCTGATTCAGACTGATTTTCACATTAGGTAATAAACTGATGGGTTTGTGCAAAAATTGCATGGAGGAGGAAGTCTCACACAATCCAGTCGACGGCCAGCATGAGAGAGAGGTCATTGGTGGGCAGCCCGATGGCCTCCAGAATGATGGCGATGGTGATGATCCCTCCAGCCGGGATCCCCGCTGCTCCTACGCTGGATGCGGTGGCGGTCACCCTGCAGAGGAAAGCAAAGCAGTGGCTTCAGTACAGAGCGAGACACCTGGGGGTCTATGCAAGACCTCCTCGGGTCTGCCTGATCTACAAAAACTGCCAACTTCATGGATATCAGTATAGCGCCTTTAGCTACAGGTTCAGGAGCCGTTTCCAGCACCTTTGAGTGACACAGCTTCCATTGCTGTAACGGTATCTGAGGTGACTTTGAGAAGGTCTACGTACAGGATGGTAAAAATCTGCCCGGCGTTGAGCTCGGTGTTGTTCAGCTGGGCGATGAAGACGGCAGCGATGCACTGGAAGATGGCCGCCCCATCCATGTTGACCGTGGCACCGATGGGGAGGATGAAGCGGCTGATCCTCTTGTCCACACCGTTGTTCTCCTCCACACACCTCATCATGGAGGGCAGGGTCGCGGAGCTGGTGGAACAGGCATGGCGCACATGTGGGCGGCCACTCGCGACCAACACTCCTCCAAGTGCAGGATCCTTTGGTGCATGTCATACGTGTGGACGGCCACAGCAAGACTCAAAATTGACAGTCCGCCATGTGCAAAACGGACCAGGATCCTTTGGTGCGATCGTTCATTCTGTGCCTCTGGATTACATTATTCCATGCTGCTAGATTTGTAATCTGCGTAGGCAAACTGTAGCCACAATCCAAACTTCACTGCACTTCAGACAAACTAAAGATGAAGCCCACTCTGTTTGTGAGTTTAAATATGAGCTTTACAGGGCTTCTGCTTAAAAAAACAGCTTCACCTGCCTTGAAACAGATTCATTTATAAGTCTTTATTGAGTGTCAAAGATGTTTTTGTTTCAAATTCTCTTAAATCCCTTAGTCAGGTAACTTGTGCACATTTTAATGAATAGGTTCTTAATCTGACTTTATAGACAGACATGAAGATATGAGGACTCTGCCTCAAGGAGAGTTAAGCCCACTGCTAACAGCGAAGCAGGGCTTCACTAATAATAATAATAATCAATACATTATTAACCCCCGTGGGGAAATTGTTTTTACGCCTTCCTCAACTTGCTCTTTGTAGAGTAAGCTGTCCGCGAAGGGCTGATACCCATAGCGGTGCCCAGGGAGCTGGGGGTTAATTAAGGGTCTTGCTCAAGGACCTACAAACATGCCGAGGCTGGGTTTGAACCGGCGCCCTTGTGATTACAGGCACACAGGCTTAGCCCACTGAGCCACACACTGCCCCTCTAATGCCACTACGTATGTGAGGCTCTTCCATTTACTTTTATAATGATACTATAAATTAGTATTATAATAATAAGACAGATTTAAATCCAACATGGTAGTTGAGCCCACCAAGGATAAACTGAATGTTTACCTTATACCTGGTCCATTGTGAAATTTAAGAATAATCAATAATTTTAAGAGGCAAGAAATTGCAAAGTTCCTTGGCCAACATAGACTTTGGCTGCAGGCTCAGAAACGACTGGAACTATGTGATGCATGGGCACGACCAATCAGGGACGGCGTAGCAGCCAGGGCGCACAGCGGGCTGTGTGATTGGCTCAGAGGAGCTGTCACGTGACGTCCGTTAGCGAGGACGGTACCTGGAGCAAGTAGCGAAGGCGGTGGTGAAGGGGGCGATTAGGCCGGACAGGAAGGTGAACGGGTTCTTGCGGGTGAATCCGAAGTAGATGAGGGGCAGCACGATGCCCCCGTGGATGATGTGGCCCAGGATGGAGGCGAAGATGTACTTTCCCAAACTGCTGACGAGCAGCACCACGTCCTCCATCTCCACGATCTTGCTCCCAACCAGGAACATGATGCCGAATGGTACGTACCTGGGTTAGGAGGAGCGACACCTCCCTTACTGCACCCCTACAAGGGCTACGCAGCGGCAAACTGATCACCAGCCATTCTGGTTCAAATATAAGCAGTAATAAACTAACCACGGTACAGCTGCTTTCCTTGATGCATTTGTGCAAAATCAATGACAAAATTCATGCTCTACTGAATATTTTACCTGTTAGCTAGCTAATATATATGGAAATAGTCCTTGTTTCAGTTTAGCAGTTAGCTTACCTAGCTAGCTTAAAATAATGACTAGAGGCTGATATACTGATGTACGGCACCCACCACATTATCCAGGAAACAAGCACCATTGTGGCATCATTGAAGGCGTTGAAGAAGCGAATAAGCTCCTCCCCCTCAGGCCCCAGCTTCCTCAGCGCCACCCCGAACACCATGGCGAAGAGGACCAGCCCCAGGATGTTCATTCCCTCCATTTCTGTGCCAACGGGTACCTGCAACCCAGTACAGCCAACATCATCCACTGACTCCTGTCTACAGTCTCCGTCTTACATTAAAGTCCAGTAATAAAACACCAGTAGGGGTCAGAGCTCTCTTTAAAAAGAAGGGCATTAACAGACACCTCCTTGGGTTAAACACCAATAACCGGTTTAATATTACTTTCAGAATTTTGATAGTAAGAAGAATCACTCTCAGAGTGGACAGGAAGTGTTACGGAAGTTGTTAATAATTTAGCTAATGATCAATAGGTTGCAATATGTCATTTCATTAACAAATTAATTCTTAATGATATTAGTACACTTCTGTCAGTTGTTGTAGCAGTTCCCATTGCCCAAGTGTTGTAAATTGTGATTGATGTGCCACGTTTTTACACATAGAGGTTGGTTAAAAAATTACCCTTGAAGGCTTCAAGAGATCTCCATGTCTTTGAACAGCCAATTGGAGGCACGGCTAGAGATTTTGGACCCCAAAAAAGCGCATTATATTGGGCCCCCAACCCAAACCAATCCGATTATGTTCCAGACACCCCTCCAGCTAAAGACCAATGCGTGTGTTTGGGCTGTAAACCCGAAAACATTACCGGAAACGTTAGGATCCAGGGTGTCGAGCAAGGCAAGCCATTTGCATGAGGGGGAAATATGGAACTATCAGAGCAAGTATTTACTGAAGTACTAAAGCAAAGCTAACCAGATACATTCAGATGGATGATCTCGCCTGAAGATTGATGCTAGTGGAGAAGCAATATTTCACAAGTGGTCTGGTGATGGAGCACAAGTGGCCCAAACAGCAGCTGCCAGAACTCCACACTAATCCCCATTTAGCTTTCCATACTGCATGGGCACACTTTCACAATAGTGACCCATATGGCTGGACATACTGCTGAAATTAGGTCAAGAAAGGTAAACCAGGTTTAAGTAAACAATGCTTTCATATCAGAGCAGCCTGAATAGCATACACAACCTAGTTTATTAACCTCCCGAGGTCATCGTTTATGCTTCTGAAACTGCGTATACTGCAGGACAAAACTTATTCAGTGAAATCTGTTATTACAGGTTGAAGGTCACTGGGCGAGCAGTGAAGTGTTCACTGCTAAACTCAGTCAAGGTGCTGGTTAGATAAAATCAACCTAAAAGTCCTGATCATATGATCCTATTTTTGTACCTTGAGTATACAGCTCTACTTCCTAGAACAGTGGTTCTCAACCTTTTTTGCACTGTGACCGAATTTTTACCATGCCAGCTCAGTCGCGACCCTATATCAAGTATAGGTTTAAATTAACGCTGTGATCATGCATGCAGTGCACTCTGCAATTTATGCCAATCAATGCCTATCACACAAATCTGATTGGATGCGCCAGTGAATTTTCAATTAAGCATCCGTGTGGTTTGGCTTCTTGGATTGGTTGAGTGTTCACTAGTTTTGCGCTAAGCAGTAGCATACCCAAGATCCATTTATACAGGTTAATTCTAGGACTGGGGTTGGGAAATCTGATCCTGGATCAGCATAGGAGCTTGCTGGTTTTAAAATACTTACATTTCCAACTCTGCCTCGCGACCCTTTTAGAACGTGATGCGACCCAAATGTGGGTCGCAACCGATGGGTTGAGAATCACTGTCCTAGACCAAAGTAATCGCAAGAGGGGATGTGTATTTCACAGCCAGAAGTACTCGATAATACCCTGAGAAAAGGCCTCCCTGGTGACTGGGACCTCTTCATGACAAAGCCAGTGCAGTAGGTATCACAACCTCCCTATTCCCTATACCACAGAACCCACAGGCAAATTATACACAACCAGTGTTGGGGAAGTTACTCACAAAAGTAACCCATTACAGAGAGAGGTGGAAAGTTCAGGTCCAGAAAGTACAAATCCAGACCAAGGTTTTGTTTCAACCAACCAGTTGAGTACTCAGTGACTGTGGCTCTTTATGCTCAACTGTTTGGTTGAAACAAAACCTTGATCTGGATTTGTACTTTCTGGACTCGAACTTTCCGCCTCTGTCTGTAATGGATTATATTTGTGAATAACTAACCCTAACGCTGTACACAACATTCACCCTGAACCTACCTGAACTACAACCATTTTGTGCGTCTTTCAACATCACTAACTTAGACCAATACAGACTAAAACTAACTAGGAAAAATACCCCGCTTGCCCTTCACAGAGGGAAATTCGTATCGTTTCATCTGCTGAGGTTCACTCCTGTTATATCAAAATCTCTCAAGAGAACTCAGAAGTGTCACTTGAAACAGTAATCTGCATGTGCTTATAGATTCTCCTGCACACTATCCTTTCTGGCAGGCCTCCATTGATGTGAAAAAATTTTTTCACCTCTTCGGTCTCTGCCCTACATCCTCACTTTATTTATTTTCATCGCCTGGGCTCCACTCAGCTGACCTTGTTCTTTGCCCTTCAGGGGTGATGTACTGTTATTGCCCCCATGCTGAAATGCTGACTCTTTACTGCCGTTCCATTAAGCGCCGATATGTAAATATACTCAAATAATACAGTCAGACTCCATTTTCCTGCAAGCAGGTATCTGGCCCTGAACCTTCTCCCGACTAAAGAAAAGTGTGAAAAAAGTACCAATTTGTACCTTTGAGGGTACAATTACTTGTCACTGGGGCTGTACCCTCAAGGGTCTGCCAATTGTACCCTAGCTAGCTGTAGGTAAATGTACCTTTTAAGGTACAGAAATGGACTCTGAGGTACCTATTTCTAACAGTGGAGGTACATTATTGTAGTTTGTACCTTGCGGAACAACACTGCACCAGGGTTGTAACAGGAGCGTCACTAGAGATTTATGAAACGGAGGGCTATTGGAAATGGCCCACATTATTTAAACTAATTCGTTTATTATGGGGGAGCTTATAAACATTTTAGGGGGGCCAAAGCCCAGACACCCCTGGCTGTACCCTCTTTCCTGACACTGCAGATGCTACTTTAAAAGTAGCTTTGGTGCAGAAGCTGAAAACACGTCCTGCTTCTTTGACTGATCCTCACATGGTCTGTGGCGTTTCATCGTGGATACACTGCAACCCTTTTTACTGCAGATGTCCACATACCTTCTGGTAGATGAGGCTCCCATTTGAGATGTTCCCAGCGGCGACAAACTTGTAATCGGTGGCGTACTACAAACGTAAGGAAAGAACAGGGATGTGGTCAGCGGTGTGGCTGCAGTGGATCCATGCAAGTCTGCTGGACATCTCAGTAATCAGCCAATGAGGGCTGTCAAGGATCTCCTACCCCCCGCTTTTCATGACCTAGCACTGCAATAAGCAGGGGTTTATACTTTCACTGCATTCCCCCACACTTAATGAGGCTCAAGGACGCCGACTAGACTTAAAATGAGGGGCAGAGTCAGACTAAGCATGACGGGCTGCTAACTGACCCAAAGGTCGCGAAGACATTTGCTCTTACAGTAGCTGCTTACAGGAACTGTGGGAAAACAGTGTATCCTACAGTTGACACGTTTGTACTGGGGGGGACAAAGTCCTGATGAGGTAAGCCCTGAATGTGAGACGTGGCAGTCACTGGGACCTGCGAGAGGAGGGAAACCCGCAGGAGGTAGGGCGGTCTGTGAACATTTTAAACATATTGAGAGGTTCGCATTACATTTATTTATCTATCAAATATTTTTGTCCAAAGTGAGAATGTGAGAGCAGGGTTAATTAAGGTTAGGGCTTACTCAAGGGCCCTGCTATGGTATGGTTACTCTACTAGCCATGGGATTTGAACCCACAAACTTCCAGACATGGGTATAGACCCCTAACCCTGCTGGGCTACATGGCGCCACCATGGGCTCCATCCGCAAGGCTCGTCTTATCCTGGAGCCTGAAGTTTCACATAACAGGAAAAGTATCCGCTTTAATATAAAAAGACCCACACAGATATTAGTGTTCAGACGTCTTCAGAGACACTCTGTTACCTTTCTGTCAACTGGCGCCCCCCTTGATTCTGTTCCGATGGGCGGGGAGGCAAAGCTGACAGCCGCACACAACAACCCGGGGGCCATATTACCCATATGAATGGTGAAGTGAATGTTTCACTTTAGTGCTGGATGCTTTAGTGTTCAACCAAACACACCAGGACTTCCATGATGAGAAGACCCCCCCCCCCAACATCAGATATGACTTGGCCTAAGAATAACCCACCCCCCCAAAATAATTCTGTAAATCCTGTAATTCTGTCAAAGAGGAGCAGGCAAGGTCCTCACCATGGAAACATGGATCGTAAAGACAGCTGTAAACAGTTGCCACAGAGGTTTAGACTATAGGGACGTAGGGCTGTTTTGTCTTGGAGACGACTCTACAGCGAGGAAGGAGGGCAAAAAGCAAGCATCCCACTTACTGTGCGGAAGGCGGCCGCGACCAGATTGGCTGGGAACAAATTCCTAGAGAGAATAACAGAAAACAGAGTCAATGTCGAAGGATCTCTACTCTCACCTTCGGCTATGTGATGCGTAGGTCATACGCTGAGATGAAATCGCAGTCTTGTTGGTCACAGTGCAAAGAAATAGAAATAAACAGAAAGAGAATAATGACACAAATGAACTTAGGCAACATGGACATTCTGACTAAAACAAATCTCGCAAGAGAATCTCACAGAAAAACTGGGGAGTAGAAAGCTTCTCGCGCAAAAAGTTTCACTCGCAGACGATGGGTGACGTGATCATGACCATATTCTTTTCAGTCACTGAAACAGAAGTTTATGAAAAGAAGCCCCCAGATTCGGTGGTCTGCCCCTTAGCCAGCCAAACCCAGGGTCACTGCATGTGCAGCTGGAGACTCAGCGACCTCTCGCCCTGAGAACTGCAAGCAAACCTTGAAAGCCATTTTTTTCTCCACATACCAGTAAGTTATTTGTTAACTAAAGTAGGGCAAAACATCAGGACATATATACAAATACATGCAATTTAATTTTGTGTGAGTTCTTATTCATATCTGATTTGTTAAATTTCATAGATTTGCCAAATTTTTTGCACTAAAGGGGCCAATAAATGTTTTAATTATGAAAATTTTATTTATGTACAGATATGGCGCAAAATCTTTTACCTTATGTTTAACTTCTTTAAAAATATGTCTTGCATTATTTTTTATAAGCCATCATAAGTTAAAATGAAGTGCAAAATCTTGCTTTTCATTACTTATGTGATCACAGTTATTACTAAGTGATTAAAGAAAAAAGTTTAAGCTGGGTAAAATATGCAAGATTATTGTTTAGAAAGTCGGGATAATACCGGCCGTCATGTGATATGTATCAATAAGTGTTGTTTCAGCTCTGATACATGAGCATGAGTATTTGATAACAGAAATACTATTACGCTCCCTTGGAATGAACACGCAGTTCCGCGAAACTAACTAAGATGAGTCAGAACAATAGGAATCAAACAACAGGGATCGAACCCCCTTTGCTGGGCGCTGTGTATACATGTGATATAAGAGATACAAAATAACACAGGCTATTGAACGAACACAAAATAACAAATAACAACAATTTAAAATCCCAGGCGCACACACACATAGGCTACGTAGTAAAAAGCGTGAAGGCTGGGAGTATTTTATCACTGAAAATACACAATACACACAGCTTTAATGATGGTTATATTTATGGATATCTTTGTATTTTGCTAGTAATTTCGATATATTTCTTGACAGTTATAATCTCTACCTCGTTACAATGGACTGGCAACTCTCATCACTGTAGACGGGATAATCACTCGCTTTGATTTCACTGCTCCTTAAAACGTTCATTATCATGCCTGTCCCACAGGAACTATGAACAGATTTTTATCTAGACGTCGGAATTAAATAAAATACCATACCTGGCAAGATCTAAGAAGGAATCCGTGGTCTCCTTGCTTGTCGTGACTGTTTCCAGCCCCAAACTATTAGTGTTCAGTGCCCCTGCACCCACTCCCGGCTTAATAATGAAAGCTAGCACCACGCCGATGGCCGAAGCGATCAGCGTGGTCACCAAGAAGTATGACACGGCGATGCCACCCAGTTTGCCCAAGGAGCGGGTGTCCAGAGAGGCCGCACCCGAAATCAGGCTGCACACCACCAGGGGAAGGATGACCATCTTCAGCATCCTAAGCAGCATCTCGCCGGGGAAGGCGAAGTAAGTTACCTGCGCCCGCGTCAGGTTCATATTCCTCACCATCATACCGAGACCAGCGCCCACCAGAACTCCCGATACCGTGAGTATTACCAAAAGATTTCTCTTAAAAAACTCCACTAGAGTATCTTTGAATATTTTTGGACCCCTGGCTGCCACTTCGTTAGTTAAAATAGGCGATTTTGATTTTACATATCCGTTGGCTTCATTTTCCGTACCCATTTTCGCTAAATATATATGTAAATAGACCTATGCTAAACTAGGTTGACGCTATTTTATTAAATTCAATCCGATTTGCAAAGCTGAAGACTAAATGAGCAGTTAATGGTTCAGCACGCGAAAATGCGCACCTAACGGTTCGGTATTGTGGGGCACAACGTGCACCTCTACTAGCAAGATGCCAATATATTGTGCTTTCCAGAGCATGCGCAATAAGAACGGAATTCTTAAAATAATGATGCAACTTGACGAGATATTGCCTCGTTTTTAATAAACAGTATTTGAAGCTAGGATGATAAAAACGAAACGACGTGTGTGACACGTTGAATTAGTCATGCAATCTGGACATCGGAAATTTTTAATAAGGTATATGTCATGAATGAATCCATTTTCGTTATAAAAACGTATGTCAAATAGGTAGAATTACTGATTACGATTTACAATTTACTGGTAATATTTACTGATTTTTACTTATAATACATGTAGCCTAATACTGGGATTTATAATTTACCTCTCATAATAAACTATAATAAAAACTGAATTGAATACAGCACAGGCTTCACTTTGCACGTGTTCTGAAATTACGACTATTACTGTTATTTGAAATTCAGTAAAATATGTATTGATTGTTGGTGTTTTGGCGTCACGCTGAAATCTACAGGAAGGAAACCTTTAAAGTTATTTACTTTCAAATAAGGTTATTGAAATACATAAGGTGTATAGCAACACATTTCTGTGCGTGGTTTTTCAGAATAATGGAATAAGATTTTTAAATTGTCATTATGGAGAATGCTATATGTGCCGATTAATTAAAATAGTTTAGTATATTCCTACTCTTCACTGAACATGCAAAAGATCGTGTAATTACAGTGTAACATGTATTTCATATTATAAATATGAATTATTATAAATACGATGCATAGCATTCAAGAAATTGCATGAATAAGTCATTTCATGCAATTCATTTACGTAAATTGTATATATAAAGGCAGAGAGGTTATTAATATACATATCTGTGCATTATCCGAACTTAACCACTTGATGGCGGTAAACGGATGGACGGATGGTTGGTTGATCACTCAATTCGAACGTCAATCTAATTCGTAATAACTTAGTTTTCCCACTAGATGGCATCATTTGTCTAATAGACATCCGAACTTCAACTCATAATTTTATTTCTTTATATTTCCGTGTCCACATACTTCATTATTTCTAATTTCTTCCGTCCATGGTTATCATTATAAATTATAAATTAATTAAACACTAGAAATTCAAAATGTATTTTGAAATGACTGGAGGCTTCTTCTGGAACTTTCTCCACACGCCACCTCCGTTAGCCCACAACCTCAGCCTTACTGATACATATCGCTACATATGTCCCATCCCCATTTCTGAAACCTCTTCAGTTCTTTCACCCACCCATGCCTGTCCTAATTTCCTTCAGTGATCCACTTTCACATTCTACCATTCATAACATATTACTGTCACTGTCCAGCAGTCTTAACGGTGTGTTAACAGATATAATTACCAGTAATAATAATATCTTATCTTACCTCTTCATATTTTATCTTATCTTAATCGCAGTTTGCAAAGGCAGCCAACTTTGTGGGTTTTCATTTTGTCAGAGCACCTGATTAAATCTATAACGTACAAAGAAAGAGGGTGGCATCTAGCTGGCACAGCGCCTGTGCACTGAATGGTTCACACCTGCAGAATCCAGGTGATGTCATTTTCCATCCAGACTATTCTTCCAATTAGGCAGTTGAGTGCAGAGCACAATGAGAAGCAGCATAGGGCAAGTCCACTACTGCGATTCGGGGGTGATACACACTAAATATGCAGCTTTAAAATGATACTTTACTAAAATTGATATTAAAACCATCTGCCATCCTTCCACCTACCAATGGTTCATCCTAGTCAGAGTAACAGCATATAAATGGTGATATGTTGATATAATATCACAATATTCGATATGGTTTTATATAGTGCCCTTTAAAAAGTGATAAAAGTCTGTTTGGAGAAGAGCCAGGAAACAACAGAGAGAAAGGAAAAGTCCTGCAGTATGACACACTGGGGTGCAGGGCGGCTCTGTGGGTGGCCTCACACCTCCAGAACAGGAGCTTTCTCTCCTGCAACCCACCCCCCATGAGCGTGGAGCTTGCATGCCCCCCCTGAGCTGTGTGGGTTTCCTTCAGGTACTCTGGTTTCCTCCTGCCATCCAAAGACGTGCAGTTCAGTGAATTGGTTCCTCTGAATTCCTTACATTCAGGGACACCCCCAGGGACACCCCCACCTACGCTGCCTGGGATTGGCTCAGGGTTCCCCCTCATCGCCTGACTAAGGTCACTGGTTAGAAAATGCATAATATTCCCATATAATATATTGAATATAAGAGATTAAAATCCATGCACTTAGTTTGACATTTAGAATTTAAGTATATTTATAGTATACTGAATCTATTATATGATGTGTTCCAGTATATACAGAATATAATGGGAATAATTTACTAATTCCATTTTTGCTTACCCCATCTTGCTCTCCATATGACACAGAGACACATGCAGGTGAGAGTAAGTGTGGGGGCCACAGTGCAGGGTTAGCCAGTGTGCAGTGCGTCTGGGGCTGGGGGTTAAGGGCCACGCCCAGGGGTCCACAGACATGTGACTGTTCAACTGAAGCTGGGCTTGAACTGGTGATCTTCTGATCATAAACACAAAAGCTTAGCGTACTGAGCCACACACTGCCCCTTATGTAACAGTATATTTATAAATTTATGTTAATTAATGTGATGATGCATACATTTGGATATAACTTCTGATGGTATTCAGCCATACATAGAGAGACTTAACTGAATGGACAGTACACACATGCATTTTAAGATAACAGATTTTCAGTGTCCAGACTCTAAAATGAAATACATTAGTATGAATAGTTCAGTGCGTGGTGACAGGTATATACAGTATATATATATATATATATATATATATATATATGTGTGTGTGTGTGTGTGTGTATATATATATAACATCATGAAGACAGTAAATGGGCCGCTATCCTGAAATCAGCTGTCAGTCAGTGTGTGTGTGTGTGTGTATGTGTGAGAGAGTGTGTGTGTGTGAGAGAGAGAGACAGACAGACAGGCAGAGCAACATCAGAATGTGTGAATTTCCCTCGTCTTATTTGTGCCCGCTGTCAGACGAGCGTCACACCCACACACAAGGGCGCACACGCGCACAAACGTTCACCTGAATTATTTTTTAGACTGCTACTCTTCAAATTACAAACGTTTTATAAGTAATGACTAACACCTTCCTCCTTTCAGCGGAGGTTTTCCGTTTTCTTGTTTTCCAGTAACGCGTATTTTCAGTAGTGGAATTTGAGCCTTCTACTTCCTGTCATGCTGCCCAGATTTAACTTGTAAAAAATGACCAGGCACTGCACCGGCATTATGCCGACATCCAGTGTTTTTATTACATCCCTTTGGAATTGATCAGTACATTTCAGTGCTTTTACGAAAGCATGCATGTGCAAATGAATTTACCTGAAACCACCAGCTGCGTAATGTATGATAAATGTGCACGTCAGAGCAACGGTTCTGGCTCTACGTGCAACACGGGGGCAACGTTCAGCTTGGGAAAACTTGTCTTCAGGCCACACATGCAAACACAAAGACTAACATTTATTGGGCACAGAACTTACAGCGCCCCTGCAAAATCATTACCCCTTTTCTTAAGAGATATTACATTTATTTTATTTACACAAATCACTGTGACAAACTGAGTTTTCATTTTGACGAAATTATTTTGGAGAGCGCCTCATTAAACATCTTAGCGGCTTATAGTGAGAGACTGGGAACAGCACATATGACACTGTTAATACAGTTCATTCAGATTCAGCTATAGGCATGATTATAATTACGTCCCTCGTGTTCTATATTTTAAAAACAACAGCACTGTATTGCTGGGAACAGGGTTACAATTATTTTCCTCGTAATATCTGTTACATAAATTCTTAGTCCTACATATTAAACAGCCTACATATCAAGGTTCCGGTTTAGTCATCCTACCTGCATCACTCTTTCAGCCACCTACATTTGCGTGACATAAAACTGGACATCATGGTGCCATGTAATCTTTAGTCACGTCTTTCTCCCACTGAGATACACGACGACGCAAACCACCCAGCTGTATTTAAATCTAAAAGCAAAACAACACCTTTGCCCCCTTCAAATGCACCAAATAATGAGAAATTGCAGTATTAAGTGAGGCGGGGGGGGGGGGAGCAAGTTATATTTGACAGAACACGCGTTTTCTGGCCGCTGTCGAAGTGGGAGCGCTGGCTCGCGGTCCGATTGGCTGCCTTCCGGGGAGTGGGCGGGACCCTGCGCTGTGACTCACCGCACGACCCATCAATCACGTTAAATGTCCTGAGAGCTGCGGCCGGGGCTCCTGCAGCCGCCGATCGTAGCTGTCCGGCTCCATGGCTGCTCGTGTTTGTCGGGACTTGTTACGTTGTGCGAAGAATCTGCAAAGTGATCCCGATCCTAGTTGAAGTATTTTTTTTAAGTGACGCGCAGCCGCGGTTTCGGCACATGACTCCAACACTAAAATTGATTTTTGAAACATTATTTATTACCCGGCTTTATTTCATTGCTTCGATTTTAATTATCGTGCACCTGGACCGGATACTTTCCCCGATACCAGTAAGTATAAATATCTGCCTGCATTCGGGTGGCCTATCTAACGGGTGTGATTTGGGACGGAGAGTTTGATGGGACGATGGGGGCACCGTATTTGTTATTATAATCAGCCTATTGATTCCACGAAGTCTGTGTAAATGGTGCGAACGTAACGAACTACAACCCTCACAGCTGACATGAACCTTAAAGGGAGCTGCGAAGAAGACATGGCTTTTGGTAAAGCTTCATGGTGGAATATTTGCAAAACTTGCTGCTGATTATAAATAAAGCGCCATGCAATTTAACGCTTTTAGTTTAACCGGAGAGTTACGCGAAGATAATTAATTGATGAGTTTTGAACAGGGAAACCGGAACAGTCAAGAGCCAATGTAGTACTAGTAGTAGTAGTAGTAGTAATAATAATAATAATAATAATTAATAGGGGTGTCACAGGTTGGCGATTCTTTTCCTGTGCAGTGCCGTATGAAAACGCCGGCTGGAGTGGCTGACTAGTTGTTCACAATAGTACATTGGTCCATTTGTTATACAGCCCCATTTTTAAGGTTTTGACCTTTATTAACAATGCAGCAAACAGTAAAGTGAAGGGTTTCAGTCCGTGGACTCTGCAGCCTGCTTGCATTTGGACGGACAGTACGTCTGAACTTACGGCGTGGACCACAAATTTTACCGTACGATGAAAATTATTTCACAGTGTTAGTATACGGACGGATCAAATTATGTACGTTTTTGTTACTAAAGTTATACGATTATCAGACCAATCCGGTAGACCTCGCATGATGTTCAAATTGAGGCAAAACTTAAACTCATTAAGCCAGAATCAGTAAGCCTTTGGAGATCCACCTCACGGCTGTATATGGGTAGAGGACAGCCATCAGCGACCAGATAGTTTGAAGGAATTTTAAATTAAAGTTTAATTTCAAGGTAAGTGAAGGGACGACCTGGGGAGTGCTTTCGTGCCTTTGGACTTTGTGGCAGTATGACTGGATGCTCAAAAATGGGTATTCTAATGGACTACGCCCTGATGGTAACTGCCCTGAGCTGTCCGGTGGACAGATCTGCGGGGTTTGTGTGTATCGCAATCGCTGACATAAAAAATGTAACGGAAATCCTTAGGTGTACGTATTAATCTGTTAATACGGTGCACGCATGGGATGGGAGGCCGCTAAATGATGAGAATGATGAGGTTGGCATTCGAATCGTAGATTTCTTCTGGTCCTGGTTGGAATTGTCGACGTGAATTAAGGGGGTTTCCTTTTAATTTCCCAGTTTTCGATGGATTATGTTTGCCGTCATGAGCCTGTGGACAAGACAGACACCTCAGACCTCAGGACTCCGCGTATCAGCAGGCGGAAACAGAGGGTCTATCTGGTGTCTGGCCTTTATGGGAAAGTTATACCTAAGTAAGCACCTAATGTACAGCATTTGTCAGTAATTAGGCGACTCCCGTTTATGGGGTGAAGACACTTTCACATGGTATATTAAATAAATCACTAATATTGTGATTCGTTTGAGGAAATTCTCAAGAAATAAAATTTGTGTAGATACCTAACAGGAAACCTTAAGATTAAACTGAATTATATACAAACTTGTCCACTTGTCCTATACAAACCATATACAAACCAATAATCCATAAAAGAAAATATCATTAAATATTATTAATCATTTATTTAATAACATAAAAACTGATTTTATGGGACATGTTTAGTTCCTAAAACCATGTATGCCTCTGGACAGTAAAATGTGTTTTCATAATTAGGTGTCATGAAGTCGTCAAGGGGACGACATTCTTTCCCAATGTCTGTCTTCTGTCTAAACGTTGCTATGGAAATATTATAATAATAAAATAGATGAGGCTCCAGCTGTGGGCTTTTACAGGTGCAGCCATGTCATTTTGCATATATTTTTTTCAATTTTGATAAATTGTGGATATACACTATATGGACAAGAGTATAGGGACACCTGACCATTACACCTACAGGAACTTCTATGACATCCCATTCTAAATACACAGGCATCAATATAGAGTTGGTCCCCCCTTTGCAACTATAACAGCTAACACTCTTCTGTGAAGGCCTTCCACAAGATTTTGGAGTGTGTCTGTGGGAATTTCTGCCCAGTCATCCAGAAAAGCATTTGTGAAGTCAAGCACTGATGTTGGATGTGAAGGCCAGGCTCGCAATCTCTATACTAGTTCATCCCAAAGGTGTTCCGATGGGGTTGAGGTCAGGGCTCTGTGTGGGCTAGACACGTTCATCCACACCGAACTCTCCCAACCATCTCTTTATGGACCTTGCTTTGTGCACTGGGTCACAGTCATGCTGGAACAGTAAAGGGCCTTCCCCACACTGTTCCCACAAAGTTGGAAGCGTAGAATTGTCCGGAATGTCTCGGTATGCTGAAGCATTAAGAATTCCTTTCACTGGAACTAAGGGGCCAAGCCCAGCCCCTGAAAAACAGCCCCATGCCATTATCCCTCCTCCACCAAACTGTACAGTTGGCACAATGCAGTCAGGCAGATAATATTCTCCTGGCATCAGACAAACCCCGACTCGTCCATCATACTGCCAGACAGAGAAGCGTGAATCGTCACTCCACAGAACACATTTCCACTGCCCCAGAGTCCAGTGGCAGTGTGTTTTACACCACTCCATCCGGCACTTAACATTGTACTTGGTGATGTGAGGCTTGTATGCAGCTGCTTGGCCATGGAAGCCCATTCCATGAAGCTCCCGTCGCACAGTTTTGTGTTGAGGGAGTTTGGAACCCGTTCTGTTACTTCACATGGCTGAGTTTCCGTTGTTCCCAAATGCTTCCACTTTACAGTAATACCACTTACAGTTGACTGTGGAATATCTTGCATGGAAGAAATTTCACTAACTGACTTATTGCAAAGGTGGTACCCCTGCTGGCCATATGGAGGGAACAGGCCAGACGGGTTGTGACAGTTACTGTGATTTAAGACAGAAGGTGTCTGTGATTCTGTGGATCTCTCTGGCCCCCAGGTCTATGTATGAATGTCGATCAATGATGTTGATGAGTGTTGCCAACTGTGTTTACAAGACTATACTCTTCTGAATGACCTATTTTTAACAACAAGCCCTTTCTAAGCATTGATCATCTTTGTTCTCATTGACTGCACTGGATACTTTATAAGAGTTGTGTGAAGTGAATGAAATGACTGTTTCAGCCTGACAAGTGCTCAGTCCCACTTGCGTGACACACGTATTCGGATGTTTTGCCGAGCCTTCAACAGTTTCTGTCTGACACTTTGACTGTGCAGAGAGCGATTCATGTCGCTGTTTGGGCGAGCGCTTTGACCTGGTTGTGCTCTCGACCTGCATATCCACAGCGTGGGAGTCCACAATCCTGCGTAACTCAGTGGTTTAGGCTTCTGGGCCTATGATCAGAAGGTTGCTGGTCTGAATCCCATTCTAAGCAGAGTATCCATATCTCCATTGGGCCCTTAAGCGAGGTCCTTATCACCCCTGAATGAAAGGCTGACCCTGTGCTCTGACCCCAAGTTTCACTCTAACCTCTATATGTCTGTATATCTCTTAATAAAAAGAGCATGATGAGATAAGTAGACAAAACACATTCATGTGCAAATGAAGCTTCATTTGAACTGGCTACTGCACCAGCTAATAATGTTAGCCTGGTCCCAAATCCATACATCTACCCTAGTGCCACACTGATGCAGCCCCTGCAAAGGACCAGGGGTTCCCTCTGCCCCATTCCTTTTAATAGTCTCATCTTTCACTAGCCTCTTGCTTGGAGCTGTTTTGCGGAGTGTATAATGTGCTGCTTCTCGTGATGCACATCAGAGCCTCCTGGCTGCACCCTCGAATCGGAGCGGTGAGCAGACGTAATCAGGGCCCCCCGGCTGCACCCTCGAAGCCGAGCGGTGAGCAGACGTAGTCAGGGCCCCCCGGCTGCACCCTCGCAGCTGAGCGGTGAGCAGACGTAGTCAGGGCCCCCCGGCTGCACCCTCGAAGCCGAGCGGTGAGCAGACATAGTCAGGGCCCCCCGGCTGCACCCTCGCAGCCGAGCGGTGAGCAGTCGTAGTCAGGGCCCCCCGGCTGTACCCTCGAAGCCAAGCGGTGAGCAGACGTAGTCAGGGCCCCCCGGCTGCACCATCGAAGCCAGGTTGTGAGCCGATGTAGTCAGGGTCCCCCGGCTTGACCCTTGAAGCTGAGCGGTCAGGACCTCTGCACATATCCAGGCAGGGGCGAGCGCGCCACTGAGACACACACACAGAAAGCAATCTGGCTTCTTTTTTGGCCACTTATTTGCAAGCTGGACCTGTTGAATATGAGATACCAGTTCACACACGCCAACCCGTGTGCACAAGCTCAGGACCTCTACACACATCTCCCGAGGTTCTCACTGTCTTCTTCTCGTGGAGATCTGCTTTTTCAGGTTTAATTCTGTCCGATCTGGAAAGGAGAGTGGCAGGGGCATGAAGGCCATTCCAGGCGGGACGACCCCACCACCTCTGACAGCGGGAGCCGCTTGCTTCTTGTTGCATCAGACCCGTCGCCGTCTCGTCCACTCCACTCGCAAGCTCTTCCTGCCGATCCCCCTGCTACATTCATGTCTCTACCCGCCTGCCTCTCGCTCTTAAGCAGGAGCGGCCTGCTGGCTGGGTCCGGGCTGCCGGAAGCCCGAGAGAGTGTGGCCAGGGAAAGGGGGGGGGGGGGGGGCGCGAGAGGAAACCGGAGAAGGAACGGAAGTGAGACAGAGCCTGGGGCCTCCGGCGCTGCCTTTGTAGACACCAGGAACGTGGGCGCAGGAAGCATCGGATTAATCTCGCAGCTGTGATTAGGCTGTTTTACAGTATTGTTTAAGCGGTAGCTGGGAACCTGTTATTGGCAAAGCCTGATGTGCTGTCTGTGTTAGTGAGTGAGTGAAGCCATGTCACACAGACTGCTATAGCAGCTCCTTGTGATGTAACGTCTATATGAGTGACAGTTGTCATTGCACCCAACCCCCCGGAAGCTCAACACCCGGCCCGCTCGAGTGCATTGCACGCAAGCTTGACAAACACTTAATATTTAAAAACTGACTGGAGGTGATCTGTTTAATCAACAGGGCTTCTTGCTACCCCCTCGTCTCACACACCGCGATGGTTTGCAGCCCTCAGAATAGGATAGGGGACATCATCGCTGAGGAGCTGCAGCCTTTAATGGACTGCAGATGCCGGCGAGGCCCGGCCGTGTCGCGTCAGGGGGTCTGATTATACCCTCTGGGATCAGTGTTGGAGGGGTCCTGCGTGAAAGACCTAATAGTCTTTATCCATGAGAAAAGAGACTAACTAAACTTCAGCAGCCATTATAGGAAATTCTGAGCGGTCTTTCCTTTTCTTTTAAGTTTCGGTCAGTATTGTTTCTTAGGTTTGGGTTTAGTCAGGGATATCTGTATTACTGCTCAGTCATTCATAATGGAAGGAATATTCCAGTCTAGCTGCTCATACCCTCGCATGAAAATGATTTTTTTTCCTGTTTTGGTTGTTAAAACAAAAACACACATATACACACACAAACTTACAGATCCTCATCAAGTGATGTGCATGTGACAGGAATCGTGAGATATTTTGGACTTTTAGGTAAAGATGGGGACTTTTTCTTAGCGTGGGCGTCGACACAGACTTCCCTAAAACACAAAGCGGAAATGAAAAGTGAGGAAGTGCATTGGTGTCTCCCCGCTTGCTGCTGGATGACAGGATGTGTGCTCATTTTCACCACCCCGCACAGCTCAGCTTAGCCCATCGCCGGGGTAAACGCTCACTCCTCCAGCTCTGGAAAACCGGCTCCACATTTCCTTTCTCTTTCTCCCACTGCAAGCAAACATCTTATGCATCCTTTAGCCTTTCGTTCAGGCTAAAAATAGACCCTCCATACCATCCTCCACCGTATCAATCTTGGCTGCAGTCCTAGGCCGTCTCATTCGCCAGCGGTGAGGATGGAGATCCGGAATCTCCCGTCTTCCGCAGTCTCCCTTTCACCAGGGGTTCTGAGTGAGTGATTCGGAAGTGAAATCAAGCATTTTCCGTGCCTACAGACAAGGTCTGCGTAGCCCATGCCCAGGGCCAGCCGATGTTTATTTAGCCAATTGTTTATGTCATAATTTCTGATATCTATGACCAGATCAGTTTCTATAGGGGAGAAAGATCCGATCACACTTTAGACAAACAAATCAATGGTGTTTTATTCGCTGCAGAGACGAATAAAAGATTTTATGGAATCCTGGGTGGAAAATGTTCATGTTTACAACTCTGTCTGCAGGAAATGGTATTGGAGCTTCATTCTCTGAGGTGCCCCCCCAGGAGGATGGATGATACAATGAGTGGGGGGGAGGGGCTTTGGGGAGGCTTCATTGCTGTTTGAAATTGTTCTCCTCAATAATTCATGATATTGACAAATAAGATGAGGAACAGCCCATAGAGATCAGGGTGGGGGGGGCATCACTGGGGGAGGGAGGTTCCCGCTGTGACGGGGGTGTCTGGACATCGAGGCCTCACTGCAACTTCCGCCAGGCTGTCCGGCGGTGCCGGAACCACCGGGAACAAATGTAAGCTTTTCAGGCTGGAAGCAGGAAGCAAGTGGACAGCCGCTGTGCCGTACGGAGGGCCTGTGGGCCACGGCCTCGCCGGTGCCGGCATGCCCATTGTGTCTCCAGTCTGTTGACATCTGGGCTCCCCCCAGCGCGGTCGAAACCGGAGTCCCACCGCCCCCCCCCGCAACACCCGCTGCCCGCTCACTTTTCTGGGAGCGAGTGCCAGTGTGGCCAAACAGAGGCACGGTCAGCTCAGGACTCTGCATTCTTCACGGCCAGCCGTGTGCCAAGCCCCCCCCCCCGATTATGTCAATGGATCGTAGTAAGACCCAGGTCTGCCTCACCCACAAAGTGGACCATCAGGACAGGGTGTCCACACACTAACCCCGGAGGGGCTTTAGGCTGTCTTACATGGCACGGCTCTGTGTCTTCTGGAAGACACAGAAACAGCAAAATGAGCCAGCAGCGGCAGAAGTTAAACCCTCACCCTGCTGGTCTCTTTCAGCCTCTTTCACCTGCAGGTTTTTTTTTGGGGGGGCAGCCCTGTGTGGGAGCCCCACTGCAGGGCGTGGCTGGGGGGTGTCTGCCTTCCTTGTGTTACAAGTGGAGACAGGAAAGGGGGTGACGGGGGGGGGGGTCTTGGAGTTCCTTGTGGACATACTGTTTGTTTATTCACGGGGGGCAAACACCCTGGACAGCAAACTCAAACTATTTACAGCTTAAGTACCAAGACAGGGAAAGATTTAAACATTTTATCTATTAAATTAATATTTAATTTACTTTAAACTTGAACTACAAGCTTTGCTGTAGGGGCCGGGCACTAACTGACTTCACAACTTTAACGTGCTTTAACGAGCCAGATAAATGGGGACGAAGACCTTGGTGTTTATGCGTGAGGTAGAGGACGCAGAGGGGCGACTGTCGGGGGGGGGGGGGGGTATGCGCCCTGGCTTTTTGTTGTCCGTTG
>JAODLD010000116.1:61603-100672 GCA_026781065.1 Mormyrops boulengeri
CCCCCCCCCCCCCCCCCCGCGCCCCACCCCCCCCCCCCCCCCCCCCCCCCCCCCCCCCCCGCCCCCCCCCCCCCCCCCCCCCCCCCCCGCGCAGCACGGGGGCGGGGGGGGCGTGAGTGAGTGAGAGGTGAAGAAGTCAAGAGAGTGAGAGAGAGGTGGAGAGGGAAAGAGAAAGAAAGCTGTAAAGGGGGAGAGTGAATGAGTCAGAGTGAGAGGTGGACAGGGAGTGAGGGAAAGAAGGTAATAGGTGGAGAGGGACACAGAAAAAGACTGGGGGAAAAAAGTGAATGAGGCAGGGAGGGGAAGAGGGGGAGTGAGAGGGGAGACAGAGGTGGAGAGGGAGGAAGAGAAGAAAGACGGAGAGAGGGAGTGAGTGAGTGTGAGAGGGGGGTGGGGGAGGAGGGAGGAAGCAGGCAGGGTGAGTGTGCGATTGTGTTTCTGTGTGCCAGTGAGTGAGTGAGAGAGAGAGAGAGAGAGAGAGAGAGAAGCGCGGCGCAGCCAGACACAGCCGGCCGTCTCTCGGCGCAGCAGCGGCTCTGCTTTACGTCACCCTCGAGCGGCTGCTGGATCAGGGCAGTAGCAGCGGCGCCTCGCCTCTCAGCGGCCACACCAGCCGATTCGGGATCTCATTGGACGCCATTGCGGACTGCTATGCTTTTCAATCGAGCTAAAATGAAAGTGCGAGCGACCATTTGAGGAGTTTCGGTTCGATGCGCGCTCCTAGCGATGGACGTAGCTCTGTCAGCAGGACGGCGAGCCCCATGCTTGATTTAAAGAGCCGACTGGAGCTGAAGCTGGTAAGTTACTAGTTATTAGTTTAAACGTCGAAATACGACGCAGCGCCGTATAATCGCTCTGTATAGATTAATGGAAGTTTGGCGTTAGTCTCCACTGGCTCGTCTGGCAGTTCACTTTTTAAATCGGGAACGCGATAGAAATAAATCCATTTGGCTATAGGAGCTTACGTAAGTAGCTAGTTAAATGGGGATGAGGATTGATATGACGGAAATCATACTTTATGATTCTTTTTAATAAAAAGCAAAGTATTCTGCGGGTGATCGTGACAGCGACGTGTTATTTTCACACTTTGTGGCCATGTATGTGAATTTGGGTGCATTTCCATCATACTGCTGACCTTCTCAATCCTCTGATCTCCCTCCGGCAACTCTGCCACCGCGCCGACAAAGTTACTGTGCCGCTTGGTTTGAGACCCTTTAGATGGATGAAGGTGCGCCGTCCTGACAGATGAAGTTTGGTGGTCCCTTCGCCGTGCCACGGGCGGGGGCGGCGCACACCCACGCCTGGTGACATTTAACTCCGTGGAGGCAGGAGGATGTCTGTCTGTCATTAACCTTATTCAGTAAGTGGGCTGTTGAAGCCGCTCAGATCAAGAGATACGGCCGGTTATGATCTTAAACGCAGCCACCTAAAAATCGCCCTTGTAAGTCTACCCGGGACAAGAAGACCCGAATTCCGATGAATTAATTACATGTGTGACATGTAACAAATTACGTGTGTGATATATAATGTTACATATGTGTGAAAGCTTACTCGGATGTTTTTGATCGCTCGAATTTAGATTTCTGTTTATACTCGGCGAACCCGGTAACATATCATCTCCTATAGCTCATGAGGTCTTCTGGCTGAATTGAATTAAACGGACCCGTCTTACGTACAGTTTCCGTCCTCTTTAAATCAAGCAAAAGACACCAGCCAGTTTCTCAGGTCACAATCGCCGTAGCAGGTATGTCAAGGTCAATTAGAAATGTGATTTAATATATATATAAAGAAGTCTAATGGGATCCTTTTGCAAGGGAGCCATCAAACGACTTGCTTGCGTCTGGCTCAATGATTTGTCGATATCGTTTCGTTTAGCTCTCACCACCTCGGGCCAGTGAAACCAGTAGGTCAGTACACCTTCCACAAGTCAGTTAGTAGCGATGTGCTTATTTTTTAACCTTGCCCTTTTCCCTTGGATAGTTTCTTGCCGAAACCGCTTATGACGAATAGAATTTTTTTGCGCGAGAATAAATGCCGTTTGCACTGAGCGTAAGGCAGAGCTTCATAAATATGTAATTCGTCACTTGAGACGACTGATTTCTGTTATGAGACTGTCAGAGGCCAGCACTGCGCGGCAGAAGTTTATCACGTTGCCTGAGCGTAGTGAGATCGGATTTCGGGAGCGTGGTCTAGAAGCAGAAGGCGCAGCTGCGAACAGGCAGCGCTTGCTGGCTGTTCTTCTACTTTGGCGCTTGATTTCTAGCTGAGGCAGTAACCTGGCAGTTACACACGGTAACCAGTAACCCCGCAATACGAAGGGTTTTCACCGGGCCGAGCTCTGGGGTCACTCAGGCTGGCCGTAGTGCCATATCTTTTCTGAGCAGCTGTCTCCGGCCCCACCACTACTACCATTTTTGGGACTGGAGTCAATTTGAACATGACGAATTGAATTCGAAGTTTCGTTTTGAGACCTTTCCTCTTCATTTGAATATCTATATGTCACTTTTACATTGGTTGGTACCTCCCTCAGCACTATGCCCAATCACAAGGTGTTTCACAGTGAACCTGGGCATAACTTGAACCAGGGATCTTTTGGGATGCCCTGCTGGGCTTCTTAAGTCCCCTCCTGTCATTGGGACATTAAATAAAAAAATAAAATGGATAAAGACAGGTAACAAGTCAAAGTACCATCTGTGCCGAGTGTGAGGATGCCGTCACATGACCGTATGTGCCATATGAAATACATAGAGGGAGTGATGTCACGTCCCATCGGGACTTAAACGAGGCAGCCCCCTCATGGCTGGTGTGAGTCAGGTGTCTCCCGGATCACCTGAATGGGGCGGGTGCTTCTGACTGATGCTGAGCCTGGGGGAATGGCGCGGCACGTGACTGATGACCTGCAACGTGTCAGTACGTGTTCTGCCCTCGCCAGAACACACATGACGACGAGACGCTTTGGAAACTGCCGTAAGACAAAACTGACTGCGCAAAACAAAATCATTGTGCATTTTGAGATTTGCCAGGTTATAGATGGAATTTTATGGACGCTTTAAATTAAACTTGACTTCCTGTTTGTGTTACGAGATCTGTTTTATTGCCCTTAGTCTATATTCATCGATTTATCAGGCCTATTTTCCGTTTCTGGTTCAATCTGATTGGGTGTTCACCTTCTCGTGGGATAGGCGTGCTGTAACAGTAAGGCCATCCCTTATCGGGGGCCTAATCTCTGTCGGGAGGCTCTGGTGTTTTCAAGAATATGCTGCCTTTTTTGGCAAAAACCTAATGACATTCTGAGTGTGATGTACTTGGCCCACACTGCTAGTTAAGGCATCTGACTTAAATTGGTCAGATGGGTCATTTTGGCCACATGCTTCTCTTCACCGGGACACCATCCTGACAGTCCTTCCACTAGGGGGAATCGGCATCAATCTGGCGACCTGCTGTACGTGTGTCGTCTGGGGCGCCCCGCATGCGGCTGTCACGAGAGCGACACACTCCTGAAAGGTGACACACCTTAGTGTGCTGTCATCTGGATGGGAATCCAGACCGTCGGTATGAGTCAGACACCGTTTAATAACTTGAGAGCAGTGGACATATTTGCAGCACCTTGGATGTTTCTAAGGTGGAACATTAAATAGCAGGAAGAAGGTTGGTGTGTCACAGCCAATGACAGTGACACACCCTGCCTCCCAGTCACCTTAAAAGGACACTGGTTATGTTCCGTTGTGTCTTGAAGTTCCAAATCTCATTGGGATAAATTGCTTGGTGGCTCCGTTTCCCCTTACCCCTTTACTAGAATTTTCCAGTGCATTTCATTGATCCTTTGGCCTGTGGTGCTCCCAAACAAACACACGTGAGTTTTTCTCTTTAGAGGTAAATCCCTAATGGAACAGCGTGATTGGTGGAGTTCTCTCGTTTAACTGGGCTGGGTCCAGCACTGCTTCGTCAGGACACGCCCCTCCCATCCCCTGCCGTCCTGGCACTTGTCCTCCCGCTCGTCCTGTCCAACCCGTTTTAAGGTCCCCCAGACATGCTCTCGCCGTAACGGGAGACTGACTCATGTGTGAGACGGTGCGGATTCAATCTACAGGAAGTGGATTTCTGTTACAGCACGCCGACCGTCCTCATCTCTTTTAGAACTTGCGTGCTGCTGGTTTCATGGTGGATCTTTATCCGGAACTTTCTGTGGCATTGCCCTGGAGCGTCACAAGTGGAGGTTCAGAAGCCGCTGGTAGTATTATTCCGTGGCTTGCTATGAGGCCCCTGTTGTGGATCTGGTCATGAGCCTCCTTAGGTCACCCCCCAAGGTGCATGGGAGAATGCAAATAAGTAATAATCTGCATGACTACTGCACAATACTTAGTGTGTAGCAGATACAGACCTGTGTCCACTGCCCTGGTCCCTGTGGTACCTGGGATAGGCTCCAGGCCCCCACAACTCTATAATGTAAACACAGTAATGGATGGATGCATGCATGCATTCTCTTCACGGTGTGATAGTAAGAATTTGCTTAGATAATCACCAGAGACACGGGGTCACGGTCGTACAGCCTGTCACCTGAAGAACAGGCAGATTACGGTTGGAGCCCCCATCTGGCGGATTGCGGGTTTCGGTGGGGGTATGCTCGACCCTGTCGGATTCGGATGTTACACCAAAAACCCAAGGTCCCCATTCCCAATAGTCTGCCTGGGTCCCCTCAGCACTGGTGCTCCTCGGGGCAGGAAGGGGGAGAAGCAGCACTGTTCCTCTCTGTCAAACCCCATCTGGCTTCCCATCATCCTTCTGGGCGGATTCTCAACTGAGGTTCGCCATGGCAACAGGCAGCCCGGTCCGCTGCGCTTCCGGAGAGGGCCGCACTCCTCTAACTAACGGTCTGTCTGTCTGCCTGTCTCTGACTATCTGCTTGTCCATCTGTCTGTCTACCTACCATCAGTCCATACACTCTCACTCACTCTGTCACAGCAACACACACACACACACACACACACACACATTTGTATTCATCTTTGTGGGGACTGTCTATTCATTTCCATGGGAAAAACTCTAATCCCAACAATGACGAACTTAACCCTAACCCAGCCCTGACTTTTACCACAAGTAACCAAACGAAATACAAGCATTTTTCATGTTTTGATTGCAGTCAGAGATTTTTATAAAATTCAGGTTATCCTTGTGGGGACCAAAGAATGTCCCCAAAAGGTAAAATGTTACAGGTTTTTATCACACTGTGGAGAAATTCGGTTAATGTAATAATTGTAAAAACGGTCTTTCTCGCACTCTCTCTCTCTCTCCCTCACACACACACACACACACACACACACACACACACACACGGGCCTCGCGCTACCTCTGCTTCCCCACACGTTTGTGACCAGTGCCTCGTGAGTCCAGTCATAGCCGCCGTTCCAGGAATGCCGGTCATGTGACGCGGGGCCGCGCCGAAACCTGACTCACTTTGCCGCGTCTGCTCTGCCGGGCACTGACGCGGTGCCGCCGGCATTCCTGCTGCGCTGGGACGGGGATCTGGTGCCCCACGTCACACTCGGAGCGGGGGGCTGGCGACGTTACGCGCTGCGCGTTACGCGGTATCCGTTACGCTCCGTGTGTCACGCATGTCTTCGCCAGCGCGCTTTGAGTCACGGCGCTGCGAGGAACTGAGCTGGTTTCCAAGAAACGGCGCCGAGCGGCTTCTCTGCGCGCGTGACCCACGGGGGCGTCACTCTGCGTGAACCCTGTGACTGTCGGTCCAAGCTGCCTGACTGCTATGAAAATGAATGGTTTAAATAGCAAATATAAGCTTACTTTTTACTGACGTGTGGCCGGGCCGTGGGCCATGCTGCTTTGTGTCTTTTTAAATACGTGTTACAGGTTTCA
Organism: Mormyrops boulengeri; assembly: GCA_026781065.1. Classification (NCBI taxonomy): domain Eukaryota; kingdom Metazoa; phylum Chordata; class Actinopteri; order Osteoglossiformes; family Mormyridae; genus Mormyrops; species Mormyrops boulengeri. Next base: position 67,478 of record JAODLD010000116.1, read on the forward strand.
GGTTTTCTGCTCTTAATTCTGCCAAATAACGTTTGAATTACCTGCATGTGATGCGCCTCTATTGCTCATATGTCGGTCGGTGGTGGTCCTCTTTCTGGGGAATGACCCTCCTGAGTTCCCATGAATCTTTTAAAGCATAATATTAAGCTGATCCAGATCTTGTGGAGTTCACTTTTATTTCTTAATTACTATAGCTGTAATATTTTCTGTCTGCTGTTACTGATACTCAATCTGATGATTGATTGCTGATTACAGTGGGATCAGTCTGATTAGCAGTCACTCTGATCACTGGTCACTATTACTGTTGTTTATTGATGATGGTCACTGACAATAGTCACTCTGATTGTGGTCACTCTGATGATGGTCACTCTGATTGCAGTCACTCTGACAACGGTCACTCTGATTTTGGTCCCTCTGATGACAATCACTCTGCTGTCACTCTGATGATGTTCACTCTCCTCTCCTCCCACAGATATATGTTGGGTAAAGGGTCAAAGCGGAAGCACGATAAGGACGATGATGGGCTGGAGGGCGACGCGGCGGTGGCAGCGGGGCGAGGGGGGAGCCCCTCTAAGGCATCCTACACACTGCAGCGACAGACCATCTTCAACATGTCGCTCATGAAGCTGTACCACCCGCGGGCAGCGGCTGAGCCCAGCCTGGAGCGCCGTGTGCTCATCAACAACATGTTGCGGCGTATCCAGGACGAGCTGCGGCGTGAGGGCGGGACCCAGCCCCTGCCTCTCCCACTGCCTGCCTCCCCGCCTCCCGAGGACCCTGCCGACGAGGGGTTCCGCGAGCCGCCCCCCCCGCCACCCGGGCTGGCGCCTCCAGACTCCTGCCTCACCCCCGCCTCCCTGTTGGAGGCTGATGCCTCCCTTTTCTGCAGCTCCCCCTCCCCCCACACCTTGCTCCTCCATGGCGCCCCCTCCAGACCAACCCCTTCCCCATCACCCTCCAAAGATGGCTTTTCCTCCGCCCTGGACGAAATTGAGGAGCTGTGTCCTGACGTTGCAACGACTACCTCCCCCCCTCCTGGGGCATCTCTTCAGGGGCCCCTATTATCCCCCATGCTCCCTGCAGGGGGCGACCTGAAAGACAGAAAGCCCGACGGCCGAGGGGTGGTGATGACGACAGACCCTCAACCTGGTAGCCTGGACGTGAGCCCATGCACCCCGCTCACTTCTTCCTCCTCATCCACCACCTCCTCTTCCTCCTCGGGCTTCCTCACGGACCTGGCGCTGGACGACATCCTGTTTGCGGACATCGACACCTCCATGTATGACTTTGATGCGTGCACCTCCGCCTCAGGTACCGGCGCTGCCAAAATTGCCCCCGTAATGACGGCGGACGACCTGGTCAAGACTCTGTCGCCCTATGGCGGCCCTGGCACCGGTCCAGCCTCGGCCACCCCAAGCCAGCCTTTCAAAATGGACCTGGCCGAGCTGGACCACATCATGGAAGTCTTGGTGGGTTCCTGACTTCAGCAGCGTTTCACAAAAAATAATATATAAATATGTATTTCAGAAGAACAAAGAAAATATAGACAGTGCCCTTTTTTGTACAGTTTTCTACGCTGGGCAGTAAGAAAGTGATGGGTGGCGCCCCTTAGGGGCTGCTTGACGACACTGTGCATGCCATTGGCCCACCCTTCCATTAGACCCTCAATGCAGAGACCATCAAGCGGCTTCTAGCAGATCCCAGTGCCTTCATCTGCCTCTGACCATCCCACAGCTTGCGGTCCGTCCCCCGGTTTCCACGGCAACCTGCGGGCAACCCCGCCGGTTTCTGGCTGCAAAGGATACCCCCTTTTTTTAAGCACAAATGGTGACGCGGAAATTCCCATTGTCATGTCCCACTTCTGTATATAGATCCCGGTTCCGGTCCATCAGCGCTGTCCACACCGGCTCAGTCTCACTGAATTTTAATATATTTTTACACAAACTGTATTTTTTTTTTTTGAAAGAACAGAAGTGCAGAATTTAATACTCATCCTGAAAGTTTTTTAATAAGGTGTGTTCTCTGAACTTCCTGTTTCTCTTAAATGTGCGAGTTTCCGCATGCAGGGTTCTCCAGGAAGGCCAGTGGTTCCAATTGGGGCATTGCCTCATCACTAGTCTGCCAGCCCAAAGGGACTTTTCATTGGGTTGCATAGATGTCGAATCGGCAATAAGTACTCGAACCATCCAATCACTGTGACAGAAAATGAGACTACAAACTGATGGAAATTAGGGCCCGAATCCACCTCACATCACAATGGAAATTTGGATTTAATTGTACGTGTTTCTAAAAGACTAAATTATTTTATAAAGGTAGTAGCTGACCGGTAAAATATGAACTGAAAGGGAAAACATGTACAGTTTACAAAAAAACATGGTTTACATTCACGGTGACTCCACTTCCGTTAGACAGGAGTTACCACAGGAAATGACATCAGCTGTAATATATGTTGCCGACACTGACTGAGAGAGTACTGTTCATCTCGCTACATTGTAATGGGACGTGATCACGGGAGGATGCCTGTTGTCCTCATGGACTCGCCAAGGCTGCCCCCCCCCTCTATGCATGCTCCATGAATAACACCCTTTACCATTGCACCAAATAACTGTTTATTTTTCTTTTTAAATCATTTTTAAAGTTGTGTTTTAGCGATCAATCCCCGAGCGTGTAGCTCCTCAGAGGTGTGTCAACGTATGCAGCCTTTTTGCCAAATGATGTTTGCTGCATCTGTAGCTTTGGGTAATTTGGTGTGTTTGCTGGCTCGTACTATGACCCGTGGCCACCTAATATGGCTTCTGTATGTCTGATGTTCCTATTTAAGTTCCGTTGAAATGCTGTTGCTTTGTTCGTTTGAAGCATCGCCCGTTCTCTCCTTGTCACTGACCTTTAACCCTGTCTGGGGCGGCTTCTGGCTGAACGGGAGGTCAGGTGGTCAGCCGACCTGAAGGGGGCGCTGTCAGTGACCCAGTGGGCGCAGGCGCCCTGGAGTGCTGCTGAGACCACGGCAAAGACGTGTAGGTCGAGCCTAAGACACGCCTGAGATGTGTCATCAGGCCATTCCTGGCTTGAAAAGTGTCCCCCCAGTCCCGAGAGTATTTACGACGTTTGGGGGGGGGGGGGTGAGGTTCCTACGAGCAGCTGTCAGTCAGCACGACTGCAAGTGCAGAAGAGGCATGGAGAATCAAAGTTTTTATTAAATATAGTATTTTTCTATGAAATTTTTAAACACATTCACATCAGCCTCGTCCCTGATGGAAGCAAAGCCATTCATGTAGCTTGTGGAGGAAGAACAGTCATCTTTAAAACTAGAAACTTGTTTTGTGGGGTAAATCGGAGTACCTGTTGCGTCTTTGAGAGATTGCTGAAGTGACCAGGAGAGAACCAAGTGGGCAGATTGATTCCTGAATGTAAAATCAGTAACAATTTCTTTGGTTCGAGGTGATTTTTAAAAGTTATTTATTATGTGTTTCCTGTGTAAATATATTTATTTTAATGTGATGCTAACATATGGATTGTAATGCTTGCAGAATGTAAGGTAGGAATGTACTCGTCTAGGAATGTAATTTGTGGGGGCTTATGTTTATGAGAGCGCTTTTCCCGTGCGTTTTAACCTTTTATTTTCATACGATTTTTACTGAGTAGTTGAGGGGGGGTGGTGAGGTCTGTGCCAGGTCATGGTAAAAACACTCAGTCCTGGACCCATGGGGATGCGGGTGCGTGTGAGTGAGCAGCCCAGGACATGTGCACAAGTGTCTATCAAACGGACCCACAGTTTTTCCTTGGAGTTTAAGGGCTCTGAGTTCCAGAGCCAGAATGTCAGGATGCTTCCGTCAATGATGCCAAAAATTCCATGATTTTTGTACCATCCACATCAGATGGATTCAGTGTTTTTCTTCCAGAGGCTTGGAGGCTCTGCAAACTCATCCTGGGCGGGGGGGGCTGGGACAGACCTCGCCCTGCTGGGTGTAAAGGGGCATTTTCTGCTGGGGGGAAAAGGAGGCTGTATTTTTTTCCCACAGACCTTTTGAGCTGCGGCTTTGTCTATGCAATATTACATACTCATCCAAAATGGAAATGGAAAGTAAATAAAAACATCAAACTGATTACTGTATTCACACCAAGGTATGGATTGTAGTGTGTGTGTGTGTGTGTGTGTGTGTCTCATTTTATCATGAGGTGTGTGTATGTATGCGTGTGTGCGTGTGTGAGAGTGAGTGAGTGAGCCGGCTGCAGTCTTACTTTTGTAGTTTTATATTATACAATAAACTGAAAGTAAAGTAAATGACTCATTGTACTTATTTTCCAAAGTGAAGGTGTTGACATTGGTTTGGTTCTTTATCAAAATGGCAGTCGAAACACACCGGTCAGTCCCATTCTCTATCTACATTATTAAAATGCCCCCCCCCCCGTTTCAGGCACATTTACCAGTGTCAACAGTTGCTACTCTTTTTTTTTCCTTACCCATGAGTCACTGCTCCCTGGAATCTATTTTGGGCACCGTGTCCACACCAGCGGACATTTTTAGCACACCGGCATGCCGTCGGAACGCGTGTGGGGGAGGGGGGGTGGATTTATCAGAGCATGACCTCATGTTTGTATGTCCATTGTATTTTTTTTTCTTGCAGCTGTGTCACATTCCTCCTTCAGACAGCATGGGAGGTAAAACGTGCTTTAGAACACACCAACACATTAAGGCACAGCACTAATAACAGAACAGCGACCTGCTACCCTGGGTTTGCGAGTGTCTAAGTGCAGCTGTGAAATGGTCATAAAAGTCATAAGTTGCTTATATAATTATTTTGATGTCTGCAGTACATATTTAAGAAATTGCATAGCAATATTTTCTTACTCTAGCTGTTGTATTTTCACAAATATGCTATTTTTTTCTAGCAATTTTTCCCTGCTCAGAAAGGCTATAATCAATAACCAGCTGTATTCTGTTCACCCTCATAATTCTTTTGTACAATGCCTCCTTTTTCTCATTGCTGTGGGTTTGTAATCAGTGAAACGTCTCTGCTGATGCTTAGCATGTCTTCAGCCGGAGACGCTCGAGTGGGCATGGGAGACGGAGCAGAGCCGTCACCTCTCATTACACTGACGTCCGCCTGCAGGACTCTGAAATGCTGTGTTCACATGGAAACCGAGTCGGGAGCGTGGTTACCATAGCCGCGCCTGACTGGAAGGGGGGGGGGGGCTTGTAGCAGAACACGTGGGACGAGGATCTGGAGAGAAGACGCCCAGAGTTCACTACAGAATCAGGAGGACTTGACAGTGGTCAATCATGGGAGGCACAATTCCAACGGCCTGTTCATCAAATAAACGGTTTTAATTACATCAATGATGTGCGCCTTCACTGACCCGAACGACTGCTCGGTCCCAGTTGAGGGGGGTCGGCACTCTCTGTGCTGGTGTGAGCCTGCCCATGTCGTACATAACTGGGACACCCCCCCTCTATGAAGCATGTACTGCGAGACAGATAAATACCAGGGAGTCTGGACCCCCCCCCCCACAATGTCCTTTAAATATTAATGCAGGGAGAAGGAAAATGGAGAATCGCATGGCCTGGATATTGCCATTTGTGTTTCAGAGGCATAATATCTGCTTTGCTTGCAGGTCCTCTGGTGTTAGCCGATTGCATCAACCATTGCTTGGAAAAAAGGATTATTCAGACCTTTATTAAGGCTGAGAGGACGAGATGCGAGAGGCATGTGGTAACGAATACGTACCGAAAAAACAAAGGCACCTTCTGAAGACTCCATGAGCAGTGAGGTGTGTGTATTTACATGGAGGTCGAATGTAGGTGCTTTACTATTCAGCTGTTAAGTGGCTGCAGGCTGGAGGTAAAAGGTCCACTGGAAGCTCAGTGGGAATTTTCATGGAGCTGGAATGGGTTTGGGCAGGGCTAATCCCATACCACTTCCCAGCTCTGGTCTGGGAATAAAGTAGCACCATATTTACAAGGCGGGAATCCCTTTTGTTGTACCTGAATTGGTCGCCCAATCGACAGACATGGAAAACACAGGCACATTTTCTTTCGCAGGAGTTTCCTGCGGCTTTTCCTATCAGGGAGCCCAAATCCCTCCTCCCCTTCCCTCCAGGTTTGTTTTGAGCCTCTGATCTCCGAACAGTAATGTTCTCCTCCAGCAGCACCGGGTGATATGAGCCACTCCCACCTTCTCCAGCCACTGGCTTCTATCAGCATGCTTTTGGGAGAAACAGGTTTACGTAATGCTAGCTCGGACTCTCTGCTGCCGCTGCAGGCCATTATGTGCACTGCCTCACTACAAGAGCAGAAATCTACCGGTCAAGTGATGTGTCTTGTGTCTCACTGTGACACCATTTTGCAGCAGTATAAAAAGAAAATTTTTATTTTCATATAATTTCTCTATATCATCAACAGGCACCTCTTCCTGTTCCACATGTTTGCATGTATCCGGTGGATTGGGTTGTAGGAAAACCGAAAGAACCCAACCAGTTAAAACGGTGCTACTATTGCCCCAGTTTCCGCATCTTTCCACTGTTGCTGACACATTGTGCTTTTTCATCATTTTGTTTCATGTTCATTTTGAATATAGCTCACAGCACAGAAATGGCAAACCTTTCTGTTTAGGATCTCATTCACTGAAGAGATTCAGGTCTGTCGCCAAGCATACCCCTCCTCCCCCCCCGAGCCACTAGTTCGTCATGGCGGAAATATCCGACTCAAGGTTAGGCCTGTCTGGCTAACCGCCAAAAGCTGCATGCACTTCACACCTAATGGCTCAGATGGGACGTAAATTATAGTTGAATGACGCAGCCATTGTCTCAGCACGAAAAATCCAACTACGCGCAAACCACTGACTTCCTGTGCGGGTTAACAGAGAATACAACCCACAACTTTACTGAACTTTGGCTTCTCCAAATGCAGAATCAGTGTGGAGTCATGCCGAAGTTAGATTTAATCGCTCAGAGGAGCGCAATCGGAGACCTCGCGCTACAGCAGCACCTGGACCCATCTCTCCTGTTAAGCAGACCGTTAAATCCCAGAGCCACGGTCTCATTCCGGAAATACGGGCCTAAGGAATGTTGTCCCCAAGTCTCTCAAAGGTCAGTCTCATTTACAGAGAACAAACTGTGTGGGGGGGGGGTGTCCAGTGAGAACGGCAGCCATTGGGGCGTGCCGCAGTGTGGGAGCCGGCCGGTGGGCGTCGGAAGCGTGTGGGAGCAGCCGATTCACATCGCGGCGGCGCTTCAACAGCGATATTGTTCAGGGTGGCTTCCGAGTGGGCAGCTCCCCATTAACAATCACAGAAAACGCAGAGACCGAGTGTTTGTTGTCAGAGTGAAACACGGCAAGGCAGCCGGGGCCCACCTACCTGCTGATGGGCTGCAGGTACTTCGCAGGGAGCACCTCAGCACGCAGCTGATACTTACGCCTTTACTTTCCCTCCTTTTTCACTACAGATCGACTACTTCCTGTCCCACACCCTGAAAAGCCAACCTTCAACACAGAGTATGAGCAATCACTCTGACTCCCACCCGTATTTTACATTACTCATAAATTTGGAACGAATACGATTAATTTCCATAAGGGTCAGTGAGGGGTTGGGCCACATGCACTGTGGTTTGCATCTGGACTTAACAGCTGTAATTATTGGGATAAGTGACCTGGTCCTCAGCTGGGGTCTAATTAAACAGTTCTATAAACCATGCGCCACATGGTCATCCAACTCCACCTGAATTTCAGCCCCCCCGCCTGCCCTGCCCTCACTGCAAGCACCAAAGCTACAAAACTAAAGTGAAAATTAGGCATGTATTTAATTGCAGCGACATCTGTACTGAAGTTCTCCGGTAATGGAACGCAAACACTCAGAACCATGAATATCCAAGACCCCCTCCACAGACAGGGAGAAACCTGATTGAGAGTTTAGGCCACCACTGGGGTGAACCGGACCCCCCTACCTACACCACAAATCCTCAAAATGGCTAAACTAGGGGTGAAGTGGAAAAAAAACAAGGTCTCCACGCAGTGGAAAGCAGGAACAATGCGTTCTCTTAAATTATTTTAATTTCCTGTGTACACTAAAATTTACACACTTAAGTCAGAAAAGAACCTGGGCATGCATATTAACCTTTTGACAGGCTCTTCAAGTGTATTGACTTTTTCCATAGGAATTTTCCCATACATTTTACAGTCCATAGTTTTACTGTACACAGTCTAAAGCCACAGCGAACTATGATTACATCCACTTCATCTTTACAATGTGCAAAATCCTTCTAAAAACAGATTTACAGTAGTAGAACATAAACAAAAAGGCAGGGACGAAAATGGGACAGGCAAACAAGTACTTAACATTGTGGAAAGAGAAATGAGTGAGTACATATTGGTCCCTCATTCCTAGTCATTTTGAGCTGATTATCGCTTCATTAACTCACATTCCGGTTTGTTTCTTACCCAAAAATACCAGTGGTTCGAATGGAGAACGCCAACCCTACCTTCACACAGCAGAAACGACAGCGAGACGACGTCTGTGTCCAGCGGGCACATGGGGCATAATTGTCGGGAGATGCAGACACAGGCGACGACAAACGAAATCATCCGACAAACAAACGAACAAACAAAAACAAAACAAAAAGAGAGCACAATAACAGGAATCGAATGGAAAACAAAAACTATTTCAGGATAAAATCTACATACATTAAAAAATAAAAACTAAGGCAATTAACACAACAGGAAACATTCAGCTGGATTTTGCAGGCAGTGTGGTTTCAAGTTATGTACATCATTTTATATTTTTATATATTTCTAATTCACTTTACTTGGCCTTGCAAGAAGGACTTCAGTCAGTGTTCTCACTACCACAGACAGACGCACTCCCAGCATGGAATGGGGGGGGGGGGATAATCTTCCAAAAAATAACTGAAGTTCATATCCCTGATTATTTACAGATTGATTCTCATAATAAACAAGACTTCTTCCACAGAACTTCAGTTCATAAATAAATATATGCTTTTATTTCTGATTTCCCCATGATCATTGTCATCCATACGGTGAGGTGAGCTTCTCCCGGGGTTTTGATTTCTGAAGCAAACTGGGCAGCAACAAGACGTGAGCGAGAGAGAGAGAGGGAGGGAGGACAGAACGGGGGGTGACCAGAAACGGAGACGCGAGGGTGTTTAGTCGGGCGTGGCGGCGGCGCTGGACGTGCCCAGGGGGGTCAGCGTAGTGGGGAACATCAGCACCTTGGCCTGCATGAAGGACAGGTCTGGCAGGCTGCTGATCACCTTCGCCGCCTCCTCGCTCAGGTGCTCCTCCTTGCGAGGCTTCCTGTTGGCAGAGAGGAAGCAGGGACGTCAGCTCGAGCCGTGATGCCCCCCGCTGTCAGCCAGACACGAGCCAGCAGCGATTGGAGTGAGTTCCTCTGCGCCCCCACGCCCTCCCTGCCGCCGCATGATTCCCGCCTCGCTCTGGTACTTTCAGTTCTCATCTGCCCAATCTCCCCTGTCTCTCTCTCACACACACACGCACCTTGTTTCTCCTGGAAGCCCATATATGCCAGCCCCAAAAAGAGAGCCGTTTGGCTCCATCTTGTGGACGCGGAGTGGTAATATCCTCTCAGTCTATACCACAGATCTCACTAGCTGCTCAATGGGGATCACGCGGTCCAAAAATGTCCAAACGTTTACATTTTTAAAACCCAAACCCCCTGACTGCGTTAACTTTGTTAATTAAAGAATGCAATTACAATGAAGGCAGGTTTCAGAACAGAAAGGGCAGTGGTGATGACAAGACACGAAGCATTTTCCGGACAGCAGGGGAACGAGTGCAGGCACCTGGTGGACGTGCTGGTCTTCTCCACAGTGGACATGAGGCGGGCGAAGGCGTCGGCCACGCGGCTGCTGGAGGCACTGGTGTCCAGCTTGGCGGTGGTGAGCTCGTACAGCTCGGGGTCCACACCTGTCACGGCGGTGAGGGGTAAGGCGACGTGTCACATGACCCCCAGGTCAAAGGTCAATCACCTTTCCCCATACTGCTACAGGACAGCCACTGCTTCCAGCCTAAACTAACAAACCTGCCCGGCTGTCCAAACCCCTCACAAATAAGCATCAAAACACTCTGAAGACCATCAGAAATGTCAATGGGACTCTCCACTGGGGGAAGTCAATGTGAAAACCTGCATGTTTCCATCTACATACTTCAGCAGAGAGGGAAAGGCCATCAAAACGTCCAGAGGCACGGGTAACAGGAGACACACGTGCCGAGGCCAAGGGCCCAAGTTTACATCTGTCACTGAATCGACCAGGTCCTCAGCAGAAGTTTCATTCATGCAGAAGGCGGCTATCTTTTTAGTGCACTCAACGCAGAAAGCATGCAGGTACTGTGCTTATAGAGAGGTTAATAATCAGCTATCGTTACGTTAAACCTCTGGCTGGGGTCTGAACCTAAACGGACCCGAAATAGCAGGGTGAGGCCTTCACCAATTTTCCAAATGAAAATCGGGAATCAAAGTCAGTTAGACCATTAAGTAGATAATTGAAGGCCGTGGTGAGCTACGGCCACTGCCCCGCGTGACAGAAACCAGCCAGCTGGAGATCAGAGCGTGTGCAGAGGTGGGTTAGGGACACAGTTAGCGGGTCTCTGGTCTGTGGTCGACAGAGAACAAGCACGCTTGCTGACCTGGAATAGACGTGGTGGTGATAGAGCTAGTGTCTTCCACGGGCCCAAAGAAATCGAGGTTGAGCAGAGAGGAGCCTCCACTAGCTTGAGACCGCCGCGAGGGTAAGGGCGGGGAAGGAGGGCAGCCAGAGGAGGTGGGGTTATAGGCACAGGAACGGAAAGAGAGGCCGTTTACACACAGCTTGGCATTAGCACAGGACATACACAGTACACCACACACAGACACACAGGCTGTGTTAATCTAGAAACCAGACAGGCATCCTACACAAAGGTTATTAGTTATTAGTGTCAAGTTAAAAATGACAGCAGGAGAATATTAAGAGTCGCGAAAACAGACGTATGACACCTACAGCACGAGTCACCATTCTTCTCCCACAAGAAAATATAGATTTACCATGGTAAAATGTACTGGCATGATTTGAACATAATGTATATGTTTGAAATACACATCAAATATTGTCCCTCAGAAGGTCATAAGGGCAGCAACATTTCACAACATGCCTCAGTCATATCACTTGTGTTATTCAGTTACAATGTTACCGTTTGTTTTTCTTGAGGTATTCCTGAGGATTGTCTCACTTCATTAAGGGAAAAATCCAGATAATCTTTCTGCCTTTTAAGAAGCTACACGCTGATCGACTGCACTGGCTCCTTTTTATCTTGGAAATTAAAGAGGGAAATCTGGGTTTAACTCAAGATTAAAGGCCTCTGTAGTGTAACTGCTTTAAACCACTTTAGCTTGGCAGCAGTTTTATGAATGCGGTTTTCTGGGAGGCTGGGGCGAGTTAATGCAGCGCGTCACTTGCCACACTTTGGTGCCCATTAAAACTTAGGCAAAGCCAAACAGAAACAGCCCAGGATCATCCAAACCGGGCTGCGTTCAGTGGAAACGGCTCACAAAAGTGTGAGGAACACGGAGGTGGACATACCATCCAGGGGGTTAGTAAGGCCACTGCTACTCCAGTCAAACTGAACAGGGGGGAGCGCCTCCTGCTGGTGGGAGAAAAAACAGCAAAACACACAGAAATGAGACCCGTGACATGCTCTTCAACGCCCTGAGTGTGGTAAAGGGAGACTCGGGAATAATCTCGATCCAGCAGAGGACCCCGATGTGGAAATCACCCGAAGTGCCTGGACCCTGGGCAGCTGCGTAATCGTACCTGGCCTGGGTCCGGCGGGCAGGTGCCCATTTCCGGGGAGACCGGAGGCGTTTGTGCTATGGAAGCGATCTTCTCTGCGGCCGAAATGGGTTTCACGGGTTCTTTGGTGGGCTCCAACATACCCTGTGAGGACAAGGGGAGGCTCAGAACACGACAGCATAGCGGTATGGCGACATAGTGGCTCAAGGACGGCAGGGAAACGTGGCGGCTCTGCCGTGAACACTCACCAGACTGGCGGCGTACATGGGCACAATGACAGGTTGCTTCTTCTGACCTGTGAACAGCTGTGTGGACAAACAGAGCCACCTTCAGCTCTCACTCTAACGAGGCCAGAGAACTGGCACAGAGCCGGGCGAGGGTCATGTACCACGACGGCAAACTCACGATGTTCCTGGTGTCGATGCCCAGGGAGCAGAGCAGGGTCTTGTTGCTGTGCGAGCCACCCCACTGGTGCCGTAGGCCAAAGGCGTTATGGATGTCCTGCACTTGCTGCCACACGTTCCGTGACCCCCTGTGGAGCAGCACAGTCATGTGACCCACACAGTGCACACCCAACACTGCCTGCAGACTCCCCCATCCTATCTGGGCCATAGAAAGTGCAAATACCTCCCCGTTCTTTATTTTGGGTGTAGAAGTTTGCCAAATCAGGCCACAGGGGGAGAATGAGGAGATAGGACTTAATGCTGCTGTGTGATCGTACAGGAATCTCGATAAAAGTGTCAGCCAAACGGCAGTCGACCTAACGCAAGTGTGCAGCGCTTTGTCGGAGATGCACACCCAGGGGGCGCCATGGTGCTCCTCTCCTGTTGCTTCTCCGGGGGCTCCAGCAGCGCCTGCAGCGAGACGACCTCCTCTGTGGCCTCGGGCTCCTCGCCGGGCGCATCCGGGAAGCTGACCTGAAACAGCCGCTCCAGCCGGCTGGCCAGCGACACCTGGTGGGCACAATGGAGACAGTCCGTGCACAGGACAGGACAACAGATTAGCGGCCGTTGGGCGTCAGGACAGCCGCTAAACTCCTGAAACCGAGATGGAGGGGAAAGGTGAGGACAGGTTTACTCCCAGTGCACAACCATTTCACAAGCTGCACTGGATTTTGTGACGTTTGCATTTGCAGCAAATACCCGTCTATTGATAATTCGATTTTGGGAGATAAAAATGGTTAGAAGGTTTCAGATCGTAATACAGATGAGCACTGCTCAGAGCAGAGAATTGCCCCTTACACAGGCAACGATTAAAATAAGAGCAGTAATGGCCACAGGACTGCTGGAACCCGTTCATCTTGAGCCCCCAGAACACTCATGATTTCATGATGACGATTTGAGCGTCACAAAGGCTCTGATGGCCGTCAGGGAAGCAGGGGATGCTGAATCACAGAGTCACACTTGCCAGTAAAACACTTCCTGTCTTACAAAAGCCTAAGGAACACTGGGAGAGAGAGGAGTTTGTCATTAAGGAGGAGCATTTAAAGCTAACAGGGATTAATGGATCTGAGAGCATGTTTATCTCTTGTGGCAGCGCAGTAGCGCACTCTACAGTAGGGAGGCCTAACTGCACTTGGCATCTTACTACCCTGATACTAACCACCATTCCATGGGATGTTTTCATGTCCCCTACTGTTAGACCAGATTACATTTAATCTCCCTTTCAGAGGCTGGACTGAAAATCCTGGCACAAAAACATTCAGACAGTTTTGATAATATACATACATAGGAATGTTTTGCGTGTGTGGGGAAAATACCCAGAGTGTAGCCTTGCTTATATGACATCATGCCGTTTCATCATGATAGGCCAGTGGCTGCGATGAACCGTGCAACTCCTGATGGCTCATTGGCCATCAGAGTGAACAGCCACCTGTTTGAGCTGGCTGGGTGGCCAGATGGGCAGCCAATAAGGGTGGAGCCCCACTTGACCCGGTAGCTAAACCCCCCCCCAAAGCGGGCGAGCCTCAGAGAAAACAAGCATCACCGAAACCAAGCACAGTGCAGTTTGCCAAACCAGGAGAATAACAGCGGCTCATAATCTTAACACACATCAGCAGTGACAGTACCAGGAAATCAAGTATCAAAGGCAGACAATCCATCCATCTTAAATCCATTTATCCAGCACAGGGTCTCAGGGGTAGCCTGGACCCCATATCAGGATATAATTTAAAACAACACATGTTCTGTTGCATATACAAATAGGCTCATTGCACAAGGGCTATATTGTCACCTATGCAAATAAAACCACAAGATTGAAAATATGCAGAATGCAGCCTGTCGCTTACACAGTCTTTTCCATTTTGAAGTGAGCTAGTGTGTGCCAGCAAAATGACCAAGACAGCATTACACGTGCTGCACGGCAAGGCGGATTTTAATCTTAAACTTGGTAGGAACGATGAATGCCACTAATGTTTCTATGAACAAAAGCACGAAATTTATTAAATGTAACGACAACAAAAAAATATCTGAATGCAAAATGCAGTTTAGTGCCAACGAACAGCCGTCGTTAGTCCCGTGTTCATTCCAAAAATAATTTTTAACTTGCCAAAAATAATCAAGTGTCTGTACAGTCTGGCTGCACTGGGTCACCACAGTTGATGACAGTTTTGTTTTGCAAGATGATCAAATTAGCTACTGGGGGGGGGGATCAGCTGCTCCAACACCAATTACTGGTGCCGTTCCTGGAGTTTTTTTGTTTCCAGGAGTGAGACTGTATAAAAAGAATAAGAGAGACACTTACGGAGTTACTTATTTCTGTTACCCAGTGTACAGTGCAGAAACAGCGGTGAGGCAAAGGGACTTCCCACCGGCTACACAGCATCCTCAAAGAGCTGCTAAGCACCAGCCTGCAGGATGCACACACTGCTGTACTGCAGAGCGGCGTTTCTCCACCCACTCGTCAGGGACAACCAAATGCTCCGTCTTTTTGCTCCCTTCCGGACAGTCCACATTTTTGCTCCCTCCCAACTCACTACTCGGAGCTGGGAGGGAGCAAAAAATGTGGACTATCTGGCGGACCCTGAGGAGAATATATTAAAACTCAGAGATACATTGGACACAGGTCCAATATGTCGGCTGAACTCCTAACAAACAAGATTTGCGAAAAAAGCCACATGAGTCGGCCAAGTGAGATACAGACAGCAGGCTTTAAGTTTGACTTGTGTGGCACAGATTGTTCATGGTGGTTATGAATAGGGAACAGAAAAGCGATAATGAGCTTAGGGAGAGGTAAGCGCTGCTTAACATCATGAGCACGGGCTGCTGGGTGAATTTCCCATAATCCCTTCCTAACTGTCAGCTATTATCGGGAGTCTTTCTGACAACTCATTTAAGTCTTTTACTTCTTACCACACTTAATTCATTAAAAAAATACATCTAAAAGTCAACATTAGCACGGAGCTATCATCCTCAAGTCAACGTTAATAACAAGATGTCGCGGCTCATTGACCCAGTTAAGGTCAATGGAGTCCAGGGTTGCATTCTCCCTGCAGGTAGAGCTCCTGTGAATCCAGTTCAATCCATCAAATGAATATGGAAGGAAGAGAAGAGCCAAGAACCCGCTGACCACAGGAGAGCTAGGTCACCTTCGTGCTAATATACAAGGCCTGCCACATGTAGATACGGCAGAAGACAAGTACTACTCTAGGAAAACCAGATCTATATGGAGGAAAAACTGCCGAAGTGGAAAAGCGCCATGAATGTGGTGTGGAGGAGGATACAGGAGCGTGCTGGACGCCATCGGGAGTCAAGGGTTTGATCGCAGAGAGAAGGCTGTTGTGAGGAAAGAGCACTGTGCTTCAGTGAGTCTCCCTATCATCAGAACAAAAGCAGCCAGTGATGAAAGCACAGGCCCTGCTCAGATGCCGGCTTGCAGAGGTCATTTCAAGGCCGCCATGCAAACTGGACCGTCTCTGCTCTTCACCACAGTGCTCCTGCAGCTTCTTTGCTACATGGGCAGTAAATGAGCATTTTGAGTGACTTTGCTAGCTAATGTTTATCCTGTACCTCCATTTCAGCCTAAACCGATCCCTCAATTTTTACCGAGGGGACGTGCAGGAAACGTGACAGTCCTTGAGTAGCACATCTGCCCCGCCCGGCCACCCTTCCTGAAATACTATCCATCGCCTGGAAACTGAAACCTACTTAGGCTACAAAGAGTGAGACAAGGCTGTCATACATAAGGGATGACGGCAGGGAGTGCACTCTGTGTCAGATCTGGATCAACCAGTCGGGAAACATTCCTGAGATAGGATCGGGATGTGGGCACGTATCTTAGGGTGTGGTAGCGTGTGAAGGTCACTGAAGGTCAACCGGATTCTGCGGTATTACATCATCTGCTGAGTTTGACTTTAAAGGTGTGGTTTGCCAGGAAAAAAAACAGACATTCGCAAATGGGAACTTTACTGCTGCTCAAATGGGACATACAAAGGAACTAAGTAACACTTACTAGGCTGGCTCTCCTGCAGGTCTGTGGGCTGCCAGGAGGGGGCGCTGAGAGAGAAGCGCTGCCCTGCCACTGTCCTTCACCCTCCTCTGTGTCAGCAGTGCTTTGCTCCGGTCCAAAGGCTGCCCAGGATTCATCTCCTCCCTGGTCCTGACCCTGCTCTTGCTCCCCGAAAGCATTCCACCCCGTGTCAAAATCTGGGTCGACACCGACCGGGGCGGAGCTGAAGTCCGCAAAACTGTCACTGGCGGGGAAATCTGCAAACTGAGATTCCTCACCGTCGCCATCTTTTACGCCCCCGTGGTCTTTTGGAGAGTCAAATTCCCCGAAGTCTTCCTCATCAGGACACTGCCCAGCGGACTCAGAGTCACCTTCTGGCTCCCCGGCCAAGGCCGGGTCCCCATCACCCACCCGGTCAAAGTTGGCAAAGCCCTGATGGCCACATGTGGTCGCGTCCCCAAAGTCCCCAAAGTCCTCGTCATCTTCCACAGGCTGTCCAGAGTCAGAAGGTGTCTGCCCTCTACAGGGTGTCGGTGAAGAAGCAGGACCAGTCCTATCAAAGTCACCAGAGTCCTCCAATCTGTCATTGGACACGGTGTCATCAACAGCACCGTGGAGCTCCGCCCCTTCCTGGTCCACCAGCCTATCCTCTGACAGTGAAGGCCAATCCCCACATTTGGTTGTGTCCGGCCCCCCTGCCACAGCCTCCTTGCAGCCATTCTCAAGTGTGGAGTCCTCTGAGCCCAGGTGTGCAGTACCTGGCTCCACGTCCCTTTGCTCAAAGTCACCATCTGTGTGAGAGTCCCCCTCCCCGTTACTCAAGCCTTCCCTCGTCCCCAAGGGGGATTCAGCAGAGGCTGCTGCCTCAGTGTCCCCGACCCCCCCTGCCGAGTCGCCCCACGCTGGCTCCGCCCCATCCCCTAGTAACCTCCCTTCATCACAGCCGTCCCTGTGCTCTGCTGCATCTGTTGCCTGACTGGAGTCCACGGGCATGCCTGTGCTGGAAAAGGCAGAGAAATCCGCAAACTCATCGACGGGGCTCGAGGAGCGGCAGTCCAGCGGGGTGATGGGGGCACTCCCTTTTTTGTGGGGGTGGACAGAGCTTTGGGCAGAGCCAGCTTCCTGCACGTCAAATGCCGTGAACCCATTTGTGAGGACCTCAGTAACAGGGACGCCCCCGTTACAGTCTGGGGCCTCAGCTGCAGTCCGACCGCTATGTGTCTCCCGGTTGGAGGAGCTCAAACACGTGCCTGATTGGGTCAGAGTCGCTGGTTTTTTCCAATCCTCGGCACTCACTGTTTTCCCAGGGAGAGGGCCGTCCCAGCTGCTGGAGGAATCGGCGCCCTGGACGTCCGTGTCAGACGACACAGAGTCGTCCTCCATTGAGCCCCTCCCAAAAGGCCCCGGGCCCAGGTCCGTGAATGTGGCCCCGCCGTTGTTGAAGAGACTGGGGGGCGACGTGTCCGCCGCGGACTGTGATTGGCCAAAGGCGGCGGGAGTGTCAAACTCTGTGAAGCTGACACTAGACGGCACCCCGGAGAAGCCTCCAAAGTCGCCAAACTCGTCATCGTCATCCTCTGCTCCTTCATCCAGCGGAGGCGGAGAGGAAGAGTACATGCGCACTGCCTCTGGCTCCATGGTACCTCGGCAGTGTGTCAAGGCTTTGCACTCACACCTGCAGAGGACAACAGCATTCAGATTACATAGCCTTATGATTAAAGCTCGCCTTTAAATTTCAAACTTCTCATAGCAGGTCTCATCCTTAACAGAAGGGAAACACTGCTTCTTGTGAAGACCAAGTCAAGAAGAAAACAGCAAAGATTCAAACGCAATGATTTAAAAAAAAAAAATTATAAAGAAGGTCAGTATAACTACACTTAACTGAATATAAAATGTTATTTAAATAATCAGGATATTGCATACAATAGCACACATACATGTCTTTTTCCTCCAATGCAGACATTCCATTTTAAACTCCATTGCTATTTAAAATACTTAAAATTGAAATTGCTTTCAAACGAAAACTACCTCAACCTCCCGCTGATACCCAGAAGACCCACAAAATTTTAGCTTTACTGTAAGGAAATGTTATGCAACAATCTAAGACGTGGAATATGGCAGATTAACTTCTCATAAATTTTTCAAAGGATCATTACTACAGAAGAAAAATCTAACATCAGTGCTAATCAGCAAGATTCTAAATGACGTTTGAACTGTGTTTCGTCTCAGTGTTTTATACCTATTTAGGAACAAAAGTATTCCGGGCAGCATCAGAGTGGCTGAGACTGGTGACCTCGTGGAAACTTTCAGTTCACAGCCCAGGGAAACGCATTCAGACTATTTTAAAAAGCAGCAGAAAGTAACAAGCCCCATACATTTATGCTGATCCATGGCAAATGTGTCAGGAAGTCTATTCGTTTTCCACCCCTGCCAGGGAAGGGTAATGAACTAAAGAAAGTGAGTGAGCCAACTACACGTGGACAACGACAGGCCTTGTGGGTAAGTAAACAGAACAAACGGCTTCACTGACTGACCTTGGCCCAGTAAAGAGTCTCAAGGGACGAGCCCAGAGACACTAGCAATGTGTGTACAGTACTGCCAAAACCGTGCAACATCTCGAATTTCCCCAAGCTGGCAAAGTGATCGGCTGTTCCTGCAGATGCCTAGCCATGCTAGGTGGCCCGCTTGACATCGTCAGCGAGGCAGGGGGGAGGGAGGAATCATTATTGCCCCCACCAAAGCGGATTTGTGCTTACGATCAGCAGAAAAAAAAAAAACACACTGCGGGCTGGTGTTCTTCATGGCACAGTGTCAGGTAACAACGGAACAGAAAACGCCCGGCATATGAAGTTAAATTCCCTTTGTCTGTTATAACCCTTCAAAATGATGGACTTAATCAAGCCAATCAAAATGATGGACTAATCAAAGTTTTGCAGACTTCATGTTTGATAACTAGAAAGTCATCAATGCCAATCACATTGGAGAATATTCTGGTCGCGAGATATATACACTATCTGAAGTTTCCTATGCCAATGGTCAGGTAAACTAAAGACAAACCTAGGACATTCCAACAAACCATACATCTGTGAAAAGTGAAAACCGCTGCCCCTAAAGTATACCCATTTGTCAGCTGTGATATCTGCTCTATACCTAGATAAAGCCCACGGTTCCCACGGTCAGGAGATTTGACGGAGGGTCCCAATTCAAACAAGCTGAAGGGAGGGGTGCCCTGAATGCTGCTCCTCTCCCAGCCCAGCCAAGCATGCGGTCAAGAGAAATTGAACAGCCGTCAGAGCGTGGGACTGCGGAAGGATAGGGTTCTTTTAGACTGCAATTAAGCGATAATGAAGCGTGCTGGAATGGACAAATCTGGAGATGCTGAGACTCACCAGGAGCAAACAAGGTGCGGGTATCAGTATAACAAGAGCCCACTCAGTGATGGGGGCATAAACCAAGACATGAAATGATGTCAGGTTTGACAGATTTTTAAAGTTATTTTCATGTTACTCAAAGCATGCTGCGGACACTAGCTTCAGAGCAAGTTAATATTTAACCGATTATTAATGATAACCAGGTTAAAACAGAGGGGAAAAAAAATACTATCAACACAAGTAGTACAGAAATATGACAAATTCCACATCTTACCACATCCATAGTGTTACCACAGTGACAGAAATCATCCTCAGATCAGTTCTGAACATAAAAAGATCAACAATGGTCAGGAAAGCTACAATAAAGCAACACAGGTCATATAGAACATGTTTTCATGTGTCTCTTTGGACAGGAACAGGGCTGAATAGAAAGGAGACTTCTCAAAAACAGCATTAGATGGTTTAAAAAATCAGAAAAAAACTAACACTATGTAAAAACAAACTTTTATTTAAATATTAAACTAAACATATATTCCTTTCCTGTCACAAACAACCCATCTCTCTTATGAAGTCAATCTGATTTTAAGAGCAAATGTCATATCACCTCAAATTATACTTGATTAAAACTTTAAATTGAAAACTTAGCTGTTGAAAATATTTGGAAAAACAATTCTTGCTGGTACGGATAAATTTTCATCCTAAAACTGAGCTTTATAAGCACTGATCTTTCTTTTGCCCTTCTGAAAGACTAAGGCTAAATGTTCAGAAAGATTGCATGGTGCAATGGAGAGCAACATCCAAGAGTTCTCTAAACTGCTTTTATTGCCAATACCTCTATTCACAAGAAGGGTCCCAACCCAAGAGAGAGTGAGCATCGGGTCAGTAAATATCTGCTAATTATTTCACAAAACATCTGCCTTTTCCACAATGATTTATTTTTAACTTTGATGAACACTAGGCAAATGTAAAAACTTTTTCAAGAACACCCACAAATTAATGTCTGTTTACTCCAATGCCACAAAATTATTTGTTCAGGATGCTCATTTTGCGATAACTGTTTGACTTCCCGAAAAACTTTCGAAAATAAAATCTGAACATCCCATACACCACAATGTGGAGATGTGGCAAACTGGTTTACCTATTTATGCCATAAACAGTTACGCAGATCTTCCATAAACAATTAAACACCATGAAATATGTCACATTGTGTTTATGTTTCGGTGTCATTTGCTGATGTGTAACGTGTCCATGGGAAGGCTCTAATTCTATTCATTACAATGCAGCAGCTAGGTTACCGCAAATATTTGTTTCCATTTTGTGTTCCTTTTTTGTTTGACACCACCTTTAAGTAAAAACTCTCCGCTAGACTATACACAACTGTCTCGTAAAAGTTCGCTTATAAATATAATAACAGAAAATGAAATATTTTGCTCGTCCCGCTGCTACACGAAGCTCCACTATCATAACACAAGATATATGTAAGAAAAGCTCTATTCGGTTCAAGTTACCGCTATCGTGTAGCTCTTTCTTAAATACAACTAAAACTAAAAAATACATATACAGGATTAACTTACAGGGAGCTTAATTTAATTATTATTGCATGAAGGAATTTTACGATTTTGGCCTCTAGGACATAAGCAGTTACACCGAAGTGAAAGGCGACGGGCAAGGCGGTTATTACGCCACAGCGGCAATTAATGTCACTGGTTAACTTCCCCACAAATAGTATTTCACAAAAAATATTAAACTTCCCAAATAAGGCGTGTACTTGCGTTGACTTAAAACTGTTCAAGATATAAATCTCTCATCACTTAATGCACAGTTGAAACAGTCAACGGGAATCCGTAGGATACCGTCCGTTGATATGTGCCAAAAAAGAAAATTAGGCCGCTGTCAAACTTTAACAAAAGATGTCCAGCGAATGCCTCCGATAACCTATCGTGACAGCTTAAACTGCCCACCTGGTGACAGCTGTCAGGTACGTTTTAATTCAGCACTTCGCTGCCAAACACAACCGGACACCATACTACCCTCGAATAAAAGTTACACGCCTGGCGCATTTATCGTGTCCAGTAAAACGGTTAAAACACGGACACAGATGCTTGGCTAGCGACCCCACCTAACGACCCGTGCAGGCGCCCGGCGCCCCTGCCCGCCGGACCGGGATAGGCCCTGAACCTACTCCCATGTCGGCCGACGTCGCAGCAAGCGAGACCGGCTCCTATGTCACCCGGAACATTTCCAGGGCCGAAACCCGAACGCGATGACTGAGAAGCCGGCCTTTCATTTTTTATGAGGCCCTGGCTCGGGTTTCCGCGAGTGACGACTCCCTTTCCCGTTCCCGGCTAGCCGCGGCTTAGCTAGCTGGGAGACTGCCCGGGCTCTCAGGCACAGAGAGGGAGAGTACACAAAGAAATCACCCGGCGTACCTTTAAGTCTTTTTGTGGTTCACTTTCATGGTTCGGTTGCAGCGCAGAGTCCCCACAGCCCGACGGCATCGATAGAAAGCGGGGCTATTAAAACTCCTGCACTTGTGCTCATGTAAATGAAGGTTAAAGCAGCCGGCTCTCACTCGCAAAGCCTTCTCCCCTTCCCCGTAGGAGTCTCGGTTCACTTTTACCCAGCATGCAACGGCGCCCTCGTCACTTCCGGTCGGCTCAGACTGTTGTTTACTTGCTTCTCCAGGGCGACGGTGTCAACGGGTCACTTCCGGGATCCGTTTTCCTGAGGCGTTATTCAAGTGAGGCGTTCAACTTTGTCGCCTTTCTTCCAGCTGCAATCACTTAGTTTGGTATATATTTATAATACATATACAACGACGTCGACTTCTTGCTAACCACTTCCTGTGCTATATATTTGTGGAGCTTCACGGTTGGTTGCTAATTAAGACTGTTCTTTTCCAACTGTAACTTAATGAAAGCTGAGGAAGGTTCTGTGCTGTTACATGTCTATTTTACGTATCAGTCTTTTTTGAGGGGTTCCTCATTTAGTTTTTTTCGATGTCGGATTATGATACCGGCATTTCGTCAATTTACTAATCATCTCTGCAGATCCCTTTGTACTCTGTATTACCTGAGATAAAATTCAGTTCCCCGTGATCAAGATAATCTCTTAGACGACGGATATATTAGTTTATTGAGATATTACATTATAGTATTAGTTATATTAATATTGTAATATTAGTTTTGTGGGAAAGGTGCAATAATCCGTTAGAGGTATTAGCTTCTGAAGGGAGTGACTCATAGGCCTGAAGTAAATTAAGAACAGGATCATTAGTTCTGGCTAGTGATGTGGGAGGTAAATGCCATAGTAGCAGAAAAACACAAACGACACTATACATTCCTGTTAACACATACCTCCCACTTGTACTGTCATTAGTACATAAAAAGTTGTTTTGTTTCAGATATAATGACCTCTTTGGTTACTTGGGAACTGTAGTCCTCTTTTGAAATAAAATGTTGAAGCTGCAGTTTATTTACAGGGCTGTTATAAACAACTTTAATAATGATGGAGAATTCCGATGTATCTTTGTATTCCATCCATGCATCCATCCCATTTTCTGCAGCTCATCAAGGTCCAGGTCACTGGGGCAGCAGTCTAAGCAGGGATGCCCAGACCTCCCTCTCACCAGCTGCCTCTTCCAGCTCCACTGGGGAAATATCAAGGCGTTCCCAGGCCAGCTGAGAGATATAATCTCTCCAGTGTATCCTGGGTCTGCTCCGGGGCCTCCTCCCAGTTGGACATGCCTGAAACACCTCACCATTAAGGCATTCTAGCCTGAACCACCTCAGCTGGCTCCTTGCAATGTGGAGGAGCAGCGGATCTACTTTGAGCCCCTCCTGAATGTCAGCTCCTCACCCAATGTCTAAGGCTGAGCCCAGGCACTCTATGAAGGAAACTCATTTACATTGTTATATTTCATATGAGTGAATTATGATGTAATTACAGATATTTCTATACATCTTCTACACATTTTGTGTTACTTGTTAGTCTTAGTATTTTACTTGATTGTTGAGTTTTTGCTTCTTGAATCTCTGCTCTGTTTTTTTCAGGTCTCCTTGTTTAATTTGTCTGTATCCAACTTCCTCACCTTGTACCTCAGAATTACATTATGATCCATCCCAAGTACAATAAATTCCTTTCCTGCAATGACAGTCATGCCTCCATTTGTAACTATGCTTATTCTAGCAGTCCATTTTATCCTTCTGTTAATTACAAAAATCATACTCAGGAAGACATTATGTACCCTGAAATGTGTTGTGATCTGTTTACAGTCCAGGGGTGCTGCTTGAGATTTTGTGCCCCATGCAAACATATCATATTGCCCCGCCAACCCAAACCAATCCAGTTATGTTCCAAATTTTTAGAGCCCCTTCACGACACACCTGTACTGTTGGACCTCATTTTAACTTGATGATGGTCTTTATTTGGCTTCTTCAGTTAGTTCTTAGACTGTTCATCGTACTCCAACTGCTGGGTCGCCAGTAGATATTTTTCTTCTATGTATGTAAATGTATTTTAAAAAATTCATAGGTTTTTCTATTTTCTCATATGATGTATGGTACCAATCAGAAGTCATTTTTGTAATGTTTTTATTAGTATTTGAAAAAGAAAAATATACATTGCAAGAAATAAAACAAAGAGAATACCAAAGCATTCTTCAAAAAAGTTAAGTTGAAATGGCCACCATTTGTCTTGATAACAGCTTCACAAACACAAGGCATTCAGCTCACCAGAGCAGACATGTTTCCCTAGCTCTTCTGCAGAGAGGTAAGGTGCATGTGGGTTGCTCCTCTGTTGCATTTATCCAATAAAAGTTCTATGGGATTGAGGTGTGGAGACCAAGCAGGCCAGGTCATTAGCTCAAGCTGTCCTTTATCTGGTTCTAATAAAACATTGAGGGGTGTTTAGGTCCTTATCTATTTTGACAATGAAGGTCTTCTGGTCATTTGGCCCATCAACCTCGCTTGGGGAGAATTCAACTGATAGCTTAATATTGTTAAAATCTTATCTACCTCTGTTTTAAAGGAACCAAAGGTTTTAGCTTGCACTACACTAACAGGAAGACTATTCCATACTCTCTACACACTGTGTAAAGAAGTGCTTTCTCAAATACAGTATAAAATGTTCTCCCACAAATTTTCACCCCCGATCAGAGGTGTAATCTGGCCACCTTGATGATTCATGATTCATGATTAATGTCTTTATTCAGTGTTTTTTTTTTGCATGATGACACTTAGGCCTCATAGATTTGTACAATATGCAATGCAGCATTTTTTGTTTATCCGTGCTGCACATATAAGAAGACAGTCCTGTACTTTAGCAAATATCTCACAGATTTTGTGTGCTGTATTCAGTTGTTCCTGGATACTCTGCTCAGCCCAAATTTCCAGCAAACACTGCACCTCTGTCCTAGACCAAAGTGACCCCACCATGTTTGTTAAATGTTTGTCGTTACGTGATCTGCACAGCCTATCCGATCCGTTCCTTCCTGGTCCACTTTACTTATAAGTACATGTGTGCATGTGTGTACCAGTTGGATCATTAATGTGATGTCTGTGTTCCATGCTCAGGCAAGGTTAGCGATCACAGTAGATGTGAACCATGCTCAAGCCCATCTCTTCAAGCAGGTCCGGACACGATTCAGCATACCAGGGGTCAAACGTGCTTGGGCATGGTACGGATGACCTAGTGTGAGTACACCCTATGATGCACCTGTAGAAATCGGTGAGGATGTGAAGGGGCATGTCATGCTTCCTTAGGATTGCACAAGAAGGACAACCTCTTGAGCACGGACTTGGCTACTGCTCTGGAGTGGAAGGACAGAAAAGATCATCGATGTCAACCGCGGAACCTACAACTTCTGATTCTTTCCACTTCAACTCCATCAATGTATATGAGGGCCTGCAAATCCCCGTGCAACTTTCTAAAGTCCACAATCATCTCCTTCATTTTGATGTCGTTGAGGCAAACATTATCGAGGCACCACTGTGATAAGGCACCAGTCTCCTCTCTGCAGGCTTTCTCGTTGCCATTGGTGATGAGGCCCAGGATGGTTGTATCATCAGAAAATTTAACAGCAACATTAGAGCGATGCTTGGCAGTACTGTCATGTGTGGCCAGGGAGTCTAAGTACACACACTGTGGTGTGCCAGTGCTCGGGAATCTTGCAAAGGAGGCCTCTTGCCAGTTTTAACTACCCAAGGTCTATTGGTCAAAATGTTCAAGACCCAGTCACAGAGACCATTGCTCAACTCTAGAATCTGTAGTTTACAGGTGATCTTGGTAGAAACGATTGAGATCCAGACCTGTGATCTATAAAGAACATCCTCTCGTAGGTATCACTACTGCTGCGTTACAGCAGTGTGCATGGTCATAGTAACGGCATCATCTCTGGATCAGATAAGCGGTAAGCGAATTGGAAGATGTCCAAGATAGAAGAAAGAGAAGAAGAGATGTGTGAATTGACTAATCGTTCAAGGAACATCATGACCACAGACATCAGTGCCACAGGTCCATAATCATTCAGCTCTCTTGGATACACAGCTTTCTTGAAAAAAGGGCTGATCACTGACTAACTCAGGGAGAGATTGCAAGTGTCGGTGCAGGACCCCGCTAGCTGGATAGTACATTCTCTGAGGACGCAGTCTTGTGTCCCGCCAGAGCCCGGTACCTAATTCTGATTCTTTTGAAGACTCCACTCACCTCTGGCTCTGTTAGGATGAATGAGGAACTGTCTTGTATTATTGTATAAATATTTTACAATTTTGGGATCTGGGATAGATGTATTGGAAGAAGATTAAGCATTTTGACAGGGGCACATCCCAACTCAATTAATGATGTAAGACTGCATTGATGAAAGAATGTAGCACTTTTGTCAAGACCCATATCATGAAGAGATTCTATCCTTTACTAATCCCAGAAGCATTTTGAGCCCTTCCTACCTCCCAACAAACCGTCCTTTGCTGCAATGTGGATCGAATTTGTGTTATTTTATTTTACTCCTAACTGCAGGAAACATAAACCAGCAGTACAATATATCGCACCTTAAGACAAGAGGAAAAAATTCCCAAAGCTTCAAGATCATGAACTGGGTGACTTCAAAACTAGAAACTCCTCCTCAACTGAGAGCTTTCCACTAGTGTTAGTTGTTATTTCGAAAAGGAAAAAAAAAGCTTTATTTAATAGAACAACAGAGATCAATGTCTTCCAACGTATTGCATAGATACAGCATAAACTCCAGTCAAAATGCTACTGTGTGCAGCATTTTATGTGACCGGATGTTACGGCAGTCTGAGTGATAGGTTCTACCTCTTTGGTTTTACCTTTCATTTTAATACATCAGTATATAAGAAGTATATAATAATTTACCTATTAAGAAATATTCCACGACAAAAATTTAGGTACTCGGAACGGCAAATATCTACAAGCTGTATTTAGCAGCTAAATACAGTTTTTAAGTATCTGGCAATACCTGAAACGGCGACTCATATTACTTACCATGTAAACTGGCTTAGTCATTTTGAACATTGTTCTGTGTTTACCCTTGACGTATAACAGAGCTCAGTTTACAGCCAACACAGGAAATGTACCTGTTAAATCGGCTTCACCCTTCCAGACACTAGAAGAGATCACTGGAAAAGTATAGAAATTTAAATAATAACGTGGACGGCCTTATCGCCGATGCTTAAATGCACACTGACAAACTGAATATATCTACACTTTATTAAGCTGATATGTTAAATGAAAAACAAAGCAAAAACAGCAGGGAAATAGCACCTTTAGAAACATAATTACAGAATACAGGGGGAAAGTGTCCATTACAAACAGCCATCTGCCTAACACTGCCGTATGATTTCATTAAATAAAATGGCTGGCTGATACATCAACAGATTGCTAGAATTACAATGAACACAATAAAATAGGGGACAACTTTGGTTAAATATGTAAATTTATCCCATAACCTTCTTTTATTTACTCTCTATTCGATTGAATGCCTTATACAAAAGATATATTATTTTATTTACCTATAATCTTTAATATATTATTATCTTAATGAATACTAAACAGTCCAGGCCTTCTCATTTAAAAGAGTGGTAAAGAATTCCATTGTCAGTTACAGATTCGAGGTGGTGCGCAATCTTTGTTCACATTATATGTACTACAGAATTTTAAATAGTAATTATCAGCTCATATTCACATAGCAACAGGCCTCAAAAATATATAGGGAAAAATGTGATTGTTCATACAAATACTGCTGTACAAATGCAACGCAGTGAGTGAAGTATACAAAGGGCAATAATATACCATTAACGGTTCGACTATGCCCTTTTTGTGCTAAACATCAAATCACGTTAGAAGAAGCTGGTTTTTCAGCATGTCTCAAATACATTATACCAAAAAAATCCTTGTTAACAATCTAAAGTACAGTGCATATCTATAGGTCAAAATAATTATGTTCAGACAACAGAAAGCATTGTTTTAATTTAACCGCGAAAAGCACTGATGTTACATTCACAATATTCAGACCAGGGGGTGCTCCACAAATTCTGGCTTAGCTGAATAACTTGTTGGAGTTAAGGCAGTCTGAGCTAGATGGACTTCATCTTTGTTCGCTTACATTTAGCCCAGACTACCTTAAATCCTAAGCAAGAAATCCTGCTTTGTGAAATAGGCCCAGTCCACACTTGTTTACAATCAAAAGGAGGGGTGACATTCATATTGAACCAAACAGTCGTTGTCACATCACTGCAGTATTTCACTTGGGTAGAAGAAAACAACACACATATTTGCTTTTTCCCCTTGAAATATTCAAGGAAATGATAATTAGATTACTGGAGTGAGTGATATTGCATAAATATTATACCATAACAATTTTGTTAGTTACACTGAGACTTAAGAATTTCCAGTCAAATTCAACTTTATGATGCTTACGCAGACCTGCATGCCAGCTACCATAAAAGAAACAACTTTAACTATCCTGACTGATATTTGCCAACCCTAAACCTTAAAATCAATCCTTCAATTTGCATTTTGTCATGTCACAGTATTGTTGAAAATGATCATAAGTGTTGATATTCATTGCCACCTCACCCACCCCAAAGTGATATTTATATGAGATCACACAACACTGTTGGGTAAAATTAAAAAATTTACCTACAATTAAATTTAGCTCTTTTTGATTTAGCAAGTAATCACCAAAAAAAAAAACATAATGTTTAATGAAACTGTGGAAGACTATAGAGTATATTTTGGTCGCTAACTTGGCAGCTCAAGAGAAATTAAATAAATTAAATAATGACCTAACATCAACCTGGTTAGCATATGATGTAGCCAGCTAGCCAGACTGGTATAAATCTAAACCGCTGCCATGCTATATTCTTTGCAGAAACACACAATTCAAACGTCTAGCTTTATTCGACTGTTGCATCATTAAAATGCACAGAACCCCATCAGATAAAAGGTACAATTTAACCTGATATTAATACAGTGTAGCTAACAGATGAATTACGCGTAGTACAAAATACACCAGTGATGAGAGACACCCACCCAGACGTTGAGACGGTGAGACAAAGACTGATAATAATGCTGAATATCATTTATGTACTATTTGGTATACTCAGTCAGAATTAAAAAAGTACCGAAAAGGTTTGTAGTTCTCTGAAATGCAGTGCTATTGGCTAATTTGCTGTGGTTATCTTTTGCATTGGGATCAGCCAGACTGAGGGCCAGCATAAAGACATTTCACATTCTGCTTAATGTCCACAGGCAAATGTTTCCCAATCTGGCCCACGTTTTTGCTCCCTCCTAGGTCCCTGTCAGACAGTCCACGTTTTTCACTCGAGAGCTGGGAGGGAGCAAAAACGTGGACCGCCTGTGGGTGCCCCAGGATTGGATTGGGAAACACTGTCTCTGTGAGATTAAGCTGACCCGAGGCCCGTTACAAGGCGGGAGAACATGCGTGTCTAAACTGCCCATAGTGTGCGATAGTGTGTGACTGTGTATGTGCCATACGGTGGATTGACAAACTGTTCAGGGTGTTCCCCTGCCTTGTGCCCTGTGCCTCCCTGCCCCTGAATAAGCAGTCAGAAAACTGATGGATGGATTTTTACTCCCCCCCCCCCGAAACACAAACCATTCCCCGAGCTCCAATCCACTATAAAATCAACACTTCCCATTCTCATCCTCTCACCCTGAGCCTAAACCAGAATGACAAACTGCTAAGATACCCTTAAGGAGTCCAGTTTTCCCATAATGCCATGCTTGCACCTCTGCAGATCTGCAGGGCTGTCTGATCCACTGGTGATAAAGATTCCGGTTTGGCCAAACAAAAGGGTCAGCAAGTCATCACCAACACAAAAATCAGTGCTACATTTCACCAGAAGGCCCTTAGCTCCAAATGCTGAATAGAAACAGGAGACCCATTTAAAAAGGGTTTATTGCTTACAGTTACTTCCATGAAGGGAGAGATCCCCAAATCTGCTGTTCTAGATGAATGCATGCAGAGACAATGAGATGTTATTGACTACATACCTCCATATGTAAAACAATTATGTTTTTATGTGTATCCACACAAATGGAATCTTATAAAAAGTGTACAAAATGATCCAAGTGGAAACGGACACTGGACCCCTCTCTGCATCAAAAGGGTGACCTTCAATTCAATTCAATTTAGCACCTTTCACAACCCAAGACATTATGCCATTTTTTCAGAGTCATACACATAAAGGGAAAAAGGGAAGAAAGAAAGAAAGTAAGAATAAATGCCAGAAGACAACAGACGAGAGGAACCAAAAACTCCCAAGTATGGTGAAAAAAAAAACACTGGGGGTCCAAGGTCAGTTGGCTGCCCAACCCCCCCCAGGCAGGCTAACATTATAGAAACAGAAAGAACAGCCCTGGTTAACCTGCTTAACCTGAACCTGAATGTGACTGTGTGTAGCAGGGCTGCAGGAGACTCAAAAAAAGAGGAAAACTCATTGTAGCCTTCCTGGCCCCTCTGTGCAGCACCCTGCTGCACAGGCATGTGAAACCGCACAGTCATGTGAAACCGCACATGCAGAGACACACAGGCCAAACAGAGGAAACAAAACCAAATCAATGTGAGGAGCAGGGCAATGGGAGGAAGGGCTTCTGTAGATCGTCACCTTATCTGAACACGTCAAAAACTGGCAAGGCCACATTTCACACTGAGCACCTCACGTCAGGGTGGGGGGAGAGCTCTGTGGAACTGATATGTCACGGAAGGTGCTGGAATGTGCCACAACTGGGACAGCAGTGATCCCCGAAACATTAACCTGTCTGGGGCATTTTGTTCGAATGCACACATGCATGTTGATGCAGGCATGCTTCCTGTCGTCTGAGCAACATTTGTTCACTTCCTGGTACGAAGGGAACGTCAAAACATGTTACATCATGGCAGGGAACCGACACAAGGCCTGATCATGAGGTGCATGACCTTTGTCCCGTGTCCTGCGACATCTGCATTCTCAGAAAACGGGTAAATACAAAAGACTAAAATGGCAGACCCTTGTGAAATTTGCAGCCTTAGCCAGAACACTGCAGAGATTAGAGAGAGAGAGAGAGAGAGAGAGAGAGGCTAGGGACATAAAAAAAAAAAACACACTCTTCTGCTTGTACAAAATAATGGCAAAGGAACGAGAGAATCCTCAAAGTACAAAAAGGTAGAAATGAGACATCCTACACCCGCGCAACAGCAAAGCGTCTCACCACAGACGCACAAAGACACCGAATAAGGAGTTCAAACGAAGGCGCGCAATGACTTGTTAGCCACTACGCCTACAGGGAGATGGAGGTATGTAAAGTCTGGAGGGAGATCAGTACCTTCAGGTGACTTCAATACAGATACAGAGCAAGCAGCTGGAATATTCTAGTAACTTCCTCAAACGTATCTATGCTTGTCAATTCTGTACGGAGAGCGTTAGCTGTTAAAGGTGCGCCCTCGGATCTCCCGGCTTTCTGATAGACGGGTCCCCTTGGGACAAGCTTGTGACATGGATGCCAACATGAAGGGAGAGCAGGGTGGGCAAGCAGGGATCAGGGAAAATGGACCGAAATGAAAGGTAGACTCAGCAATGAGGCACGCTGCCATGAATGCATCATAAGTCACCTTAATTTAGGACGTACATCACCATTATACGCAAGGGTCATTTGGTGAGACCTCACTAAAGGATCAGAAACACACTGCTACTCAGCACCTTCTGTAAGTGAATTCGGAGCATTCTGTAATGTTGTATTGATAAGTCACCAATGGGGAAAATATATCTAAATATACCAGCATTACATTCAGAATAATTAATTCGCGAGTGAACAAGAATATATATATAGTATTAAACAAACAGCCAAGTCAAAACAGTTGCACTGGGTTCTGCGTGTAGTACGGACATAGTACAGTCCTACCAAAGCTATTCCACTCACCAACTTAGTACAGGTAATTACCTACAAAAAATCATGACGGAAGTAAACAAACAAAGCCAACAAAAGCTTAAGAAAGACTCCTCACCTGCAACATGCTGGTTCACCTTAAGATTTCACAATATAATTGCAATGTTAACCTATAGCTGGGTTCCCCGTTTCCGGTCCTGCGGGGCCAGTTTGCAGCACAGTTCACAGATTTCCATGCTCAGGCACGTCGACTAAACTTGGTAATTATCTGATTAAGATGTGCAGCAGGGAAATCTGCAAAATGTGATGGATCCTGGCTCTCCAAGGCCAGAATTAGGCATCCCTGACCTACAGTTTTCTTTCCCTTGATTATACGCAAAGGTGCTGATATTGGGAAAACACCAATCAGCATTTAAAACGTCATGGAAAATGTTCGACCCGTACCACAAATTCAGAATTGCTAATTTGCAAATACATCTGTGATGAATATGTACCTACAGACATTCATTCCTGAGATTTAATGTGTGTTTATTTTCATCCAGCTACTTGAAACCAGAGTTCCTGGGGTGTGCCGCATCAACATTTAATGTTATATTGTGACATCCTTGACCAAGAAAGCAACAGCAAATAAAAAAAAAAATAAATACTGGTTTGCCTCGCAACCAACACACGCACCCTCACCCCCCCCCACACTGACACGCACGCTGTCAGCGCGACCAGGTGAGTGGGGACCCACATGCTAACTGGAAGACGGCTTGTCAGGGTGTGTGTGCTGATTTCAGAGAAGATATCAGGTGTTTGTATCTGGGAACGCGTGCGTAGAAACGCCTGTGCTCCCCAAATCATTTGGATGGATGGGGGCCGCAGCTACAGCGGCGTCACACGCCGCGGGTGACGCGGCTTTGTGCGGTCACCTCGGCGAGGCATTTCCACGGCGTGCGGGGGCGTGGCCAAGATGGGGCTACCCCAGCTTGGTGATCTGAAGGCTCCCGGTGATCCGAATGGTGTCGATAGCCCGCAGCGACGCCACCCGGTGGTAAAAGTCAAACAGCTGGTGGCCCGCCACGAAAAACCCGAAACTCTGGTGCTGGCAATGGCACACGATGTGCGGGGATGGAAAAAAGGGGTGGGCAGAGGTGGCGGGGGGACGGGGGGGCGGGGGGGGGACAGTTTAAAA